>JAOSBL010000005.1:16008160-16020847 GCA_027568915.1 Erythroxylum roraimae | reverse complement strand
ACCAAATATAGAATGGTGTATATAATATTATGGTTTGTTAGAAATGAAAAGAAGATTCAAAGCTTTAAATAAGAAAATTTTTTTCCAAAGAAGTTATATCCTTCAATTTGATCCTTATATTATGAATATATCCTTCAACTTGATCATCATGTTATGAATAGATGTGTATGAACAATTGTATAAGATATGTCTTTCATTATTTAGCGATCATGTAAATCATACCTTTCAACTTGATCCTCATGTTTGAAACTTTAAACTGAAATTGTTGGAAATGGAAATTATTTATGTATGTTTTGTGGTTGTTGAAAATAGAAATTGTTTATGTATATTTTGTTATTGTTGGAAATGAAAATTGTTTATGTGTGTTTTGTGTAATTATATATGTTGAATAATTGAATTGTTAGTTTTAACTTATAGTGAATTGTGCTTGATAAAAATAAATTGTGCATGATGTAATCATACAAAATGAGTTATATTATATAAGAGGGACATGCATATTGCGTAATGAAATTATGTGTTATTTATTTTGATATATGTATGTTTTGTGATTGTTGGAAATGGAAATTGTTTTATGAATGTTTTATGATTATTGGAAATAGAAATTATTTATGTATGTTTTGTGATTGTTGGAAATAGAAATTGTTAAAAATTGTTGGAAATAGAAATTGTTTATGTATGTTTTGTGATTGTTGGAAATAGAAATTGTTGAAATTTGTTAGAAATGGAAATTGTTTATGTAAGTTTTGTGATTGTTGGAAATGAAAATTGTTTTATAAATGTTTTGTGATTATTCGAAATGGAAATTGTTGAAAATTATTGAAAATGAAAATTGTTTATGTATGTTTTGTGATTGTTAGCAATGGAAATTGTTTTATGAATGTTTTGTGATTATTGAAAATGGAAATTGTTAGAAATAGAAATTCTTTATGTATGTTTTGTGATTATTGGAGATGGAAGTTATTTTATGAATGTTTTGTGATTATTAGAAATGGAAATTGTTGAAAATTTTTATAAATAAAAATTGTTTATGTATGTTTTGTGATTGTTGGAAATGAAAATTGTTTTATGAATGTTTTGTGATTATTGGAAATGTAAATTGTTTAAAATTGTTGGAAATAGAAATTGTTTATGTATGTTTTGTGATTATTGGAAATGAAAATTATTTATGTATGTTTTGTGTAATTATATATGTTGAATAATTGAATTGTCAGTTTTTAACTTATAGTGAATTGTGTTCGATGAAATTGAATTGTGTATGATGTAATCATACAAAATGAGTTATATTATATAAGATGCACATGTATATTGCGTAATGAAATTATGTGTTATTGATTTTGATATAGTCATTCATTTATTTTTACAGATAAACGAAAGGAAGTTTGACTACTCCTTATCAGCGCATTTTAGGAAGATATAATGATTCAGCTTGGGCTCATGCTGCATTGGTTCTCGATATAAGGAATCATACTATTTGCTTGTTTTGTAACAAATATTTGAAAGGTGAAGGAATAACCCGATTAAAGAAACATTTAGCTGGGGTTAAAGGAGATGTAGAACCCTGTAAAAAAGTAAGTCATGATGTGAAGTGGTAAATGCAAACATTGCTTGAAGAATATCAACATGAGAGAGATACAAAGGAAAGGTTGAATTTTGAACTTGGTAGTGGAAGTTTGTCTTCTAGTTTTCGTGGTGATTATATAAATGTTATAGGTGGTAGTGGTAGTGATAGTGATACTGGTAGTATTCCATCTCAAGCTCAAGAAGAAGTACCTGAACCTGATGTGAGGAAGAGAAGAAGGCATGTGACTAGTATTTTTGCACCACGAACAACTCCTGGAGCCCAACCTTCAATTCGCAATGCAACAATCAAAAGATGCGACTCACAATGTCGTTATGGCAGTAGCTAGATGGTGGTATGATACAGGTTCATCATTCAATGCTTCTTAGTCTTATTATTATCAACCTATGATGGATGCAATATCCTCTTATGCTCTGGAATACAAAGTTCCTTCGATTGATGACTTAAGAGGTAAACTTTGGAGTTGTTCTGTTTTGAAATTAAAAGTTATTTGGCAAAAAAATAGTAAATTGGGCTACTTATGGATGTTCAATTATGTGTGATGGTTGGAAAAATAGGAAACAAGAGCCTATTATTAATTTTTTGGTTTATTCTACAAATGACTCTATGTTTTTGAAATCTATTGATGCATCTGGCCTTATTAGGAATATTGAGACTTTGTTTGCGATATTTGATGAAGTTGTGAATGAAGTAGGGTCAGAAAATATTGTTCAGTTTATTATTAACAATAATTCCGCTTATAAAGCAGCAGGAAAAAGGTTGCAGAATAAGTATAATTCTTTTTTTTATTCCTTGTGTTACACATTGCATTAACCTAATGTTGGAGAATATAGGTATCCTCGATATTTTCCTGCTATTGATGAGACTATGCAGAAAGCTAAAAAAGTGACCAAGTTCATCTATAATCGTGCATGGGTATTGAATTTAATGAGAAAGGAATTTAACAATAGTAGGAATTTATGTCGTACTGCTGTGACAATATTTGCAACAAATTTCTTATGGCTTTAGTCTTTTATTACGATAAAGAAAGAGTTAAGACAAATGTTTACAAGTGATAAGTGGATTGCATCTTAGAATGCTATGTCTAATGCTGGAGTGGAGGTTTGTAAAATTATATTGAAAGATAGAGAATTTTGGTCTCAATGCCTTTTTGTTATCCGAGTTTGTGAGCCCTTAGTGAGGGTGTTTCGCTTGGCTGATAGTGAAGAAAAGCCAATAATGAGTTATTTTTTTGATGTCATAGAGAGAGCGACGAAAGCAATCAAGGCCAATATGAAACATAGGCCTTCTTTGTACACAATATATCTTTCAATCATTAATGAGGGAAGGGAAAGACAATTTTTGTGTTCTCCTCATCCTTTATTCAGAACTATCCCTTCTTTGTGTTTCTTATGACTCTGGAACTTTTTTAACCTGCCTCCCCTATAATATGTCTTCAATAATATCCTTATATAGTAAAAACTAGGGTTTTTAGGATTTATACAGTTATTAGATGATTGTGTATCTCTAAAAACATCTCAAATTATGACTTTACACAGTCATAGAGACTTGCAAGGGCAACATATACGGGCGTGTAACTCCACACAGGCAAGAATTGTGTTATTAAAGCTCCACACATTTACAATGACTTACATGGTCACTATAAACAGCTGTGTAAGTCCACAATTGCTCCAATTCTTCCATTTCATGCTATAATTTCACTCGAGTACATCTGCTCTTGGTCTATGAAGGCAATTATGACCTAAAAACACACTTAAAGTGAGATAAGTACCAAAATACTATAAAACCATTAAATAACAAGCAAAACACACCAAATATGAATATAATTAGTTGTTTATCTATAGACATTATATTCAAAGTTAATAATCCAAGAATAATTATGACCAATTACTAGTGATGTGAAAAATGTGGAATAAGTTGTGTAAAATAATAGGAACAAATAGAGAAATAATAACTTCTCAACAATCATATAATATAGACATACAAGTGAACTTCTTTAACTTATATAAATAATTCCTTAAAGAAAATTGAGGCTTAAGCATATTCTATTAAAGACACTCTCATGTTTCTTAACCTAAACATTATAAAGGTATATACATTAATTATGATGTTTCCTAACCCAAACATTAAAAAAAATTGATTGCTACACTTTCACAACTTTAACCTATTTTATATGATTACATAATTTAACCATAAAATCAAAACATAACTTATTTTGTGTGATTACATAATTCAACCATAAACTCACAATTATAACCCTTTTGTATGATTACATAATTAAACCATAAAGTCACAACTATAACCCTTTTTGTGTGATTACATAATTTAACACTAAAATCCTAACTCTAACATATTTTGTGTGATAACATAATTCAACCATAAAAGTCACAACTTTAACTCATTTTGTGTGATTACATAATTCAAACATAAACTCACAACTATAACCTATTTTGTGTGATTACATAATTCAATCATAAACTCGTAAATATAACTCATTTTTTATAATTATATAATTCAACCATAAACTTACAACTATAACCCATTTTGTGTTGTTATAATATTTAACTATAAATTTACAGTTATAATGCATTTTGTGTTATTACGTAATTCAACCACAAACTCACAACTATAACTCATTTTATATAATGACATAATTCAACTATAAACTATACCGTATTATATGATTACACAATTTAATTTATAATATATAACCCATTTTATGACAACTATTAACCCACTTTGTGCACAAAATAAACAATCAAAAACATTCAAATAACCAAGCATTATTATCACTATTTTGCCCTTCTTCATTGTTATTTTGTCACTCTCTATTTCTAGCTCGTTCTTTCTCTCTATATTTTGCAATCTTTCTTTCACCAATTTTAATCAACATTGTTGAACAAACAATATTCACAATAGTGAACACAAGTGAATATTACTTAAATCCTAGAAAATATGGAGATGTTCTTTTAAATACATAGTTGGAGACCTTAAGGCTTGATCTACTTTATTGGGATTAGGGAGGACAATGGAAAATTATGAAGAAAAAGGACGACAATAAGTTAAAAACTACGACAGCGGAGGACAAAAGTGGGTTGCAAAGTGCAAGTTGTGACTAGTTCCAGATTATGGGGTAAGGACTGCGACAACAAAAGGAGATAATAGCTAACAATCAATAACAATGACTGTGTCTGTGCTAAAGAAAGGAGAGCGAGTGAGAGATGTCGATAAGAAAGAAAAGAGGGGTGGAAAAGGGGTATCAAGAGATTAGGGTTAAAATTTTAGAATTTTCAATTTAGTCCCTAAAGATTAGAAAATTTCAAATAGGTATAATATTTTACTATTATTTTGGTATTGGCTAGTATCGGTTGGCACCATCTGATACTGTAAATCAGTACAAAACAAGTAAATGGTATGATATTTGCATCCTTGATTGATACTCAAATGGTCATATATGTCTGTCTACTCCAAAGATCTACTCCTCCTAAAAGATATTTAGATGTTTACTTTATCCCAGATAATACATATCTAAGTAAGGATTGCTCATGCTAATCTTCCATAAGTAGTCATACAATTAGAATATTCATAGGAATATGGGATAAGACCCATGTTCATATATGTGTGGGACGGATGCTTGATTGACTTATTCTAACTGTGTCAATTATGAATTATCCGCAAGTAAACGACATAGTTGTAGCTAATACTGACAAGTATGAGTCGATCCCACGAAGATGATAAATATTAGTAGTTAACGTTATCCTATTATCTAGTTTAAGAATTTGATTTGATTTTTAATTTAAAAATAAAACTTAAGCAAATAAAATAAACTAGGTAGTAATATTGAACAAAGAAATGAAAAATCACTTTAAAACTTATCAATATCAGAAACCAGTGTCTAGGTTTTGAATCCTCCTATAACTACTTAATCTTTTATTAAGCAATTGTTTTATTGACTATTAGATCGTGAAAATTCCTATGGTATGCTAATAGCTCTCTCAAGTCTAATAAAAACCAATCCTAAAGTTATCGACTAAATTACTTAGGTTAAATTTCATAGGATTGCTTTACCGAATTATGAATTCTGTTATTAAATTTGACCCTAATTCGGAGGATTTATGTCATCCTATCTCTAGGGTTGCAATCAACTCCTTTCAATTACTGTAGATCTATTCATGCAAAGATTTATCAATCCCTATGCTATGAAATCAAATTATACACTAATTTTTTGGATTTATTAGAAAATATGTTAAAGATGTAATTGAATTAGAATAGATCTATGAAAACAATTGCAATAAATAAAAGAATCAAAATATGTTATAGCATAAACATAGGATTCATCTTACCTGGACACCAAAAAAATTTAGTTACATATGATAGGAAACGAAATCACATAAACAAAAAGAAAAATGAATAGAAAATAAAGGTTTCATAATTTTAAATCTCCTTTTTAGCTCCTATTGAATATTCTTTATAAGGTAGAGGTTTGATATCATATTCTCTTAGATCTTTTAATGATTTCTTTGTATTTTCCATTTCTCTTAATCAAAATCACCCTTTAAGTCATCTCTCAAAGTCTCTGAACGTTTGCGCTTCTATTTTACCTCTGGACATGTATTTTTATACTAACTTTTAAGGTTTTAGGTGATATACGGTCTAATAAACACGACCGTGTATAACCTAAAATACCCAAAATTTGTGATTTTGCATGGCCTAAGAGAAGTACATAGGCTAATTCACGGTCGTGTATCCCTTCTTTGCTTCAAATCTTCGTTTTATATCGCGTTTTCATCCAAATTTAGAACCAAATATACAATAAAAGTATAAAATATCAAGCAAACATACATCAAATATAGGGTATAAATATTCTCAAATATACATCTATCAAACATTCTCACGCTTAAGCTTTTACTTGTCCTCAAGCAAACTATAATCAAAATTACAAATCTTACATCTACCCTTCCTTAATTTTGCTCTATCTATATATACTATAAATATCATATCCTACTGAATCGAATTAACATACAATTAAAGTCAAATTATCCAAAAATTAACTTCCTAAACAATATTAATAGTAATCACCTAATCATATTGAAATCAAAAGTATAAACCTTTGCACCCTTACCAAGTTTTCACTCAATACACTCAACTGAGTAGGGTGAAAAGTATCAAAATTGTCAATCAATGCATGGTAAAACTCTTACTATAGGCTTGCAATATTATCACATCTCCACCACTTATGTCTAAACTAGGAAAAAAAAATCTATCGGTCTTTATAAGGATTGCAATGAGGCTTATGTACAGTATGATTGGGATAATAAAGAGGGCTCAATAGAAGGAAATTTACTAAAACAAATTTTAAGAAACTTGTTTACAAATACTCAGGCCCTTTTATTGCAATTATATTGGTACCTTATACTTATTCACGATTTTTTATGCTCATTTTTTATAACAATTTTGAGCATTTAGTACCAAATTAAAGAAAGAATAGAACTTTTAAAAAATTTCCAAGTTTCAAACAAACGTGTAATGTAAGTAACCTTCAAGGTACAAAACAATAAAAAGGCTTCAAAGAAAAATAGGATAAAGGTTAATATGTGGATATAATCAACAAAAAAGGCTAAGACTCAACTTGGTTATTTCTAAAGGATAAAATTATGGATATGGTAATTTTCAAAGAAATAGGCCTACACAAATTGCTGAATCTAGGTGTCTCCATCATGTCCATGCTTCTAATTTAACAAATATGATCTCAATATGTACTATGATCTCAATATGTATAATAAAAGTAAGTTTTAGAATCAATCTACAATGCATGATAACATACATGAAAGAATAAAAGAGCTTAAAAATTTGAAATCAACTCTTAGGCTCAAAAGCTCACAAAAAAGATCAGTATATATGTGTATAAATAGTATGCAATTTTCATTCAATTTGATTCTTTCAATGAATAATAAAAATTATAACCTATAAAAGCAATTTTATTCTAACTCTCATCCTTTTGCATACTAATTCAAATTAATATTCAATAATGAAATACAATATTCATGGACAGATTTCAACCAATTCAGAATATTAGTTAATGAAATTCAATAATCAAGATTGTAATAAGCTTAAAGAAATCATTAAAAATCATTAATTCCTTCCCCATACTTAAATTTTTACATTGTTCTCTATGTACACAATATAAACATTTAAAAATAAGTGAGAGGGTTAAATTGGTAATTTTCTGAATAAGACGATTTTTCTAATTTCTGATCCATCCAATAGTAGACTACATCCTTGCAAAATATAAAGAAAAAAGGATAAAAAGATAAAAGAAAATAAAAATAACAAAAACGAAAACTTAAAAATAAAAATAAAAATATAACATAAAATATAACATAAAATAAAATATATTCTAATTCATGGGTTGCCTCTGATGCAACACTTGTTTATCATTGATAGCTCAATATATCATATACTTTTACCCTCATCCTGGGTTTATGATCAGTGGCTTGCTTCCACTCATTTCTTTACATAAGTATTTTGTATACTTAAGTAAGCTACTTATTGTAAGATAGTAACAAGGGCAAAATTTATCAAATTAATAAATCCAATCACATGCATTAATGCCCTCTTCAATGACAAGCTATTAATAAAATAAGGGATAATAAAACTCCTTGAATCTTCGGTTGACACAAGCAGTTTGTCTTGGAGGAAGTGTGAACCCTTAAGGGAACTACCAATGTTTTATCATTAGTTTCTTTATTTGGTTCCTCTGCCAGTTCTTCTTTAACCACCTCTGTCCACACTTTTTTTACTTCTTCCTGGACAAAGGTTTCTGGCTCATCTTCTTTAATTATCTCCTACCACTCTCTACTTCCTCTTCTTAGATGGAGGTTTCTTTGTCTTCTTCTTTCGGAAGCTCTTCTTAAAATGCCACTCTATTCATGAAACCAACCCTTATCTTTTCTTCTCTATCAAACTCTCGTCAGTTAGCTTTCATTTTTGTAAGGCGTTCCATTAATTTGTCTGAAATACTCTTTTCCTTTTCTTCTTCTTTTGGGAGCTCATTTTCACTACTAAGGGTAATTTCCATTCCACATTCTATAGGATCTATTTCAATAGAAATAGACAAACTCTCTTGCATCTCGTCAACTATTATCCCTACTAGCTGGTCGATCTAATTCATCATATTTTGTATACAAGCCTCTATTTCTTAATGCCTCATGATTGATTCTGGAATAAAATCGACCATTATATCTTCTAGAGTTGGCTCGTTAACTTAAGGTGCTTAGTATTGCAAATATTCATCTAGAGCATAATCATTCCATCCATAAGTATAAGAGTTGCTCCATTCTGAATTATAATTCTCGTATGGTGCACCTTGAGATTGATTGTATATGCCTAATTGCTCCCCCATATAGGTTTGTGTCCGACATTTATAATTGTAATAAGTACTCCCACAAATGTCGCAATACAACATAGACATCGGTTGAGCCTCCAAAAACATATGGAGAAACCTCCCTCTCCCACATGGTGACGTTACAACTTGCGAAGACATATTCTGACTCCCATAAAAGTACTGTCCACTCTATCCATTCATTGTGAGTTATGGCTATAAAGTTAAATCTCAATTCCTAAAATAAACCACCAACACACTGTAAATGTAGAGAAGTTCAAAGATAATTAAATGAACAAGCCCCAGAAATATAATAACATTTAATAACATACAATAAAAATAAAATAAAACAAAATAAAATAAATACAAAAAATAATGACTAGAGTAATAGCATTCAATTGTTTCTAGTATCAAAGTTCCTGACATCAGTGCCAAAAACTTGATTGACTTATTTTAAGCGTGTCAATTATGAATTATCCACAAAAGCACGATATACTATAGCTAGTACCGCAAGTATGGGTTGATCCCACGAAGACGATTAATACTAGTAATTATTGTTATCCTATTATCTAGTCTACGAATTTGAATTGATTTTTAATTAAAGAAAATAAACTTAAGCAAATAAAATAAAATAGGCAGCAATATTGAACAGAGAAACAAGAAATCACTTAGAAACTTATCGATATCAAAATTTAGTGTATAGGTTACGAACCCCCCTAAAATCCTTAACTAGTTGATCTTATATTATGTAATTATTTTATTGACTATTGGACTATGACAATTCCTATAGTATACTAATAGCTCTCTCGAGTCTAATAACAACTAATCATAAGGTTACCAACTGAATTACTTAGGGTAAATTTTATAGGATTGCTTTACCAAATTGTGAATTCCGCTATTAGGTTTGACCCTAATCCAGATAATTTATGTTATCCTATCTCTAGGGTTGCAATCAACTCCTTTCAATTACGGTAGAACTATTCATTCAAGGATTTCTCAATCCCCATGTCATGAAATCAGATTATGTACTAATATTTAGGATCTATTAGAACATATTTTAAACACGCAATTGAATCACAATAGATCAGTCAAAACAACTACATTAAATAAAAGAATAAAAACATGTTATACCATAAACATAGGGTTTATCTTACCTAGACACTAAAGAAATTTAGTTACACATGATAGAAAACAAAATCAAACATAAACAGAAAGAAAAACATATAGAAAATAAAGGGTTCATAATTCTAGATCTCCCTTTTATCTCTTATTGAATATTCTTTGTAAGGTAGAGGTTTGATCTTGTATTCTCTTGGATTTTCAATGATTTCTTCATGTTTTCCACTTCTCTAGATCAAAATTGCCCCTTGAGTTACCTCTCAAAGTCTAAACACCTCTGAATGTTTGCTCTTCTATTTTGCCTTCAAACACTTCTTTTTATAGTAACTTTTAGGGTTCTGGGTGATACACGGTCTGAATATGTCGTGTATTAGTCCCTGTATAACCCAAACTACCCATAATTTGTAATTCTACATGGCCTGAGAGAAGTACACAAGTTGATGCACAACTGTGTATCCCTTCTTTGCTTCAAACTTTTGTTTTATATCGGGTTTTCATCTGAATTCTTCTTCGTTTAATTCGTGGAGGCAATTATAATTTATAAGCACACTTGGAGCAAATTAAGCACCAAATATATAATAAAAGTATAGAATATCAAGTAAAAATACATCAAATATGGGGTATAAATACGGTTAAATATGTATCTATCAATACTCATACAAGCCACAATAATAGCATGCCTCCTTATAACCTATATAACTCTTTATTAACGTCTTAATCTAGTTTGAAAGATCATCAATTTGTGTTTCCAAATCTACAAGTGCATCATTGTAATGTAAACCCTAAAGGTGCAACATGAAAGAGAACTAAATTATACATAAATAGAAGAAACTAAAAATAAAACTAGAATTGATAAAACAAAAATTGAACAATTTTCCAAAAATGGTGCCAAAAACTTAATTAATTAAATCTACAAGTGTACAAAGTCAATTATATCAAGTTATTAAAACCAAAGTAAATCCAAAGTGTTGATCCTACCAAAGCTATCTTACTATGTATATTAGTCCTAGGTAAACGAAAACACTAAAATAAACAACATTTAAGAATATAAATAAATTGATAAACTAATGCAAACAAGATAATTGAACTAGTGTAACAAAAAGAAGAAGACAAACATTAGGGCTTCGAGATTCAATTATGTAGAATTTCAATTATCAAACATTGAAATAACAATAAACCTAAAATATCTATTCCTGTAATCGAGGCACACAAGTATATTAGGCAATTAAAACCTATTGATGGTACAATTCAACCGAATCAAACTCCTAGAGTATGGTTAATATATTTGATTACCACTAAAGCTTAGGATACTAACGTTCTCTAGTGCTAATGTTTTTATTCTTCTAGTGCATAAATTATACTTCACCTATTGATCCTTGATTCAATCTCTATGATTGAATCTATAGTAATTAAGTATAAATCTAAGATTAAGAGCAAAGAGAATAAATTCAATCAAACAGATATCAAATAATTTATTAATAATCAAAAGATCCATCACAAAATATAACCCTAACCCTAGCTAAAGATTCAATTATTAAACATAAAAAATAAAATTAAAACAAAACAATCTTAACATCAAAGAAAGATGAGAAAGAAAGAACAAGAAAATTTGTCATGGACTCTTCCATATCTTTCTCTAAATCTCTCCTTTATGCAAATAATCCTTAAAACTACAAAATTATTTTGATGGAGGAGGTTATCACAAGCCTCTAAAGTCCCCTACAAAGACCCATAATGAAAGTAATTTATAGGCTAAGATTATATAAAAGAATTTTAAGGTAATTAAACTTCTCATTTCATATATCCTTGAAGTGTTTGTTATGAAAACTAGTGTATATTACACTTCAAGACCAATGGGTCTCATTCTAGAAGTTTGTGGGTGCAGTTTATGATGATTCCAATGCAAATTTTGCTTCATGTCTGAGCTGGTTTTGTTCTAAGTCTTCTATAAAATTGTGTCTCTAAGTTAGCTTTACAATGCCTCTAGGATCACCTTAATCGAATAACTAAAATTATGCTCAAGTCTGTGATTACTCCTCAAAATCATTAATTGCACAACAATGAAATGGTCATATTAGTTTCTCTACTAAATTCATTAACTAGATTGATCAATATGTCATAACCACAATGTTTAGTATTTTAGCGAATACAGAACCAACAAAAAATTTTAAAGGTGTAAAAGGGTTGAGACAAGGGTGATTGGAAATAAAGACTGGAAACCTTTACTAGATGTTCTGCATAAAAGATAGGGAAATTGGAACAACAACTATTATAGTTTTGCAGGCATACTATAAATAATTGTTTCAGTTCTAAGTAGCTATATGATGATTGAGAGACTACTTAAAAATTTCCTATAGATTGGAGACAGAAATAACTCATCAAAAGCCAATATTGAATTGATCGAATTACGCTTGCCAAACGAAAATGGAAGATTGGGAATCAACTCACTTATGACCATGAATAGATTATTTCTCGTGAAGATATAGAAGCTATTCACAAAAAGGATTTAACGGATACACATTGAACACCATAAGAAAATTGTCTAATAGAAACGGAAAAATACCGACCGAATTGAAGCGGTATGGAAATAGAGACCGAATTAATATTC
>JAOSBL010000005.1:15997744-16008060 GCA_027568915.1 Erythroxylum roraimae | reverse complement strand
ACAACAGCAACGCTCACCAGGACAATAGCATTGTTGTAGTTTGGAAAATGGTTTTCAATTAACTACAACAAAATTTCACACTTTACAGTTAAGAATGCTTTCTGTAATTATGGACATCTGACTTTTTCTGCAAACATTTTCCGATGGTTCAGAACTCTTCAACATATGTTACGATCATTTTTAATTTGTTTAAATTGGATTCAAAATTTAATTAGTTATTCAACTGTTATTCACTGCGATTTGTAGGACATTTCAGCGATTAAACAGGATCCATTTGGTAAATTTGGCAAAATTGGCAATATTCAAACAATACAACAACAACCAATTACCGACGGTTCGGTTGGCAGGTCCAGACGGAACCGTCTGTAATTTTGCCGACCAACCGTCGGCATATAACATTCTTCACTCCCAACGGTCGGTCGGAATTCAATCTTCAATTTGCCGACGGTCCGTCGGCAAATGAAAGTTCAGGACTCCGACGATTCGGTCGGCAAACAACTCGAGATTTACCGACGCTTCGGTCGGAAATATTTACCGACTGCACTCTAAATAGTCGGTAAAATTTAGCGACTGTGCTATCGCCGACCAACATCTCGGTCGCCCTGTTCGGTCGGCAACCTATATTACCGACCAAATTATAGCCAATTTGGTCGGTAATATCGGTCGGTGTTGGCCCTTTTTCTTGTAGTGGAATTCCTGAAAAGGAAACGTTCCAGGAAATTCAAATAAGGCAAATCTTGAAGTTGGTGGGACTATAAACCCCTATATTAAGTAAATCATTAGGAATGGCAAGAGATCCCGATTTTGATTTAATAACTGACACCTCAGAGACCCTTTATACAAGTTTCGGAATTTAGTATCAATAATGGCTGGTCTCAGGAAACACACGAAAGTAGCAGCAATCATTAGAGAGAATACCTGAATCCCTCTCAATTCCAGAGGGCTCACATCAATAATACGTAACGCATCCTTAATTCAAAAGTTAAGGTTGACTTATATACCTTAAACATAGATCTGGCGCTTTCACGCATAAAACCTGTTTAGAACCAACATCTCAGTTATTCCATAGTAGAAGCTAATATGTGTTTCCTTCTGATCATTCCAAGGTATCATTAGTACTATGGGTTAGCAATAAAGCATAAATTAAGATCCAAGCACATAACCACTTTTTACCTCACAATCAACCCCATTTGTGCATTGTACAGTCTCCCAAGTATAGCATCTGTTGCAGGATCACTGTAACTCTCGTTGCAATGAAACATATTAGAAAAATATAATCAATGGGCACAAAAACTTCAAACCTAATCATAAGGGAGACAATATCCTTTTCATGGTAGCTTCGAGTTGCTCTACTTATAGCATTTATAGATTGAAAGAAATACAAGAAATTTAAAAAAAAAACGTATCAATGTCAAAGGCTGTTTCAATGGATTACAAAAATTGTTAGCAAAAGGAATCGCTAACTCACTAAGTACCAGCCTAGCAACAAAATAGAATCTTGCTTATCCCTTTGAAACAGGGCTCTCATCCTTTCGTATTTACAATAGGTTACATCAAGCAGAATGTGGATTATATCCATCATATTTTCAGCTTGCACCACCTTGATGAAGCCAAGATACAATTGTATCAGAAGTACTGCCACAACTTGCACGACCTTGCCCTTGGCTCAGTGGAGGCAATACAGGGAGGGGAAAGAGGAAAATTTGGCACAAAAAGTCCAATCAAATTGAACCAAAACAAAACAAAAGAAACTAACTTGTACACTGATAGGAGTGGCAAAACTTGCCTTAGGAACAAGCTTATATAGTCTAGCTCAACTCATTCTTCTTGACACTATTATACAATGCTACAGCACATCTACCAAGCCAGAAACTGGGTATTGTACAACACATACACATCTGCCAAATCACGCTTTTGAACTAAGCTGTTATTCCCCTATGTTAAGTAAGGGCTTCCCGAGTACAAAATTGAGCTCAGAATGATAATGCACTGATCAATGAGAGAAGAAAAGAAGACAATGGTAGGACTAAATTGAATGTACAAACTAGCGAAGTACATACCATAGCTACTTCCATTCATTCCCCCAATGAGATGACAACAAAAACATCATCAATTGACCACTTCCTTATTACCGACTTCTCCGGGGGATTAATTATGGGAATATCTGCAGTTGCTAGTCGGTATCCAAATACAATTTCTTGTCTTTGCCGGCCTCTAACCATTATGTCATAAAAACAAAGCTCTTCCTGGTCAAACAGATAGAATTCTGCTGGTTTAATACACATTTCATTCCCCTGCACTCAGAAACACTAAACTAAATCATGCATGCATAAGAACATAATAATTCCAGTAATTTAAAGCATTCCTCACAGAAAATATCAAAACTATATAGGTTACAGAATTTCACACATCTTGGGTTGTAATTACACATTTCCCCATATTTTCATCAAAATTCCATATTTATCTTAAATATTTTCCATAAAGAGAATGGGAATCCTACATTTGAATACTGTTTTCCCTACAGACCCAATTGAAATAACACCAATATTGTATTTCATCCGGCATATTCCTAGTTTGCATATACTGTATATGACTGACAAACCAAATTGTAGAACATAACTTTGATAGCCAAATTTGAACTTCTGATCAATCTAAGCGTTCATTTAGTTATCAGTGCAAGCCAAACAACTTATTAGCTCTTTATTATGGTATTAAACTATCCCCAAAGAGGCTAGGCAATGAAATTTTAGGCAGACCCACTTAGAACAAAGAAATCCATTCAGTCAACACAAGCATTCTATCGTGGTATATGCTTTCATCAATAGAAAATTTAATTCAACTACGATGGAAACCAGTAACTATGATGAAGTTTGGAATGGGATAAAGCGTTAACGTTACCTGCTCAGCAAAGAGTTCCTCAAGAACCCGATTTATTTGCTTGTCTTCAGCCACCATTGCCAGTGCCATACTAACCAATTCATTTGATAAAACATAGTCACTAATCCTCGATACAGAAACAAGGTTTCTAGTCCTAGAATCCAAGATTTCACTAATTATAATTGATTTGGCAGAAGCCTGTTGCATTTCACGGATCCAAGAGCTGTGAGAGAACCCTGAAAGCCGTAAAGGACATGACTTCATATCTTGGTAAGGAAGTCGCTTTGACTGCAACCATGGAGCAGCTTTAATTATTACACAATCAAGCACATATATAAAATCACACAACTACTTTGGATATTCAAGTTTTAATCTATGAGTAACCAAGTATAAGCACATATCGCAGTACAAATACTTCCGAAAGTGTAGAATCAGGTTTTACAGCCAAAGAAAGAAGAATGGCAAAGCATGTGAAGCACTCTTTTATATGCTCAAAAAGGACACACACCATCCATTATAGCTTTATCTCTTTAGTACCTGTATATCCCGAATAAGGAGAAGAGTAGCAAGAGATCTTGAGTCCGAATGCACAACTGAGTCCTCTAACGATTCATCTGCAAGAATTAGTATCTGTCCCTAAGAGTTAGTAATCAGTCCAGAATTGAGCTTACATAAGAAAACATTAAAAGTGGTACTGATTTGAACAAAAAGAATAATCTTAGGTGAGATTCACATCACATGATCTAATTACTGAAAAAGTTTCAAATGACCCCCACATTGGTCAAATGGGGATACTATGTCATTTACAAATGCAAAGGTTTTTAAAGCATTTACAAATGCAAAGGTTTTTAAAGCATTTACAAATGCAAAGGTATTACAAGCATCTCGTATTCTGTTGTTATGGGTTGTCAGTTCTCAAAGCCCATTGTCCATTCTCTTATTTTTACATATATTGATAATTGCAGTCCCCTTAGGCTTATCCATACTGGCAAAATAGAGAAGTTCAATCTCATCTTAAAACCAGACCTATTACATTAAACTTTATCATTACATCTTCTAGCAGATACCAAATAAGCCTGTAACCATGTCACATCTCCAGTTTTGTTCCTCATTCTATAACTTTTCTTTCTTCTTCGTAATCAGTGGTTTCATTATGAAAACTGGTGTTTTAAAGAACTAAAGGAATAGAAATTTAATTTATTTAACAGTTTATGCTATCTTGAAGGTCTTAAGTTCCAGTCAATCAGAAGTGGCCAAACACTAACTCTCAGACGTAACTCAGTGCAAATTTTCCTTACTCCCACGTACCTTTGTCATTAATGGTGTGTGCTATAATGAGTTCACTCATAGGACCAATTGTCTAAATTTCACCAGAAAAGTTGTTATCACTCTAGTTTTGAGGAGAACTGCGGGTAGGAACAAAAACAATGTAACTTACAGAATCAAATGTTTCTAGAGGAAGATATTCTAAATGCCGCCTAACGACAGCATTTCCCTCCCGATGAACAAGTTTTAGATTCTCCAGTGTAGAAGTGTCAAGCCCACCATCCGAAAGCTTCTTTTCTCTTTCTTTTTCAGGGACCTCATTGAACATCCATAATTCTGAACCAGGAGCCAGTAATGCCTCTAGAACCTGAGAAATGTCAGCGCAGACAAACATCAAGTCAGAACTTTTGAAAATTTTATCAGTTCTCCTGTTCCATCCTACTGGTGTGAAATGAATACATTAACCATCTAATGCACCAAAAAAAGGGTGAATAATAAGGTAACATCAAGGATCATATATTGCATGAAAACTTGCCATTATCATGTCATCAATATCACGTCGCCAGCCACAGAATAGTATCTTTTCAGGGTACTTTGGAGGATCAGATATTTTAGGAAAAGAACCTCTAGGGACCTGGACAAAGGAGATGTCATGTATTATTATAAGACACAGAGGCTGATATAAGTTGTTTATGCGTAGAATATACATGTCAAGAAACAATTACTCTTTAACAATAAACAACTGTATGCACATCCTGATGGATCAGTCATCAAATTTGGGACCATTCTCCCTCCCTCCCCAAAAACAGTAGATACATTTTTTCTAAAATAGGAGAAATATTCTTGCATGACGAGAACAAACATAAAATGTTTTGAGAAGATCTCAAAATAAACCCCATTAAGACTCTTGGGGATCTATGGAACTCAAGATTGAAGGCATGGCGCTTAGCAAAATGAATGAAAGTTTGCCAGAGTAAATGATCTGCAATTTGTTGATCCACCAACTACAATGAATCTAAATCTTTTTCCTTTTCGTTTCCTTGGCAGACGATGAAAGGAAGAAATTGAACTTAAAGCCCCTTTGGACAAGGGAGGGGATGCCCACCACTAGGCTATTCTTTTTACTCTACAATCAACTTATCAATGTCAAGAAAGGAATAACCAATTGTAATTATTACTTCCCATTTTTTTTGTCCACAACAGGAATATTCTTGTATTCAAAATTTCAAAGACGAGAGAAGTCTCTGAGTTGAACCAGTTTTTCCATTTGAAGTGTCAAAAGAAAGATAACCTCTGGAAGAGGACCTGGAGCATAAGTGTCATCATCCTCAGCTATTACAAGAACTTCATCCCCTTCTTTTAGGATATAGTTATCGTCTGCATTCAACTTTATCTTCCCACCTTCTGCAGCGACCTTAACTCCACAAGGAATTGCATCAGGAAATGATATCAGCACATCTTTAAACTGCAGACCATCCAACTGAGGCCACCTTTTTATGTAAAATTCCGCATTTTCAAACCCCAATATATCTTCCCAAATCTGATTGAAAATGGTAAAAAGGAAATTCAAATTTGTGATCAAATCATAAGCATGAAAATACACACAGGCTGCATTAAAACCCTATATCTTCTCAATACAAAACTATCTAACTTCTGATAAAGCCATAAGTCAATAGTTTTGCTATGTTGACAGTAGATAGGATGCAGCATTCTACCATTAACAAAATTTCAGTTTGATACGGAAGATGGGAAATTTCTATAATTATTGATCCCAAGAATACTGAATACCCAAGATTCCAACACCAGAGGGTTAAAACTCATTTCTAACCTGTGCAAGGCCAGGCTGCAGGGCACTCTGGATCATTAAACGTCCAATCACATCATGCGCAACAACCGTTTCAATAAGTTCCCCTCCAACAAGCTTTACTAGAGGTTCATTATCAAGGTCGCTCATCTCTACAACAACATGACCCCGTAAACTCTCTTTAACTCCTGTTAGACTGAGCACAACTCTTAAGACACGGGCATCACTCTGGAAACAACGATGTAATTTCAGTCTAGTGAAGGGCATACTATGAGCCTCAGAATTAAGTAAAATTTTGTGAAAGAACCTGATCTGCATTTTCATCAGATGCTAATACAATGATAGCACGTGCCTTTGAAACTGAAACCTTAGATTGGAAAATATACAAGAATCAATGCAATGCTAGAGCCTTAAAAGGAATTTTTCACAAGTACTAAAAAAGTAAAGGGCATACTTTCTTTAAGTCAGCTAATATAAGAGGACTACCACTTCTGCATATCACAGAAGTTCCCATGAAGTCAAATTCTAGTTTTGCTATATCCATCTCCATCTCTTCCTTGTCCCTTTCTGCAAGTACAACCACCACTCCACCGCCAACACTCTTGTTTGCTATCGCAAGCTGTTTCAAAAGTGAACCCTAACAAAGCATCACTTTTGCAATATTAATACCAATAATGATGTGACATTTTGATCCTAGAAAGAGCAGGAAAAAAGTATAGCTGCAACGGGAAAATAGACATAGTGAAATTACATGCCATAGCTTTTAGTTAAATTATAGGTATTAAACAACAAAGAGACGAATATCAAGAACCAAAAATAAGCGTCATTTTTTACATACCATCAGGAATATAATTTACCCAGCATAATAGGAACTGTAATCAATATCTTAGAAAGAGATAATGGGTAGCAAAAGTAACAGCTTCCTAATAAGAAGCAATTTACAAAATCACCACTTCTTTACACCCTCTACCAGTGACTGACATCACACCAGAAATAGACTTGAAAAAGTAACAGACTCCTAATAAGAAGCAATTTACAAACTGATCATTATTTACACCCTCCACCGGTGACTGATATCAGCACCAGAAATTGATTTGAAAGTAGAATTTGCGAAATTTGTAAGAATCAGATGTAATATATGATCTAAATTTGACTGCAGTACTACATGAGGTTCAACGCTAAATATAGGAAGCAAACGTTAAAAGCAAAGGGGAAAAAGAACAAGGATTCAGAGTTTAGAATAAGTTTTTTAATTACCAATTTGTCACTCCATCCAAGAATCAGGACATGATTTTTTTCAATAACTTCACTCTTTCCTTTCCGCAGTGAATCTACCTTCTCTGAGATAGCATCTGAAACAAGTCCAAGCATCATAGCAAATATCAACATGCCTCCAGAACTTATAGAGACAGAAACAATCCTTGGCCAAGTCCCAACCCTATCTGCATGATTTCCTGAATCAGCCACAAATGTCCAAGAAAGCCAAAGAGCTTCAGCCAAGCTACTATCACTGACTGCATATAGTGCCAAGCCTCCAAGCCCAATAAGAAAGAAGGTTGCGAAGAGAAGAGCTAGCAGCTTTGCATAAGGATAAATGGAGAAACACACATCCACCATATATGCAATTCTCTTCTTCAAGGGAACCTCTTCCTTAATTTTACCTGTTCTCTTCGAAAAAGTCTTTACTTGGGGAAGATGATCAAGGTATTTGTAGAACAAAAATGGCATTCCAAGTGTAAATAGCACAGTGTACAAAGCAACAGATCTACTGTCAGCATTTCCAATATATAATGAACTATACTCATTAGACTGCAAAACTTTGAAGCCGTCACGTCCAACACCATTTTCAGTACACTCTTTGCGAAGACTAATATTTTCATCCTGCAAGTCAAAGAGCTACACCTAAGAACATAGGAGCATAAAACACCAAACATAATTTATGAAAATTTGTGAAATGCAGTGTGAAACTTGAGCAAGAACTAGAACTTCTGTACCTCAAGTTTCCACGCTTTATTTTGCAGGTAAGACAGATAAGATACAGATAATATAAAAGTGGTAAAGAGCTGCAAGGAAGAGGAGACACGAAATCATCAGTACTTGGGCATTAAATGCAGTCAACATGCTTTCCTATAACATGGAGGAATTGGAAAAATTGCAATTCTTAGCATCCATTAATGTCCCTCCACTCATCTAAATAAACTAAACTAAACGTACTTAACCTTTACCTTGTAGTTTTCATTTTATTAGGTTAGTCACACAATCTCTAAGCAATGAACCAACTACAACTCCGGAACAAAAGATAAGCATCTTCTTTGTTATTCCTTTTAAAAATTTTGGAATTATCAACAGTAAAGAAAGAACAAGAGAAAGAGAAGCAAATGATACAGAAAGTTATGTACAGATTTATTTGGGTCCTTGCTTTTCCATTAGGTTCAAAGCCTAGCACATAGTAATGAGTAACAAGGAGGTTGTACGAAGAGAGACAAATGAAAATTCAAAACGAAGCCAAAAATAGGAAAAAGCTATAAAAGGCAACTCAATCTTAGAAACAAACAAACTAAACAAGCCAATCCCTAGAAGCACTTTACCACAAAACCAGTAGACTAATACAAGAAATTGAACTCCGAAATATGTAGCCTTTCCAGATTTAGAAACCAAAATCCCTGAAGAATATACAAATGCACCTTTTTTTCCCCTCTATAGCAACATTTTTGTTAGATAACTACGAAGATTGAAGCATTCCTTTTGTAAGTCTATTTCCCGTCCATTTCCTATGATAAATAGGCGGAATGAATGAAAATTTTCCAGGCGCTTTAAGAGACAATACCAGATAGTAGGAAAATGAAAATCTCAACCATTGAGCCTGAGTTGCCTTTGAACTAAACAGAAACCCAGAACTCGACTGAGACGCCAGAACTTGACTCGTCAGCTCCTTCACTTTCTTTTCAACCTTCACTTTATCATCTTTTCTCATCGAAATATCAACAGAAGGTCTAGTCACACCAACAAAACTCTCCTCTTTCTCCCTCTCCTCCATTATCGTACTATTGGTAGTCCCACGGCGACCCTTCAACGTAACCCGATTCCTAACCACATGGGGACCCAAAAATGAAGGGTACATCCAGTCCCTGTCAGAGAAACTATTATTGTCACTATGGTCAACAAAACTACTTCCCAAACTCGTTGGGGTTGGGGATGGCACGTCAGTTCCGCAGATGGAGACACGGAGATCGGACCGGAGCTGGAGAAGGGATGAGGGAGGTGGAGGAGAGGCGGAGGTGCGGCGGACGGCCGGGAAGAGAGGGCCAGGGAAGTGGGTGTCGTCGGATATTGAAGAAGAAGAAGAAAAGGAGCTGGTTTTGGTTTTCTTTGGGAATGGCGGCCTCTCTGCCTTGTTAGTTGGTGGATGTGGCGACCCTGAGCTTTCGCTGTTTGCTTTTGCCATTATTCCTGTTTTTTCTTCTTCTTCAAAGCATTTGCATTTTAGAGATCCAGAGGACAGTGAAAAGAAAGCTCTTTTTCCTACTGCTTGTTATGTAATAACAAGTGGGCATGTGGGTCAGAGTGGATCTCGGCCGTACAAATTGAGGTGGGACCTCAGTCTAAAGTGAGAGTGCAAAGTGAAGAGATTTGTCTGTTTCAGTTGTTACAGTTAAACTATGAGTAGTTTACTTTATGTTGCATCTCTAAACCGAAGGTAATCAAAAGTCCTAGTCCTACTTACAATGAGTCTGAAACGAATTTTTATTGCCTGATTGGTTCAATTTTTGGAGGGTCTAAAAGTACTTTTGTCTACTGCAAAAGTTATTTTGAAGAAAAAGTAGGTGTTTGGCTGTAAATGTTAAAAGCACTTTTGAAATAGAAACAGCTTTTTTAAAAGCTCAAATACAGCCTTTTCAAAAGCTAAAATTTGGAGCTTTTCTTTTTCGGGAAGCTATTTTTTTGTTAGTTACCGTCACTTACATAAATAAACCTTTTACCGTCTGTTCTCCTCCTCTTGAGTCACGTAAACAAAACCAGCCGACTCTTCTTCTACTCTTCTGCTCATCAATCCCTCTCATCTTCTCTTCTCAGGTTGGTTCTTCCTTTTTGGATTTTTATTTGGCCTAAAAATTTGTTGAGCTTCCGATACGTTAATCTAGATTAGTCAGTTGTACCTTCGAATTCTATCTCCAGGACTGGTAAGAAACTCTTTCCCGGAAACTGGTAAATAAAGGTTCTCCTGGAAACTTGAAATTGTCCACTCCACGCAAAGTCTCGTTATGTTTTAGTTTTTGGACTTTCTGTTACGACGAACTGAGCAAGTTTGGAATATTATGATTTTCGCAAAAATGTGTAATATATGGAAACATCTGTGTGCTCCTTGTGT
>JAOSBL010000005.1:15958931-15979554 GCA_027568915.1 Erythroxylum roraimae | reverse complement strand
CAACTCATGTGATACCGACTTAGGAGATTGAAGTCTCTAGTAATCTGAGCTATGTTGAGGAACCTGTGAGGATAATTGATTACTAGAATAAGCAACTGAGGCACCGGGTGATTCCGATGGTGAAAGTCCTTTGGAAGCATCATTCGAGTGAAGAAGCCATATGGGAAACGGAGGAGATCATGAGGAATCAGTACCCATACCTATTTGATCATTCAAGTAAGAATTTCGAGGACGAAATTTTTGTTAGGAGGGGAGAGTTGTAACATCCCGACACCCATGTTAAGGCTAGAATAGTAAATTATGAGAAATTATTGAGAAATTAGAAAAATACATGTCATGCATAAGTTAAATGTGTAACGCACATTTTTGCGCATTTATATGATTGTACATGCATTCATTGATATTTTTTGGGCATAATTGAGTTATTAAAATGTGAATTGTGAATTATTTTGAGCTAAAAATTTATTTTGAGAGTCATATTATTATTTCAAAATTTTGGTGAATTTTAGAAATTTTCAAAAAATTTGGGATATTTTGGACCAATTATATAGTGACACGTGGCGATTATATATATGATAAATGGCTAAATTGTATTATGAAATATGACAGCCTTGCATGTTGACACATGACTCACATGCAAGGAACACACGTGGTTAAGTGTGTTGCTAGAGAAAAATTGCTGAAGCTTGATAATATGTCTTTATGTTTTTGTTCTTCACCGGAAATAACTCCTTTACCAAAACTCTTCTCTATTTCATCCACCGAAACATCAAGTGATGAATTTTTTTGTGCTAGAGATTTTGTGGAACCAACTAAGTAGTTCGGATGGTATTTCTACAGTGTAAATATATACATGCATGCATGGGTTTGAGGTTTGAGGATTGAGGTTTCAGTGATGAATGAATTAACTGAAGATTTGCAAACCATGGATATGTTATTTTTGCATGTTTGAGGAACCATAAGTTGTAAGATATTGTTGAGGTGAGTTGGAGCTAGAAGAATCATTGAAATTGTGTTTAGGAAGAGTGTAAAATTATGGGAAAATGATGATCATATACTCTGTTTTGTACTGAGAAATATGCAGAAGGTTATCTTGCTCTGTACGTATATGAATTGGTTGGGTATTAGTAGAAATGGATTTAGATGAATTTAATGATATGAAATGACGAATTGGATGAGGTTATTATTGGATATTAAAATGCATGCATAAACATATATGCAGTTAAACATGCTCTGTTCTTGTTATATATATATATGCATAAATGTCTAGGTAGTGTGGTGATGGATTTATGTGAGGTTAAGTTAAAGAAAACATAGAGCATTATGAAGTGTTGTGTTTTGAGCGGTAAGATGATAGAAAATGTGGATTGAGGAGGGAAGGAAAAAGAAATGAAAAAGTGCAGAAAGTTTAAAACAAAAAACAGTAGAAAGATAGAGAGAGAGAGAGCAGAAAATGGTGTTGCCCACATATGAGCTTTGTTTTGATGCTTGTGTTTACCTTTGAAGTTTGAGTTGTTTGAGAGTAGGCAACTGCATAAACTAGACTTTCTATGTTTTTGAACTGTAAATTTTTGCTAAAAAAAGAATGCAGAAAATGAAACAAGTGCAGAAATGTTACAGGGAAACTATATGTGAAATTTGGTTGTGTGTGATCTTAAATTTTGAGAGGTTTTTGATAGTAAGTTTGAATTGTAATGGGAGCAGAAATGAAGAGATAATGTGAGAGTATAAATTAGAGATGATGGGGTAAGTGGAAGAGAGGAAGAAGAGTGAAGAAAATTTGTTGTTTTTGTTAAAGAAGAAAAACTGGGTTTGGTGAAGAAGATGAAGATTTGCGTGCTAGAGAGGGAAAAGGTGATGGTTTATATGTGTGGGTTATGAACTAGAGTATTTCATTGAACAGTCCTAAGTCTTTTGGCTATAACTTTTTCATCCGAACTCCAAATGACTTGAAACTTAGATCAATGGATTCTTAAGACATTTTTCTTTCTCTCCATAAAAGTTTAGAGCTATCTGAATTAAATTGAAAGAGATTGATAGGATGAAAGGGTGGAAGTCTGCTGGAATGTTATGAATTGGAAAATTTTCATGAACATGCTTCGGTATTTTGAATATTGATCTGTAGATTTTCAAATGAGTGGATTCTTAGTTCAGATTAAACTAGAGACATAAGTCTACAATGTTTTTAAAGAATTCGAATTTTAATTTTGTCTCTAAGACTTTCAAAATTGGCATGAAACTAAGTTTTAGCTTAGGCTATAGCATTACGAGAGATAGCAATCATGTCCTGTGGTTATTAAATAAACTATATTGATATGGACTAAATTAGGCTAAGGTGTCTTCACCAAAGTTGAAGCTTATTCCCTTAGCTTTAAATCGGTATAACGTTTGTAATTTTTGGATATCTAAGCTGAAAGATATGAGTTGTACAATTTGAGGGTATGATCATGTACTAACCAAATGTTCAAATATACATAGTCTATGGTATTGTGGGCATAACTCATAGAATACTGAATCAAATTAGATCATCTTGGAGTCATTAGAAACTTAAGACATGGTTGAACAATTTTTCAGAAGGAAGTGTTACCTAATTTTGTCATGTACCCTATTAGATTAATTATGCAAAGTTGACCCGAAATCATGTGAATAGAAAATCTGAAATGGTCAATTAAGTTATGTAATTGATTTCACATTGCTTAATTATGGTCCAAATTATAAATACAAATGATATTAATGAGGGCTTTGATATCTGAATGATTTGATGATAAGGATCAATAAGATACCCCCAAATTGTCATTGAACATGCATTGTGCATACTTTTTGTACATTGATGTGCATAAAAGAACACTTATACATTTGTGCAAAAATGTGATAATTGTGAATGTGTTGTGTATGTTATAGAGGAGCACATCGGACGCTAGTCAGACATTGCCGGACCATCCAGGCAATAGCTTCTTAGAGCGTACTGTGAGTCAACCTAGATGAATTTCCTAGGATTGATTTAATTTGATTTGTTAAGCTTCCAATTATTGAAGTGTTGTAATTTTTTTTGAATTCTGGACTTAAAGTCCGAGGAGTATATATTTGGGCTGTATTGGAAGTGTTCCGATTTGTTTGATGATTCTGATTGTATTATTCTATGTGAATTCTCAACGAAAGTTAAATGCCAGGCTTAGGTCCGATGACTATGAAAACTTTGCCTGAGCATTTGTATAAGATTGTGATATATGACATATTCAGTATTTGATGCATTTCATAAAATGCATACTCAGATAAAGGCGAGGTGACTTGAGTAGCCAGTTTGAAGCGCTTCTACGTAGAGCTTTGCTCCATGATATATGTTTCTGCACATAGAGCTATGCTCTGTGATTCTGTTCTGACTGAGCCCTATGGGCCAATATTTGTATAAGTATGTGATAGGCACTCAGTTATAACAATAAGACTGAATGTGAGTCTCATTCATATAGCATTCATATAAGACTGAAATTCTTTGAATGATTTGCAAAGCGGTAATGAGTGACCATATGATATTTCATGATATGTGGGTGTCTGAATAATAATTACACGTTTTAAATGAATATCTGTGATATTTGAGAAGTATGTTTATAATCCGGTGAAATCATCAATGATGGTTCACTCATTGAGTTCGTAAAACACATCAAAAATTGCAATGTGTTTTTTTCAGGTACGAGACAGGAGACCTAGTTCCTTAATCAGGACTTAGGTAATCTTTCAGGTAGAAAAATGGCTCAGAGGTTTGTCAGCTGACACCAGAAGTGCTGTAGCATTTATTTTGTAGTTTTGTTAGAACCTATAAGAGGTTTTGTACATATATGTATGATAGAAACAGTGCAAGATTTGTGAATGAATGCAATCAATGGGTTTTAAAATTTAGTGACTTCTGATTATGTTAGATGATGCCATGTGTAAGTTAGATTTGTTTTTGCTCTAACATGCCACTATCATAGGATATGTACTTGAATATTCTTGAATGTTTGGGTATGTACTTTGTGGTAGTGGGATGTTGCAATGATTCTGGTAAAGAAGACCTTGCCTTGGAGAGCCTTTCAAATATCTCAAAATTCTAATAACTGCATCCCAATGACTAGTTTGTGAAAATCCCATAATCTGACTCACTACACTTGTAGCAAACGAAATATTTGGATGAGTAACAATCAAATAATTTAGTTTACCAACAAGTCTTCGGTACGTATCTGGATCTTCCAACTGCTCTCCTTTATCAATATGAAGTTTTACATTTGGTTTCATGGGGTTATCAACTGGCTTCGTTCCCAACATACCCGTTTCCTCTAGAAGATCAAGAATGTACTTCCTTTAAGATAGACAAATCCCTATTTTTGACCTTGCTACCTTGATACCTAGAAAATATTTTAGTAAACCAAGATCCTTAGTTTGAAATTTAGTTTGTAGGAATGACTTTAAGGACTGAATTCCTGCTTTATCATCTCCAGTAATAACAATATCTCCAACATACACGGTCAAGAGAATTTTACCAGCCTTGGAGTGATGATAGAACATAGAGTAATCCACACCGCATCGATTTAGACCAAACTCCATAACCACTATACTAAAGCGCCCAAACTAAGTTCTCAGTGACTGTTTGAGACCATACAAAGATTTGTTAAGGTGACACACTAGATTAATCTCCCCCTGAGCAATAAACTCTAGTGGTTTCTCAATAAAAATAGTCTCCTGAAGATCACTATGAAGAAAAGCATTTTTACATTGAGTTAATGAAAAACCCAGTCATAGTTGGCTGCCAATGCAATAAAAACACGAACAGATGTCAATTTGGCGACAAGAGAAAAGGTTACAGTATAATCCATACCATACACCTGTGTATAACGCTTAGCTACCATACGAGCTTTTAAACGATTAATCGTGCCATCAGAATTGACCTTAACATTGAAGACCCAACAACAACCCACAATTGTCTGACCATGTGGAAGAGGGACTAAGTCCCATGTAGCATTAGCTTGCAAAGCCAACATCTCTTCTTCCATGGCATGTTTCCATCCAAGACGATCCAAAGCTTATGAAACAAACTTAGGTATAGGTATAAAAGACAAAGTGGATACAAAAGCAGCATATGATAGTGATAATGAGTTATAAAAAACAAAGTTTGAAATAGGGTGAGATGTACAAACCCTTCTTCCATTATAGAGAGCAATGGGCCAATCAAGATCATCATATGATGGAATTAAAGACGGAGAAGACAACGGTGACAAGCGTGAATCATCTGGTCGTACTTCAGGATGAGTGCGTCGAGTATAAACCTACAAATAAGGACGAGGGAGACGTTCCAAAGGAATAAGATTAGTATCAGAAGCAACATAATTGGGAGTTGTTTAGAAAGGAACAAAAGAAATTGGTAGACATTTGTCAATGTTAGTAGAGACAGACTGAGCATCAGAAAAGTATGGTGTGTCTTCAAATAATGTAACATCAACAGACACAAAAAAAACGATTCAACAAGGGGCTAAAACATTTATACCCTTTTTGTAAATAATAGTACCTGAGAAAGATGCACTTTATAGCTTTTGGATCTTATTTATATGTGTTAGGTTGAAACTAGTGAGCAAAACAAACACATTCAAATACACTAGAAGTAAAGAAAAAGGGTCTTGATAGGGAAAGAGAACTAAGAATGGAGTTTTACCAGTTAACACATAAGATGACATTTGATTGATAAGAAAACATACAGTAAGTACAACATCTTCCCAGAAACTTTTGGGTACATTCATGTGGATTAACAACGTATGAGCTGTTTCAACAATATATTGGATTTTTCTCTCTGTTACCCCATTTTGTTGAGGAGTGTGTGGGTAGAAAGATTAATGTTGAATACCTTGTTGTTTTAAGTAGCTGGAGAATGAGATAGAGAAATATTCTTTAGCATTATCACTATGAAGAATATTGATTTGGGTATTAAACTGATTTTGAATTTCAGCATAGAAAGAATGAAAAATAAAGAATATTTCAAAATGATCCGCATTAGATATAACCAAGTTATTCGAGAGAAATCATCAACAAAAATTATATAATACTGAAATCCCAATTTGGACTTGACACGACTCGGACCCCAAATATTTGTATAGATTAACATGAAAGGTTTTTCAACTCTTTTATTGACTCGAGGAGAAAATGAAGTATAATGATGTTTTCATAACTGACACGACTCACAATTTAAACTGGAATCAAAATCTAACCTCGACACTACTTTCCTGAGATTATCCAAAGATGGATGACCCAGTTGACTATGGATATCAATAGGAGAGACTAACACTGGGCACGCGATGAATGATTGCAACTTGTCAAAATAGTACATTCCATTCGATTCACGCTTCTCCAATCATCATCCTGGTCTTCAAATCCTGGATAATGACATTATCAGGGCAGAAACATACAGAACAATTTAGTCATTTAGTCAATTTGCTCACATATATAAGATTGAAAGGAAAGTTCGGTACAAATAATATAGAGGGTAATATGAGAGAAGAACAAGGATGAGAGAGTCCAACACCTTTAATGGTGGTAGTAGATCCATCAACAATAGTAAGTTTATCATTATGAGAGGCGGATAAAGACTGGTAAAGGAACGATATGGTTAAAGTTGGTTATTTTACTTGAAATATGGTCAGTGGCACCATAATCTATTACCCATGATTGTTTTATAGGGATAGCTGAATAATAGGTGGTTGGGTTACCTTGATGAGCCACATATGCCATAGAGGAAGACGATGTTTACTGAGTTGACTAATATTGCAAAAACTTAGTATGCTCATCCTGAGATAAAGTAACAGATGATTGTGAAGTTGTAGCTGAAGACTATTTTTCAAGAAACATAATATAAGCAGCTCGCAAATGGGGATATTTATCCCAACAAGTATTTTCATCATGTCTGCCTCTATCATAATGTGTACAATAGAGTCGTGAGCCTTTGCCACATCCTCCTCAGCCACTGCGTCCTGCTCGACTTCCCTATGGCATTCTTTGACTTGTGAATCAGATTGTGTTGCAAGAGTTGACCTATCAGAGTTATTCTCTGGTGGATTCATCTTAGTCATAGAGTGAGAGAATCTAGAATATACTTCAACCAAGGATAGAAAGTTTACTCCTCCCAAGATTTGTGCTTGCACAGGCTCAAATTTAGGTTTTAATCCAGCTAAAAACGTCATAGTTACTAAGTGCTCTCTTTGAATCTGCATCTCCTTAATATCAGATGTGATCGGTAGTAAAGAATTCAACTCCTCAAATGAACGTCTCACTCCCAAAGTATTCAATCAAACTTCCTTCCTGTTGTACTGAAATAACTCAATAGAAATATCATACATGTGAAACATATTACTGGAGTAAAGAAGCTTAGCATAGTCCCAAGCTTGCTTATAAGTGCTAATATGAGAGAACATGAGTGAAATTTCAGGTTCCATAGAATCAAAAAGAATATGTAGTAATTGTGCATCATCACCTTGCCAATTTTTTAGTATTTTCTGATCAGCTGGGGGATCAGATGTAAGATGGGACAACTTTCTCTAACTTCGAAAGAACAATTCGACATTCTTAGACCAAAAAGGATAGTTATTACCGATCAAACATTTCTTGGTGATTCGCAAAGTTAAGGAACCCATTGCTGGAACAACTGTCAATGATTTGCTACTGGAATATGACATCTCCCAGTTATGCTAGATGGATTTCTTGGCTAAACAGACACTAAAAACACTACAATGTTCCAAAATATATAAAATAATAATGTTATCAAAGAATACCCATGTTCTGGTTAGTTTTGACACAAAGTAAGGCCAGAACTCCATTTAGGACACAGTGGCGAGCTGACCCATCTAATTGCGGTCGTCAGTAATCGCTGGACGACATCGCGTGACGCTTATGTGTCGATGAGTGGGTGGTTTTTCAGTGACACCATTAGTACTCTGGTGGTTGTCGGCACCCCCGAGTTACTTCCATGGATTTGGTTTTTTGTTTTGGTAAGTATAGGTAAGTGTTTTGGATAGATTGGAAGGTGTTAGGGTTTATGGTAAAGAAGTTATGAGGTTTGGAAATTAGTCTCTGATACTATGTGAAGAACATAGTAAAAATGGAGGGCTTGATGCATACTCAAGACCCTTTTACCGCTTATATAGAAGTAATTACATAGGGAAACAATTTTAGGAATAAATAGGAAATCACACGTTGAAGAGGGAGATTATACTCTCCCTAATATATATATTTTCTATCATCTAATATAGGTATTTTCTATTAATGGACACTCTCTTGCTTGTTGCCACTTTCTTTGTCGGTTGCCTTAAACTTGCTTTTCCTCTACAACACCAGCAATCCCATAGCTTTGCTTTTGGGTAAAGTTGGTTTGTGGGTTGCGGAGGGATGTGCAATTCTAGACAAGGAAACGATGAGAAGAGAAAATGGTTGAAGAACCAATTGGTTCACTGGAAAACTGGCCCGTTTATTGATAAACAATCAGCCGGTTCATACTAGTTCAATCGAACAAATTGATCGATTCAATTTTTAGCATATTAATGTTATTATTATATTTTAAAATATTGTAATATGATAAATATCTCTAATTATTTAACTATAACATGTTAAATGTGATTTTTATATTTTATATTACTCTTACTATATAAAATTGATGTATAAATTCCTTTTATTATATTAAATATTCATATTTTTATTCTAATAATTATGATAATTAATTAATTTAAGAATAAAATTTGATATGTTAAAATATGAAGTTAAATTAAAAATTAATATTAACAACTAATAGTATAATAAAATAAAATAATAAAAAGAATGATGAAATTAAAAAATTTGTATTTTGGTTTTTATTGCAAAATCTTAATTTAATTACATGTATTTTTTTAATATCTTATTCAGATAAAATTTTATTTTTAATAAAATATTAAAAATCACAAGTAGGAAAAAAAATAAAAAGTCACAAAAAATAAAAAGACCCAAAAAAAAAAAAAAGTCGTAAAGATTTGACACATGTTAATGTGATACCTCTTTCGTTATCCATCTTTAAAAGGTGTAAACATGACAGACCTTTTTGATTACGCCTAACCAAAAGCTCCAATAACGTTAATAATAGATTTTACTTTGCGTTTTTGTCGCTACGCGTTGTACCTGATTTCTGCTCGTCTGCTCTACGTTCAATTCCCTAATCCCTACCCCCAAAAGGAAAAAAAAAAAAAAAGATCAATAAAGAGCACCCGTGTTTTACAACTTATCGGCTTTCATATTCACGGTTAGCTTTCGTTAATTCAATATTTCATAGGATGTAATTTTTTTTTTTTTTGAGGGGAGGATGTATTTTTATTGTATTGCTAATTTGCCGTTCATGCTCGTTCACAAATTTTGGGGTTTTCGTTTTCTTTTGCAAGACCTAATCACACGTTAAATGTTTCCCTATCAAAATTCGTTTGGGTTTTGTTCAACTTGCCAAGTTGTTCAACGCTCGTTTTGTTAGTTTGAATGGATATCTTTACTCTGGTCCCTGAAAAATTGTTGGCCTGACTACACTAATCAAGCATGCATTTGTTATAGTTTGAAAGCTTTGTAGCGCTTCTGCTCTCTAGCGAAATGCAGTAAATATCTCCTCAATTCTTGACGTTTTCTATGAGGACAATGTGTTATTTAGTTTGATATTTGGGTCTTTGTTGCTAAGAATGCAGAAAGATTCGAAATTTTCACCAGAGTATGAAGCGAAAGAGAGGGAACAAGAAAGGCAAAGTTAAGGGCCGTCATGTGGATGCAAAGAATGAGGCAGCTATAAATATAGTCACACTGAATAGTGAAGATAATTCTGGGGTTGATGATTCGGATAACATTGATGAATATGCATCTCGGATGGAGGTTGATACACCTTCTTCTACTGGGACAGACCAGCCACTGAATGTTGCGAGTATCAATCCTGATGGATCCATCGACAAGACCACTGGGAAATCCGTTGGGCGTGTGAAGGTTAAGCTCAAGACTTCGAAGACTATGGAATCACAGAGTGATACTGACAAGAGTAGCCTACAATTGGTTGTGGACAAACGAGGTGTAGCTGGTGATAAATTGGAAGATAGTGACAGTTCATTGCATGAAGCGAAGATTAGTGGTTCAGGGAATGTTTCGAAGACACCTGGCAGTATAAAGATTAAGTCGTCAAAGGGGCTGGGTGTTTTGAGTAGTGAGAAGAGCAGTACTACTGTAGTAGTACCGGATGACGGTTTGCCACCAAAAGAAATCAAAGCATATCAGCGTTCTCGATACAATAAGGAAGAATTAAATGCTGCATTGACGGTATGCTGAAAGTAGAGCTAGATTGCTAATGGCAACTTCACATATGTAGTTTTTAAGTCTGTTTCTGCAGATGTAAGCGTAGTACGTAAGTTGATTCAGTTTATCCACTGTAGGTGATTAAGAAGGTGATGAAAATGGATGCAGCTGAACCCTTCAATGTGCCTGTGAATCCAGAAGCCTTGGGAATACCTGTGAGTGCATAGCTGGTGAAATTCACTACTCCTATGGTTCTTATGCCACCAAGTACTTGGAATTATATTATTAACCTCCTTGAACGCTGCTTTTATATGTCTTTGCTGTTTTTCCTTTTTGTATTCTTTATCATAATAACTGTCCTTTACATTTACTTTGACACTGAAGAAAAATATAATGACTTTATAATATAAAGAAGTGTATGGTCTGTGCAGTTATATAAATTAAGATTGAGCTCAATATGTCAATCACTGTTGTTCACAGACAAGAAGTATATTCATCTGTTTAGCTTGCAGTCCGTTATGCTTCCTTAACGTTTAAGATGAAAGTTTACGTTTATATGATCAACTTGCTGTTGTGAAATTTAAAATGCCAAACTGCTAACCACTTTTCATGGGATCGAATTTGTCTTTAGCGGGGAGGGGTTTGAAAGTTGTAGGATATGGATTCAAAGAGTTGCAGAGTGATTTTAAAGTTTTACAGTTTTAAGGATGTGGCTATTTTCCATTACTAATGAGATTCTCTTTCACTAACTCTTGCTTTCAACATTTTTTGTTTTGGGTGGGGATTGTTGGAGCAGGATTATTTTGAGGTCATAGACACACCAATGGACTTTGGAACAATATGTGGCAATCTTGAAAAAGGTCACAAGTATAAAAATTCAGAGGATGTCTACAAGGATGTCCAATATATATGGGACAACTGTTATAAATATAACAGCAAAGGGGACTATATCTTGGATCTCATGAGACGGGTGAAGAAGAATTTCATGAAGTACTGGACAGCAGCTAGGTTATACACTGAACAAGGTACAGAAATAACGGTGAAAATTTTATGATTGTTGGGAATTTTTTAGCTCCTATCCAGTATCTACACAAATTTGCTTTTAAATTTTCCTTTGCTATGGAGTCTCTTATTCATACATTTTAAACTTAGTTTTTAACTGGAGCTGTTTAGGGATAACATGGTTTATCATTTCTTCTACATGCTAATTGATTAAACTTTTAGTAATACTTACGTTTTAACCTAGATTTATGATTCAGTTTCTTCTTATTTTTTATTATCTTGAAATATCTTTAGTTATTTGTATTTAAAGATACAGGTTGACTTTTTGTTTGGCACTCTAAACTCTTCCATTTTGCTTTTGATAGGTGCTGAAGGAGTACAAAGTGAGGATGTTGCAGTCTCTAGTCAGGGAAATGTTAGAACTGGGCAGCCGAAGCAGAAGACAAAAAAGCGTCATGGGTATGTCCTGGTAGTCTCCTGTTTTTTTTTTTTCTGTTCATTCACATGATATATATCATGCATTGCTCACAGCTACCATGGTAAGGTTGTGACTTATTTCCCCCCAGTCACTTTAGTATGCATGTACATAAATGAGGATAGAACTTATCACTTTTTCATATGAAACATGCTTAATGCAATTCATTATTTATTAATCTTTTTGCAGACGACGACATAAAGGTGATTGTTTATGTGCAATATGTGTTCTTAAGCGACGTAGAAGGGAACGGGAGGAGAATGCTAGACTTTTTAAGAGCCAAAGTGGAGTGGCTGAGAAAAAACTTGCTCAACAGCTCAAGCAAGAGGTGTGTCTATGTTTTGGACTAACTATTACCGTTGAACTTTTAATTCCTCATCATTGTAATAGCTCAGCTCTAGCTGTCAAGGATCCAAATAAACTTTGAGCAGTTAAGAGAGCTTTTGTTGCATTGTCCTTCTCTTTTCTTTCACTATTTCAGGAACTATCACAGTTTGATTCCCTACCTCTTTCTTGTCTTCTCATCTTCTGTCATATTTGTCTACCTTCTTATTGCGACTTGGTTGCAGCATGCACCTGGCTAGTTGCTATTTCTCTTGAACATATATTATTGGCATAATGGTTAGCAAGAAACATGAAATTTGTCACTTGTGCTGTTCAACCAGCTGAGTCTTTTAACCAGACAATGAGGCATATGGTTTCAGTGTAGAAATAATTTCTCATCATTTGCATGGCAATTGGTATACCTTACTTTTTACTCTTATTCTTGTTTATTTCTTGTATGTTGAAGGATTCTTCACTTAGGGAAAGCCCTCATGCTGATGATTCATCATCAAATATGGGTGAATCAGTAGATCCAGATGCAGATGCTGATGCTGATGCCGATGCTGATGGTGAGGTAAAAGGAATAGAACTGGAGGTAAAGGATAACGAGCAGCAGGATAGCCTGACGGAGAAGCATGAAGAGGATGTGAGAGAGGACGAAGATGAGGGGGAAGAAGAGGAGGAGGATGAGGAAGTTGAAGAAAGAAATGGGGTAGAGATTCAAAGGAAAGAGAAGGATGAAATGCCTGAGCAATTACAGTTTGGTCATAGATTGGAAGAGCTTAATCAACAATCACTGACGGAGACAGCTGATAATACGGGTTCAAATATGCAAATGCAAACATTAGAAGGGCATGCCGTAGATGAAGACATTGTGATAGTGCAAGAACATGAGCTCAAGGTATCGAGTTTACTAATTTCTATCGAGTTTACTAATTTCTATGTTGCATATTTATTTGTGTGTTATTGAATGTATAAAAATTATGAGTAATTTAGATACAGGATTTCTTATGAAAAAAAGGAATGATGACAAGAAAGGCATGTATTTTGATAAGAAAGAGCCTTGACTGAGATAAAAAATAACAGTGGCAATGAGATAAACAAAGCTAGAAACACATGTTTTCTAGCTGTATAATATAAGGAAATGTTTGCATATATTTTTGAAGGAAAATTTAGAAAACTATTCGAGTTATATTTAAGAGAAATGTTTTCAATTGTTGATCACAACTCTAATTCTTACCTTGGATTATATTGTCAGAAAACTAGAGGAGCATCTGTGTGTTTTACTTCATGACACTGGGATAATGAATTTTTGCTGTTGATTTATTTGACTCTATTTTCCGTTCATACCTTCACTCCTAGTGATATTAATGTTAACCAAATTGGTCGGTCGGTATTATTTCTTTCAACTCTAGTTTCCATTCATACATTCAATAGTGAATTGACATTCTTCTAAACCAAATTGGTCGATAGTTATCATTTGACCGATATGGTAACCATTTTTCAACCTGTTATACAAATTTACAGAACTTTATATGCTAGTCAATGTTAATGATTATCTGTTGACTTTGTAAATTCCAACACTTCTCATTTTATAGTTGTCAAATTTTTGTGCTCTGTTGTATGATCCTGACATTGAATACTAGGTACTGCTGCTATTGTAGAGTCAATCCCTGGTAATGCATTATATTTCAGGCTGGTAATATGGCAGATTTGCATGCAAATTTAAAACATTATTGTGAGGAGGTTGATATCATATTCTTTCTCCATAAATTATCCTCAGCTGCAAGATTTCTGAATGTTTAAATTTGTCTTTACTATTAATTTGTTCTTAATTTTATTATTGTCTTGAATGACTTTCATAATTGGAACTCCTATCGAAAGGTTGTTATGTATTTGATCATATTAAGTTTTTATTGTCGAATGGTATACTCAAAACTTCGAAGAGACACAATACCTCTATATCTTCATTCACCATGTATAGTATAAGTACAATGCCTTTGTTTTGATTGATCATGGTGTAGTTTACATGGTGATGCACATTCTTCTTCTGGATTGTTGTTACCTTCAAACGGCTTCATAAATGGTTTAGTGTTTTTCAGTAATTTGCTGACATTCTGTTTTGTGTAGTTTCAGAAGTTAGAAGAAAGGAGAAATAGGGCACATATGCTTGAAAAATTCCATGTTGCAAATCCCATGCTTCTTGGCCTGTGTAATGCTCTGTTCCCAGAGAACCGTGGGTCTGTCTGGAATGGGTCTCACTCACTTTTTCAGCATCAGAGTTCTGGTAATGGAAGCTCCATCCATGCTGCAATTGAAACGTTGATGAAATAGGCCTCTGTTTAAATTACTTTGTACACGTATATTTGGCTTCCGTCACCAAACTAACTGGGAGCTTCTTTACAGTTTAGATTGAGAAAGGGTTAAATGAGTTAGTTGTTTTCTTTTGTTTTTATTTTGAAAATGAAAATGTATTGAATAAAACACCTAGAAGTTGGCAAATTACATTCAAGCCAAAGATGACCATGTCTCGAGTTCTATTACTTGCACTTTAAGGGAATATCCATCTGTTTGCTTAACCACTGAATCCAAAACCCCTGATAATATTACCGGGCAGCTAAGGTATGGATACCACTGGCTGTTCGTATATGCATTTGAGGCTGTAAGTAACCATGCCTCAGTTTCCTGGCAAGTGCAACATAGCTGACCCTCCATTAGTGTTGCAAGATACAGCGGATCGGACTCCTCAATGAGACGTACCAATGAAGCTACTAAACTGTTTTGCGATGGCTCATGTTGGCTTGTGTTTGTAGTAGATGTACACCAAACACTCTTTAACAATCAAGGTATATACACCATTTTGTTGCCACCAACACTCTAAACACCAAAGTTTGAATCGACTGATCTCTTTCACTGTATCTTTTATCCAATTTGTCTCGTAGATGTACATTATATGAATCTTATATTTATTTTAAATTGTCACTAATTTCAATGACTTTTTTATAACTCCTAATATTTTAGAAACCTATCCTCAATCTATTAATATCTCTTTCTCCTCCTACCGCTAAAATTCATTGAAGGACCAACCCTACTGCTACCATAAGAAGTCAAAGCAGTCAATCTTACCCTAATACCTAACACAAGTTATACAAGACAAGTACAACAAAACCTTAAATGATGTTAAGACTACTCTAAAAAAAGTAACAAGGATTGGAGCTTGCAAAAATAAGGCCAGATAAAAAGGATAATTAGCAGTAAACCACAAAAAAGAATTACTAAAGTAGTTAAAAATAGAAAACAAATAAGCTTTAGATTTGAGTCCAACTAAATAAATATGATTCAGATTGATATTTTATTATAATTATTAATTTAAATCAAGTTTAATTTGTGTTAACATATTAGTGAATTTTGATTAGTTTACGTCTGATTTTCATACTACGTATATTTCATTGTCATTTTTTAACCAAAACTTAAGAGAATGATTTTTTAAAAAAACTGAAAATTACAAAGAATGTTTTTAAAAAATAAGAAGTTTTCTAAAATTTCTTAAATTACAGGAGAATTTATTTCTTATACCCTTTTAAAAAATATAATTCACCATTTTTAAAAAATTCTATTAATACAATAATTTTATTAATAATATATCGGTATACTAACAATCTCTAACTTTTAATTCTTTTGTCTTCTTTCTTCACATATCTTTATATTTTTATTCTCTTCCTATATCCTGTCTCCTTTTTAAAACTTTGTTTTGCAGATCAACTCGAAGCGAAGACGGTGTTGGTAAACTGATGGTTGGGCCTTAAACAGAACCACTAATAAGATGGATTTAAAATTTTACACCTAAGAAAACAAAAAAAGAAACGTTAAAAGGAAAACCAGTGAAGTGCAGCTAAAAGTGGAACTCGGTCATCGAAAATGACTCCATCTCCATTTTTGAATTGATAATTAAGGCAGAAGGTTAACTTTTGTATTGAACAATAGAATAAAATGAGCTAATAGATAAATGTAAGTATGCTGAAGTGCACGAGGAGGTCAGAAATTCCCATAAAAACAGACATGAAGCTTGAACATTATTAAATATTGGGTTGTTATGAACAAGGTGTAGTGCATGAGATGAGGTGTATAATATGAGTCAGGGAAATACAAGATTAAGTTCATGGGCAGGCCAATAAATGCCTTCCCTTGTGCAAGGGAGAGGTGCGGGTTGGGCTATGTAAGTAGGCTGGTGTTGTCCAGGCATCACTACTGAAAAATCTGATGCATATGTTGTTGCCACCTGACAAGTAACGGCCAACGACAGAGATGAGAACATGAGTAATGTATGTACTAGATAGAACTACTTGGTACTTACTGTTTGTGGGTTTCCAAGCTTGTTGAGTAGTCCTGATTCTGTAGCAGGGCCGTTGGAAACCTGCTGAGGAGACGAAAATGAAGGGTTTGGTCTAAACAGATGCTCAAAGATGGCCATGATCAGAAACATTGATATTAGTACAGCAGTTGCCACAAAACCGAAAGATATTGCACTCATTGATGTCCCCAAGTTTCCCCATGGAGCTTCCCGCTCAACAACTCCTGATTGAGACGGGGTAGGGTCTGAACCTGTGTATATATTCCATGGTTTCGATCTCTCCGATCCCAAATCGCTCATAGTACTTAAATTCGCTTTCTTCAACTTCTTGTGCCAGGTGAACTATAAGTTTTTGTTCTTCTCAGAAATCGTCGAATATGTGATTGCCAGTTAAGTAGATATTTCCTTCGTTTTTATCGTCTGTCATTGACCCTGAAAAGGTTTAATATCAGAAATTCCATCAACATCTCAATTTATGATCCAATTACACCGCCTAACTTTTAAGCGTAGGATGAATTCAATTCTAAAATAGCAGAAACAACTCTATTTTAGTAATTGGGGATCTTTGATCAGCATCATACTTAAGCAACTGCCATTTTCATCCTGTATGCCGGAAATTTCTGGCACATGATGAAAATTCAAGAAAAAGTTATTGAAGCAATTACAAACTCAAAGACAGAGTCCAAAAGGGATGAATAGTAATATTAGCTATGCATCTAACTTTAGAATCTCCAAGGAAAACGTGCAATCAGGTGTTTAGTCTCTACTTGCACAGTAATAATCACAAGTCTGCTGAATTCAAGCACCTGAACTCATATGTAATCTGTAATCCCATCCTGTAAAAGGTTGAACTCAAACATTGTTGTGCGACCCATTCACAGAAGCATAAGAGAGATTGGCAATTGTCATTATAGGAAGTTCAAAATTCCATCATGTAGTTATCCAGTCACTTGTACGCACAGAGTGTTTAGAGGAAAAATTACATTTTAAGGGTTGAGTAACTTTAGCGTTTAGTACAATGACATGCAGAATCTTTGGTTTTCACGAAATCAGTCTCTTACAAGACAAGGAAAGGAAAATTGCAGATATACTTCAGGTTCATAAAGACATGTATAAACCATTTAGACAAGGAAAGGCCAGTTTATTTGCGCAGCTGTTATAACAATGGGGAGAAAATGAGCCTTAGTAGTTTAGATAATGAATTAGTGTAGTCTTGATTCTAACAATCTAGTTAGATTTTGAGGGAAAAGCTAAAACACTGAAAACAATATTCCAATTTCAGAAGCTCAATAGATAAACGACACTTACAGAGACACACAAGAGCGTGGAATGGAGATGCAAACTTCTGAGAACTTATAAGAGTCATACATTCAGCACAACCCTATAAAGTTACAAAAAAAACTAACCTTCTCAAGAGGAAGAGTTGGAAAAGATTTGGTTTTGGTCTTCAGAAGCTGAAACACATATTATCTGAGTTTTGAGATCCTATAGCTTAGGTGCCATGGAAAAACAAGACACCCACACTTCTCAATGAATATTTTAAACCGTTTAGCAGAGGCTAGGTAGCTTTATTCCTCTTACAAAATGTAGAGACAAAGTTATATGATAATCCCAGCAGTATAATTTCTCCTTTTTCATGTCTTGATGTTCATGATATTGATGCATAACTTATTGAATACTATACCTTGTCTCAAGAAGCACACTTGAGGAAATCAAAAGAACGGGGCCTTCCTGTCTGGATAGCTGAAAACAAGAGTGGCCTATTGGTTGCTTTAAAAAGTGGTGACCTTTCATGTGCTGAATTATATTGAGATTGCACAATTTCTTAATCTTAATAACCCTCGTTAACAACATAAACAAATTGAACATATTTGGCTTTCGACGAGGCTAGCTCGCCAGAATTTATGGTCTGCTAATTGCCCTCTTACTTATGATGAACTAAGATATAATTAGATGCACCGAGTCACAAAGCATTGATCAATTTTTCACATGGAAGATGATTATAACTATCATCAAGATTCAAGAATAATAAAGGAAGGAAAGGAAAGGAAAGAACACACGGGTTAGGCGCCAAAAAGTTTATTACTTATTGTAGATTCAGATTTATTACCTTCCAGATTAAAGGTTAAAGCTCTTGTTTTGATGGCATTAATGCCTAACCCAACATAAGTATTTAGATGTAATTATGGAAAAGGTGGCAGTATCTTCACATAATCTCCGTCTTTCTTTCGGAAACCAAAAAAAGAAAAAAAGTGAAGCTAAAGAAAGCAAAAGCTGCTTCAAATGCACAATTAAAATGACCAAAAGGCTGCTACAAGCTATATATAAGCATAGGCTAATTTACAAATGGCGTTGGTATCGGATAGGCATGTGAACAAAGAGCATAAAAATAATAGAGGACAAAAAAGAAGATTGGTGTAAATAAATCTGATACCTTACAGCTATGCAGAACCAAATTGCTATGATTCGTGAGAAGGAAGAAGTGGATGTATTTGCACTAAAAATTAATATCAGAAAAAAGGAAGAAGTAGAACAGAACCGAAGAAAGTACTGTGATAGAGGCCACTTCTAATTCCCAAGCTCGGATCACTTATTTCCGTTATTCTGTATTTATCTTATTTCATAAATATCCATCCATTCAATAAATGTACGGGTGGTCTGTTCCTCTACTTCTCACATTTCTTTGCAAAATAACCATAACTTTTGTCAAAATATTTATTTTTAATGCCAATTGCTGTATCATTTGCAACAGTGAACAGCTGAAAATTAAAATCTGGAACAACATAGCCTCTTTCCCCCTCACCGGCAGAGAAATTTTAAAGTATTTCTGGAGCAATGATTACAAAGTAAATTATTAAAAAGGGTAAGAGAGATAAAGAAGGGTCTTTTTACTTGCAGGGTATTGAGTGAGACTATTTTGTCAACAAGACAATCACCATGTCTGAGAATGATATGAAAGGTTATCTGGACCTATCGTAATACAATCCTACCATATTTGACAAGCCACTTCATCCCTCTCTTGTTTCAAACAAACATAAATTTCCAGTTTTTATATATTTCTTGTTGTATGTGTTAAGAAGTAAAATATCTTTTAAAAATCTAGGTCCTTTCCTTTTTGTTGAGAGAATGCAAAAAAACAAAAGATATAAGCTTGCATGCATAAAGGTGACCCAGCCGATCGTTTTTAAAGATGGTTACTTCCCCTTTTCATGCAAGACATTTGGAAAAAGAAGAGGGTCCCATGACCAAAAAAAATAAAATAAAATACCAATTGTCTTGGTTGAAAGAAAGCATTATAAAGTAGGAATTGAAAATAGATTGGAGCAGATACATCTCTCTTCCTTTCCCTTTTTTTCAAATCATGTTCTCCAACACAAGCAATACCTTTTGCTTCTCCCACAATTCACCAAAAAATGACATCCTTTCATAAGAAACGGGAAAAAGGAAATGTCCAACCAAATTTTGGCTTAAGTACCTGCAAACTTCTCATATATATTTTATATGTATTTTAGATGCTAAAAAATATAGAACTCCAGTGACATTATTGAATAACTTTACCGTTATTAATGATAAGAAATCATAGAATTAGAACCTATCACTACAAGAAAAATAGGGTTTAGCTACAAAAATTACCGACGAAATGTTTCTCCGGTAAGCTAATTTTGCGACAAAATTTATCGACGGAATAAGTCGTTGGAGAAACAGCCGTAAATAATAATTGCCGACGAAGCACAGACTTTTCGTCGCTAATTTACCGGTGGATATTTTATTTCCCATCGCTATATTTAGTGACAGTAATTTTGTGATGTCGGGAAATTTTTCAATGAAACGTTTGTTTCGATCGGTAAATTTAGCGATGGACGGACAAGGGTTGCCCGTCGATATATTTACCGATAGATTTTACAGCACTGTTGGTAAATTCGCAACTAACTATACCGACGGAATCTTAGTTGTTCTTCGATAAATTGATAACATTTTACTGACAGATTTTGGTTTTCCGTTGGTAAATATACTGATGCTGTTTTTTAATTTTTCCCTGCATTTAATTTTATTTGATAATCTTATGATTGATGATAATTTATACAGTTATCAGTCATCTGTTGATAATATTTTGATTTGTTTCTACATTTAATTTGTTAAAACAGAAAGTTGATTGATGATATAAAGTAAAA
>JAOSBL010000005.1:15813339-15832758 GCA_027568915.1 Erythroxylum roraimae | reverse complement strand
CGAATAATTTCCTGTGACCACCGAAAATGACATACATCATTAATTTGATGTCACTAAAATTATTATTCACTGCTCTGATTTTAATGACATCAGTCTAAATATCAATTTATTTCGGTGTACCGGGTATTACACTATATTAACTCCGATTTTCCCTTAAGTCGTGTTCAATTAAAACAAGCTCTTTAACTGAACCTAGCTATCGAAAAACCTAGAACAAGCTCTTTAGATTCAATTGGACGACTGTATTACGAGTTAGGAAAATAGATTAATCAAGGCAACAACCACATACGCTTGGGTCAATTAATCTAGGTTACGTTATCCCTAATGATTCGATACTAATCGAAAACAAAACAATTACGGATTATATCCCTAATGATTCGAAGCCATTAGTTGCTACAAATGAATCCCAACATAACAATTACGAATCATATTGAAGATTCTAGTAATATCCAAACACAACGTTTACGGATTATGTTCAAGATTCTAGTAATAGGATCATACATAAACAATCTAATTATAATGAGAATACGTTCATTCTTACATGAAAACCCAAATCCATAAGCATAAGATAAACAAAACGATTCCTAAAGAGAGAGAGAACAACAAATATAAAGAGAGAATGCTCAACTGGTTCTTCGGCATCGATATCACTTCCGAACCAATGTTGGGAAGCTTATCCCTCCATGAGTCTCCAAAAGGATGAGAGGTTTGCCCCTTCTTCCCTTACAAAACTGAGACTTCACTTCACAAAACGTTTCATTCTCGTCATACATTCTGTCATTACAATGTGTTGTATTTATAGTTAAATTTTCAGGTAGCCCAAGTGTGAAAGTCATAGCCAGGTCGTGATTTGCATTCTCATGGCTTCACTTGATTTTCTACCATGTATACTCTTCATTTTATGCATTTCCTTGTCTTCTCTTTGCTATAATCCTTCTTCTTCTTGTTCCATGAAGACAATTAAGTGTAAATCTCAAGAAGACGACTCAAATATTATGCTTTAGACTCACTTTAGCTCTTCTGCTTCTGAATTGTACCTAAAACCAAATATGAACTAAATTGAATGTCTTAAGCATTTCATAGCATTAATCATTAAGTGTTATAGAATAAATATATAATCAATTAATCATGTATCAATTTCTCCTACACTTAGCTTTAGATCGTCCTAGGGCAAAATATCAAAATCAAAGTCACAAACCTAAAACACTTACTCATTTGCCATATTTCCTAAAAATAGATAATTATAAGAAAGATGTATGACTTTCAAAACCATGACAAGAACTCAAAATTCCATGCCTCTACTCATGATCAATCAATATTCATTACCTTTAGAAACTGAGCAATCTAGAGATAGACTTGATAAAATGTGTTTAAATATGATAAATTTGTGGGTACACTCAAACACCATTTATGATCATAATATTCCACAACTTTACATATCATTTCACTTCTCCAGTGCTAAGATTCACATACATAATCATAAATCAAAGGAATTTTCAAGGTTGTAATGTGGGTAAGCGTAAAGGTGAGATGTATTTGGGTAATGTAGTATAAAAACTATCAAAGCTAGTGAAACGCAAAAACATTCAATATACCATTAAGCGTAAAAACCAACACTCACTCACAATTGTGTACATCAACTATGATGAATGCAAAAACTACATTTCATAGCTCAAAGTCAAGCTCTCACACCACAAACCATATGAACCATAATTAATTAGAAAAGTCACTCATAAAGATTGATGATAAACAATACATTAAAACTATAAGGAGTGAACCTTCTAAAACAACATCTACCTCATATACAATATACTCAAATCACCCATCCAATTTGAATAACTTTTCCAAACAATTGGATTTCCTCCTAAATATTTAATTTAAATATATTTTTCCTTTTCTTTTTTTCTTTTTTTCTTTCCTTTTCTTTTCATTTAAAAATTAAAAGAAGCTACAACAACCTTAGAATCCATTGACAAGACATAAAATGACATTTCAATGACTATAAACACTTTGCACATATATACACCCCCAAACTTATACTCTTGTACATCCACAATCATCAGCAATCAATAAATGCTCCACTAGCTATAAAGCTTAGATAGGACATTTGGTTAGGATTAAAGCATGCAATGTGGTTAGCACAAAAAGACAGGCTAATAAAGCTCAAGGGCCTTAACAAAGGGAAAATTCATATTAAATTTTGGTAGCGCATCGTAACACTACATAAATAACTAAACCTAAAACGATAGCTTGTGGTAAGTCTAGGTTGATCCCACAGAGAGTTGGCGTTAGCTTTCGTAATGAAAGGAATTGGTTTTTAGGTTACGGGGGGTTTTGGTTTGGTTTTAAATAAGAAAATAAAATGAAACTAGAATAAGAAAAGCAAATTAAAGAAATCATTCAAAAATGATGAAAGGTGATGAATACGTTAGGGACCTGGTCATTTGTTCAATCTCAACCTAAACACAATTAAACATACTTCATTGAATTGTTGTTCTCATACCTCTCCTAGCAACTATTAATTATAGATTAACAATAAGCTCTATTAACCCCAATTTTCTCTTAAGTCATGTTCAATCAAAACAAGCTCTATTAACCCCGGTTATCTCTAATGATTCGACACCAATCAGAAACAAAGCAATTACAGATTGTATCCCTAATAATTTGAAGCCATTAGTTGCTACAAATGAATCTCAACATAACAATTACGGATCATATTGATGATTCTAGCAATATCCAAACACAACAATTATGGATTATGTTCAAGATTCTAGCAATGTGTTCATACATAAACAATCTAACGATAACAAGAATAAGATCATTCATACATAAAAACCTAAATCCATAAGCATAGGATAACCTAAACAATTCCTAGAGAGATCAACTCGACCATTCTTTTAAAAGTCTAATAGGGAATGGTATGCAAACTTGGTTTTAGTTTGACAATTGGTGCAATCTAGGGCCTTTACATTTGAGAGAGGACCTGTTATGCTAAGGTGACTGACATGATATCTTAGAGGAATTGATTTTGTAACTTAAGAGGTATAAGCTGCAATGTTGAAAACTTGTCTGCATACTAGCTGAACTCGAATGAAGAGGATAACGTCATTTGTATGAGGGACCATTCACAAAGGTTCACTAATAAATTTTGCTTTCAATTATTCAGACCATATTCTAAAAAATTCCAATAGTATATTCTAATTTTGACAGAACCTTCATCCCTTAAGGCCTCTTTCATCAACTGGCTGACAGTAAGGTAAAGGTTACAAACAAGGATAGATTTTATGACATTTAGGACACTCTATTCTTGTTATGTCAATTGTTTACTAAAACTAATGATCGTCTCTTCTTCTAATGTTTTTACTCTCATGTTGTTTGGTCTAAGATTCAATAGTTGATGCAATTATATTGTAGGGAAAGGGAATGGCCACACATTGTTAAATGGACTAGTCAAATAGTGAAGTGTCTGAAACAAGATGTTTGTATCTTCTTATATTACATCCATGCAATTTGGTATGAAAGAGACAACAAACTCCACAGGGGATTAGCATTGGACAAACATGCCATGTCAACTAAAACTACCTTTTAGATCATGGAAATCTTAATAGTAAACACCATTCACTTAGAAGCTAGCCCTTACATGAATCTTAATTGGAATTCAAATTATTAATTGTCAATTTTTTACACTAGTGATTGTATAGTTTAGTGTCTTAGCTAGTCATCTTTATATAGCTAATAGGCTACTTCTGCTTGAGGGGTATGACCTATGATTCTAGTTCCTTATACTAACGTGCAGGCTTCTAACTTAGTTAATATAATTCTTTCAATTTAAAAAAATATGTATCTTTATTTTTCATAATAAACAAATATTATGCTGATGTGTTAAAACTTTCTAAGAGTAAATTTTATTATATAATCTTATGCCTTAATATTTCAAATCAAGATATTCTTGTGATTCTTTTTTAGTTACTAGTTTGTTAGTAAACCTACAAATTTTTTTCAAATAATATTATAAGAAAATAATTCTTGTTAAGCACATTTTTAATTAACTATTTTACTTAGAACCTTCATCATCATCATCAACACCCAGTTGAAGTCCTGTTAAGGTGCGGGGTTTGAGGAGGCCCCACTGTATGAATTCTTACTTAGAACCTTCATATAGTTCTATATTATTTTTCTATGTAAAATATTTATTACAATCTTATGATAAAGAAATAAAATTTGTATTCTTTACCCTTAGTACCTACGTTCTCATTCAAAAACTCCTAATTAAATGCGATCGTTAATTCAACATAAATAAACTCTCTTAATGCAATCTTCTTTAAAGATAAAAACATAAGAAATTATCATAGTAATTTAATAACTAAATTTAAAGTTGAAAATAGTTCACAAGTTAATATCGATTACAGCTGTCACATTACATCCTAATGATTAGGGGATAAGATTATTAGAGAAAAATGCTCTTAACTACTTAATCATGACAATTTTTATGTTAACATTACCACCTCAATTATAAAATCACAAGCAATATGACATTGTTGTCTCTAAGGAGGAGAAAGTCAAGTTGTCAAAGAATTATTTCCTCATTTGGCCATTCCATTGTTGTTTTATTGTTGGATACTATTATAGATGCTATTTTTTGTGCTTCCATATGTTCACCATTGAGTTTACATACTTTATATTAGGTTCAATGTCAGATAGTTATGTAAAAACTCATATATGCTATTAGAATCCTTTGTGAAGTCATTATCCTTTAAGCATCTCTTATCGAATGGTATTTGTCACCAAAAATCTCTTCTCTAATGTTATGTAATATCTAGTGGTTTATTCGTATTTTTGTTAGGCTCATATTCTAAAGTCTATTGGGGATAGGGCTGGAAGGGATTAGTTATGTCTGGTTGGTTTATATGTAGTGGGGTACGGTCGGTTGAATAAGGAGAAGAAGAAGATATAGCATCAAAGTCAATCAAATGAACAACTAAGTTCGATCATATAATGAAAATTAAGTAGAGTAGGAGTAGAAGTACAAAAAGATCTTGGGAGACTGCAACCATACAAAGCTAGGGATTCTCCTCTCTCCAATTAGTTCTCCTATTGGACTAGGGAAGGCTATAGGTATAACTAGTTTTTACTTATAAACGCCTATCTTAATTTTTATCCCTAGAGAACTAATTTGAGCCTTAACCTTTTGTTTCTTACATATTAACCTTGTTACAAGCCATTTCTTTTGTTGAATTTCTTAATAATTTTAAACCCTAAATTAAAGGAATTGTATAAAATTTATTTTTACCACTTTCATGAAAAGAAAAACAATTGATTCAAGTTACTGGGGGAGGAGTATAAATAAAAACATAAAGAAAGAAGCTCCTTTTTTATATTTCTTATTCTAAAAAAAAGGAGAAAGAAAAAATGATGAGGTGATTAAAAACATGCTATTTAAATCAAGTAAATTTTGGAGTGATTTGAATTAAAACTTATGTGGATAAGTTTGTATGAATTCCTTCAATTTGTTTAATCTAAAAATTTCCTTGTTTGCCATACCTTTACCTAAGCCATATTTATTAAGTCCATTTGACTTATTCATTAAATTCATATTTGTTAGTGGTTGAGATATGATTTATAAGCAATCTTATAGAAATAACTCTCTATGTTTAGATTCAAGAGTTTAGTAAACTCTAAACATTTTGAGTGCATAGAGTAAAATTCATGAGAGGATGTCAAGTTTTGTTTCACTTGATTTTGATGGAATTAATTAGTTGTTATGTTTTCATTATTAAAAAAAATTCTCTATGAGGACTTGTTCTCTTAATTATTATTTTTTCTTAAATCGTTATATATATATTAACTTTTGGGATGCTTTTGGATGATATAAAAGAGGATGAGAGGTTGTTAAGAAGATGATTGATATATTGAATTGATGTATGTAAGAGAACATGCATGAGTTCAATGTGAGGAAATTTGATAAATTGTGATTTGGTTATAGTATTTGGATTCATCTATTTAGTTTTGGGTTATTTTTTAGTACTTAATTGGTAAAATTAATATTTATTTTATTTTAGGAGGTGACAAGTGGATATTGGACCAAATTTAGCTTCAAACATCATATTGGAGCATCGTTTCACAAAGCTAAGAATTTTGGAAAGGTAAACTTAAAGATGACAGATTACTGAAGAAGATAATGCGAGATCACGTACATAGCCAAATTCACTCTAAGAAGTTTAGCTCAATTAGGAGACTTATTCTCAGCTTTATTAGGAAGGGATTTTGATTTATTTGAAAGATTATCTTTAGAATATTGAAAGAAGTTAGCTTTTAGGCAAGACAGGAAGAGGAAACGTTACACGCACTTTCTTATAATTCCCATTTATCTTTCTTTTGGTTTCTTTTCTTCTCTCATCCATCTTTGGTGTGGAATTATAGCCATGGATGGCTAAATCTAGATTTTGCAATTTAAAAGGAATCAAAACTCTAGCTATAACTTTTGGAGTTTTTGTTTTAGACCTAGATTTTGTTTTTATTCAAGTATTTTTTGTTTCTTATTCTTTTATTTCATGAATAATTAATATTTATTGATTTGATATATTCATTTAGTATTAATTATTCTATGGTTATCTATGAATTTAGCGATTTATAATTGTCATGAATGATTGGTACAAGTAATAATTAGGTTATTTATATATTTTCATATTTAACTTATGAAAAACAAGAAAACTAAGTTGAATAATTGTAACTAAATCAATTATTTAATTTGAGATCAGTGTTTTGCATTAAGCTTATTACTATCATTTAATTGATATAAAATGATATCATTCCTAATCAATTAATGGTAAGTTTTGATTTGAATGCTAAGTTTGAATCAATTAATTTAGTAAAATTGAAACTTATATTGTAACTATCCTAATAGGTTGCATACTAACTACTTAAGTTGTAAAAAATTATTCTTGTTAGAGCAACGATCAAAGTTACAATTGAATGAGATCCTTCCCTTGACTTTTATACTCAATTGATTTATTTTAATTCCTTACTAGTTTTAGTCAATTAATCATAAACCATCATTCTGTTTCATAATTTGAAATTATGAAAATAATTTTAGATTCTCTTAGGATTCAACCTATTTTGTTATTATTAGCTATTAATATGTTGATAATGATCCGAAACAAAAAATGTTAAAAGTCTTTGTGTCCATCCCTTCTCAGAACAAAACAAGGGAGCAAAGGCTACAGCTAGTGGAATCTCTTTGTCTCAGTCTCGCCTCTCTCCTCCTTCCTTTCTGGTCAAATCTCTATCTCTGTAGTTTGTATCATTTTTGTTTTAATTAAAATATTGATTTTTCATCTTGGCTTAGGGCTTCTCTTTCTCTCTCTCTCTCTAACTTTCTTCGTTTGTTATCACAAGAATTATCTCTCTCTCTTTCTTTGCTTTCTATCATTTTCTCGAGAATCCGATTCTACAATTTATAGCAACCCAAGCGGAGTTCTGCGATTGAAAGCTTTCTCCTTTGGATGAAAAGAGCTGGTTTTTGAGCTTCTCGAAAGATTTAATTTTAGTGCAGTTTGAGGCAGACTCGGGAGAGGTTATTGGGAAAGTTGCGGTTTTCATTCCCTAGGAAATGTATGAAGTTTGCTTCATTTTGACCCGAATATGAATGTATTTCATCATGCGGGGAACTTAGATCTGGGTTTTTAGTTTTTGATTGCCTTGTTTGAACTTTTCACAGTTCAAAGTGATTTAAAAGAACTTATTTGAATCGTTTAGCCCTTGGTGACACTTGCCTTCCTTCAGTTTTTATAAGCATCTATAGTTATGTCTGATTCTCTTTTTGAGTCAGACATGTATCTGCTTTTGTCGGTTGTAGCTTGATTATTGACACGTGGATGGTGAATTAAGTAATTGATATCTGTTAACTGTTTGAGGATATGTGTTGGTTCTTTGAACCAGAATGAGTTATTTGGCCTCATTTGAGCTAAGAATGTGTGCTCTTTAGATATTGCATATCCGGGTTGATTAGATGAGCTGAAACTTTGTGTTTTCTGATATATCATGTGTAGGGCTTGTTCCTGGTTATGATAAACTGCCGTTATGTGACGAGCAATGGCGCTCAAACTTGCAGCTCCTAAGGCAGCTCAAATTGCAATTGGGTCCATAGGACGTGGTTATGATGTAGCATCTGATCTGCGGTTGAAGTGCTGCAAAGGGGATCCAAAGGAGTCCCGGTTAATTGAGATTGATGACGAAACAGGCCGAGAGGTTGTATTACCAGGTGGGATATGCATCCCAAATGTTTCCAAATCTATAAAATGTGACAAAGGGGAGCGAATACGGTTTAGGTCCGATGTTCTTTCCTTCCATCAGGTACTTGCAGTTACTTCATAATGATTGCTTTCTTGTTGTTTAGTGGTTGTCAATTGATTGTTGTCAGACATTCTTTGTGTGCATTTATTTTCTGAGGAGATATGGAAGCTTAATGGCATTAATTTTTTGTATCCTTGACATAACTGTATTTGTTTATTGCTGTTTTGCGTTTCCCTTCACTGTGTTTTTTTCTAAGAACTTCCCATTACAACTATGATCATAGCGATTATCACTGTCTGTTAATAATAGTATCATTTGCAGAGGTTGTATGTTAACATCTAATTTCATCAGAGTAATGGTTCTTTCAGCATGTCATTTTGTTGACTATTTTCCAAGAAGTCTCATTCTTCCATACTGTCTAAGATACTGGCTTTGATGTTTGAAGGAGCACTTGCTCTCATTATCTTTCTCCTTTCCTTCATCTTATTTTCTTTACCTTTCTTTCAGATGTCAGAGCAGTTCAACCAGGAAATGTCATTGACTGGAAAAATTCCATCAGGCCTGTTCAATGCGATGTTTGAGTACTCTGGTTGCTGGCAAAAAGATGCAGCAAACACCAAAACCCTTGCTTTTGATGGCATATTTATCACACTTTATACAGTTGCCTTAGAGAAGTCTCAGATGGTACTTTGTGATCATGTTAGGAAGGCTGTTCCATCTTCATGGGATCCTGCTGCATTAGCAAAGTAAGTGATGCTTGTGGCTCCATTCATACAATAGGGCTTCAGTAATTTAAGAATTATTTTCAATGGAGCAATTGATCTTAGCTTTCCTAATGTTTAGTTTCCTTTGGCCCTTTATACTTTAGCCGAATGAGAACAGACATTAAGGTCACATTCTTTATTAACGACTATGTATGCATATGGTTACTCTAGTAAAACAGTGCAACATATATTATTTACACATTTGTGTATCTACTTCATGTAATCTGTATTGAATAGGCCAAAGGATTCTTGAACTCTGGCTGTATTTTGGATGTTGAGGCTGGACAAAATTAAATGAGCCTTGAATTAGCAGTCAAGCTTGCATTTGTCTATCAGAATGGAGCAAGCATATTTGAACCTTTCCTCAAACGTGGTTGTGTAAATTGGTGTGTGTGTGTGTGTGTATCCTAATGAGTCACACTTCTATGTGAAATCCTCATTTCTGACACAAGAAATTGAAATTATCGATTTTTGCTTATAACATAATTAAAAAGGGAAAATAAAATAGAGTAAAAAATGTAACTCTTTTGAAGAATGCCAATACCATTTAATCCAAATGTTTATGATATTTGGTTAAGACCTAGATTGGATCATCTGCTAACTTTAAAATGCTGCCTAAAAGTGTGAATTAGAAAATATCGAGCATACCTTGTGTGTAAACTATGGTAGATGATGATCTTGTAACTTGAGCTTTGAGAATCATTGGTTATAAAATCTCTGATACAAATCAAGAAACTATTCAACCTAGAGGCAGAAGTTATTAGGCTAGAATTGGGTCATGTATAAGGGGAAATTACACATTTTTCTTGATATTGGAAATTACCTGTAGTAGAAGATGAAATTCGGGTGAGTTCACTGGAGACTCTGAGGCATAAAGGCTTTAAATATCATATTAGGAAATCATTCAAGCAAATGGCTATTGGATGGGTATAGCACTTGGATCAGATGTTGACTCCAATAAAATTCGACTAATCAATGTCGAGAATATTCTAACAATTATCTGTTCCTTATGCTTCTAACAAAACAACTTAACTTCATATTTTAGCATATGGAGCAAGCCTAAGCAAACTAATCCTTAGCTTAAATAGGTCAAAGTAAACTTACTCAAACATGGTTGGATTATCAAAGCAGCTTTAAATGTGTGATGCTAGCAAATTTACTCAAATGAGCTGAAGTAAGCATATTAATGGTTCTTCATCCTCCTTGCAATAATTTTCTTGCTTAAACAAAATATACTCTTAGGATTTCAAAATTGATTAAAATTGTGCTGCATGTTATTCTTTCAGGTTCATTGAGTCATTTGGGACACATATTATTGTTGGTCTGAAGATGGGTGGGAAGGATGTCATACATATGAAGCAGCAACATTCATCAAATCTCCAACCTGCTGAAGTGCAGAAACGGCTGAAAGAAATTGCAGATAAGAGGTTTGCAGATACTAATGAGCAGTATGGCATGCCTTCTGATCAGTACCAAAGTAACAGGGTATTGTGACAAACTTTTGGATGCTAGATTTTGATGTCAAACTGAATAAATTAGGATAACAAGCTCTTGTATCATTTTGATAGTTTTTGACTTTTGAAATTAGTTACTAATTGGAAAAGAAAGAACTAAGAACCTTGCGACTTTTATGTTATATATTGTGCTGTTAAAAGTAGTAATTATTTTAATGAAATTACATATTTCAACTGAATTTGAAATTTACTTGTTTTAAAGTATTTATTTATTACTTAGGTATTGGAAATAGCCTATCTACCAGGTAGAACTGAATTTCCCTAGACCCCGCATTTCAGGAGGACTTTTACTGGATGTTGTTGTTTATTTATCACCTAAATAAATTTAGTCACCATCATAAATCAAAATCTATAATTTAGGTTAAGTTGCGATGGACTGTAAATTATTTGTGTAGGCCTAAAATAAAAGTAGGAGAGAGAATCCTTAGCTTAAATCTTTCTTACGTTTCCTATCTGATCACTTTTGCTTTAGGTTGAAAACAGGGAACATCTCTGGTTTGCCAATACCGGTCCAAGTTCCTATTCTCACAAAGAGGTATCCTTGTCATGTTAGTAGTTTTCAAAGATGATTTTACTGTGACATTGTTGATATTTACTAATACCATTGTCATAGACCTCTAGAGGGTTTTCAAGTTCTCATTTGAATTTTCATATCAAGATCATAGCCAACGTTTTAACTACTACACTGGCAGGATCTTGTGAGAATTTACAGGAGGAGAGGTGGAAGTGATAATGGACACCTTTCCCATAGTGAGTGGTTACACACTGTTCAGTATGAGCCTGATGTGATCTCAATGTCCTTTATCCCAATTACCTCTTTGTTAAATGGAGTTCCAGGCTGTGGATTCTTGAGTCATGCGATAAATCTCTACCTAAGATGTGAGTGAATTCTGTATGAGATTTGGATCTTGTTGGATTATATAAAATTTGTGCTCAGGGACAATCAATCCCTTATTTCTTCGAGACTAAACAAAGATTTATGTTGTTTGAACAATCTATATGCTCTTTAATGAAAAAGCTTGTGTCAACAAATCAACTCAGCCAAAGATAATAAAACAGTTCTAGTCAACTACATGACTATTTATGAACCTAGTAAGTTGTTTTCTAACTATATGTTTTGCTTGGTTATGAACTTATTTACAACTCTCCTTAATTTGGGTTGGGAACCTTCTATGACCAGTTATCTGATCATAAGTTGGACCAGTATACTGAAGTTCTCTTTTAGACCGTTGAATTCTCAATTTACTAATCCAGAAAATCCCCTTTTTTGGTATTTCATTCAATTTGGCTTTTATATTGTTGAGAATGTACGTTTATACAACAAGGCTTGTGTTTGTTTCTCTTTTAAATTTCGTGTTTACAATAGATTCTTGATATTTGAGATTAACCCATTTACAATTCTCTCAACTTCACATCTATATCGATTGTGACCTATGTTGTACTAAACTTTAATCATGTATTGCAAGATAATTCTAACTTTCCTGGTCTCTTCCATCCCTTGACTTATTTCAAGCAGACAAACCCCCGATTGAAGAACTACATCAGTTTTTTGAATTTCAGCTCCCACGGCAGTGGGCACCAGTATTTAGTGAACTTCCCCTTGGTCCACAAAGAAAACAGAAGAATACAGCATCATTACAGTTCAGTCTCATGGGACCCAAACTCTTTGTCAACACTATACCGGTAAAGCTTTTTGTCTTTCTAAATTAATTCTCTGTTCTCATTGGCTTTATTAATCCTTTTTTTGCTGTAATTCCCTAATGCTTTTTCCTGCTTATTCTCATCATTTGTTTGAAATAGTGCTTAGCTAGGAATTGTTCCTTATATTGTTAAATGGGATGATATAAACCAAAGTTAGTTTCTATTCTTTTTACTAAAAACACATTTGAACGGTCAGACAGATATGATAATCTTTTTTGTCTCCATCTGTATTAGCCTAGTTTTGTTTATCAGTATACATGTTTTCTTTGGCAAATGAGATAGGATATGACTTTATCAAAGTTTCCATCATTATTTTCTTCATTATAGACATTCAGAATACAGGAAAATGTTGGGTGTTAGGCTCTAATTTTCTGTTCTTCAAAAGTTGATACTGATGCTTGAAATGCCAAACTGGTGCGCCTCCAATGTGTCTTCTGTTTGTAGTTTTCTTCCAAAACTGGAGATCTGCTTCTTTATTATCCATAAATTCTGCAACAGGTTGATGTGGGTAAGAGGCCAGTCACTGGCCTTCGGCTTTATCTAGAAGGTAAAAGGAGCAATCGGTTAGCTATTCACTTGCAGCATCTTTCTTCTCTTCCAAAAATCTTTCAACTTGAAGATGATCCTCAAGGAAATTTCCGTCCGGATTCTTATGATCGAAAATACTATGAGAAAGTACAATGGAAGCATTTTTCTCATGTCTGCACTGCACCTGTTGAGTCTGATGAGGATCTTTCTGTAGTAACTGGAGCGCAGTTACATGTTGAGAATTCAGGGTTTAGAAATGTTCTCTTTTTGCGACTTCGTTTCTCAACCGTTTTAGGAGCTACAGTTGTAAAGCATCCAGAGTGGGAAGGCTCCCCAGGCTTGGCTCCCAAGTCTGGTCTGATATCAACTTTAATCAGTCATCACTTCACATCGGTTCAGAAGCCACCTCCAAGGCCAGGTGACGTGAACATAAATTCGGCAGTCTATCCTGGAGGCCCTCCAGCGCCTGTTCAAGCTCCTAAACTTTTGAAATTCGTTGACACAGCAGAAATGACAAGAGGGCCTCAAGATACTCCTGGGTATTGGGTAGTTTCTGGGGCAAGACTAGTTGTTGAGAAGGGGAGGATTTCTCTACGAGTTAAGTATTCATTATTGACTGTGGTATTATCTGATGAAGAATTAGAAGCAGATCAGTAGAAAAATTTTCTCGCCTCTTACTTTACCATTGAAAGAAAGGTAGGTGAAGATACAAAAGTGATAAACGGGAAGAGGATAGGAAGGATCAGAATGCATTAAAGAGCTGGTACATGTTGTGAATGGATGCAAATGATTTGGATGATTTAAAGGATTGGTGGTTAGAAGGTTATTTCGGTGTCCATTTTTCATCTTTAGGAGTTAAAATTTGTGCCACCGGTAAAGGGCAAGTTCTTTTGCATGTCCACTTGGATTAGGAGGTGTTCCTATGAGAGCATAGCAGAGACGAGCCGAGTAAAGTTACCTAGTTGAAGTTCTTGTATAATACCAGCTTTCTTCTGAACATGATTGGGATGCAATGTTAAAAAGTATGGCGGTTGCAATTTACTACTCGATCACGTACTTGTGTGACTGAGCACATGTTTTATTTGGTCATTTAACAATTGAATCCACTGGCTCGACCGCTCCTAATTCGGTGGGGGCTATTGAAAGAAACAATTGATTTCCTTTCTTCTACAACACGTCACTATTTTACAGCTTAATACGCTATGAATTTTAGCGTGTTTAACTAAAATCCTAAAATCAAATGGGTCAACTTTTTTTTATAATGCCAGGGTTTGTATGTTCATTTATTCTTTTAGTTCTCGTATTGTTTCTTCTCTCTAACTTTGGATGCATAAATGATGAAGCCTGTCTTATGAGAGTGTAACTACTTGCTCCAGTGCAGTGAGCAGTTTATTTGAGCGTTGATCCATTTGGTGGCCAGGTTGATCCATCAGTGAGAATAATGATATGTCCCTGGTTATATAGGAGATGCAACAATATTGTATAAGCTGATAGTCACAGCTCAGTTAAATGTGGAAAGATTGAGAGGTCTGGAAAAGCGTATGAAATGTTTGGTCCAAAACACTTGCTCTGTTGTATTGTAGCTGTTCTTTCTCTGTTTTGACAAACAACATTTTTATTCCTTCCGAGGACAACCGAGACTTACAAGCAATGTTACGAATATTGTACCGAATTTGGTATTGGATTGAGTTCTGGTACAGTATTATACTATTACTAGTTAATACTGAGTACCATTTTAGGTAAATTTTTAAATTTATGAAATAGTCTCTGAATTTTTTTAAAAATTACAAAATAGTTCATTGTCATATTGTACAGTTGTACTGTATATTTTTAACTATCTCCAAAATCATAATAATAAATAATAATCACAATTTTAATTTAATTTATAAAATTAATTTAATAATTATTAATAAATATAATTAAATTTCAAATATATAAATTTCAAATAAATTTCGATTTAATAATTAAAAATATATATAATACATATTAGTTTATAAATAATAAATTTTAAATTATTTATTTTAAAAAATAAATTTTTTATTAATACTTTATTAATAAATATTAAAATAAATTTAAATAAAAATAATTTATTTTTAAGTTTTATTTAATTTATAATTATTATTAGTAATAAAATATTTATTATTATTTTAAAAACAAAAATTAAAATTTCACAATAATTATAAAAGTTGAAGTAAATAAAATAACTAATTAAAAAAACTTTAAAAAAAGGGGAGAAGGAGAGGTGGGAGGGGAGGAGGGAGGGAGATTTTAAAAATTTTAGAAAATTTTGTAAAAAAGTTCCCCTATTTTTTAAAATTTTTTATATTGGCCGATATCGATCGGTACCAACTGGTATTTAAACTCGGTACAACCGACTTTTTGTTTCGCGATGACCGATGGGAATCGATATTCAAAATCCTGCTTACAAATCAATACACAAATTGGTATCTTACGCCTAAAATGTAGTATGGGACCCTATTATAGCTACAAACAAGGTAAAGAGTACAAATCATTGGAGAGTGAAGTAAATACTCAACTAAAAAGATTGTCAAAGAAACTAGAAAATTCAAAGCTAACATATGAAACTATAAACAAATTTGTTGAAGAAACATATTTGAGAATGAAAGAAATAAAGAAAAGCAGGGAAAAGCACTAAGAAGGGGAAGAGAGGGGAACAAGTAAGTTGCATCAAAAAAACAAGTTTATTTGACAGAGAGGACTTTTAGTATTTTTTTTAAACGAAAGATAAAGCTTTATTATACTTAATGACTATACCTTCAATTCATTAAATCAATGTTGCGAATATTGTACTGACCCTGATACGGAATTGGGGTACGGTACGGTATGGTACTGTACCAATATCTATCAATATCGAGTTTCATTTCGAGTAATTTTTTAAATTTATGAAATAGTCCCTGAATTTTTTTTAATTGTAAAATAGTTCATTGTTATATTGTACGATTGTACTGTATATTTTATAAGTTTACATCAACCTTATCTCCAAAAATCATAAAAATAAATAATAACCACAATTAATATAAAATAACAATAATTTTCAGATATTTCACATATAAATAATAACCATAATTAATATGAAAAAAAAACAATCATCATCATACGAATATAAAATTAAGAACAATACAAAGTATTAAAAAAGATTACAATGTCATCATATAATAAATAATAATTACATCAAAATATCCAATAAAAAGAACAAATAACATTCTTAACTCTCAAACTATTACAATTTGTGACAAGAGTTCGTGATGAGGTAACTACCAAGAAGATGTAAAACCTGAAACAAAAGCATTTACAATTACATTATATATATAGAATTCAACATATACATTAAACATAAGTAAATTAAAAGAAGAAGAAAAACAAAAACCTAGAACTTCATTCAATCATCTACAAGAAGATACTTGTTGTAACTACACTGACCCCAATTATCATTTGATACAAAATCCTCATCATTGAGAGGAGCCTCATCATCATCATCATTCAAATTCAATGCACCAAATGACATATCAATGCTTTCTCATCCAGACTTGGTTCCTTAGAAACTGCTATTAACAGTCCTAGTAAACAATAAAAGTTAATTATTAGAAAATTATAAGAAATTATATCGAAATTAATAATGATAACAGCATATCTTTCCCGAAACTTTAAATTGTAACGATCGAATATCAAGTCACTCAATCTCTTATGCTCCAATCTAATCCTTTTCTTGGAATAGATGAATTCAAATGTGCTCCAGTTCCGTTCACAGCCTGTTGCACTCACACATTGACTTAAATATAAATTGCAAACCTTTGCAATTCTGGAACACCACTTCCAAATTGATCCCACCAAGAAACTGTAAGTCGTAAGATAACAAAAGTAGTGTTACAAGCAAAATAAATTGATAATTAATTTTCAACAAATAAAAAAATAGAAACAACTAATACCTGGAGAAAGTTTTGCTCTTTGTTAAATAGCAATCGACAATCCAAAATCTCCAGAAGACAGCTTATAAAGCTCCATTTGTGAGCTTAAGAAATCTTGCATTATTTAATGGCCAACAATTGTTGTAATAGTAAATAACATTCCTCTACTAACTTCAGTTTTCTTTGTAAGATCCAGTATGAACTGGATCATACAAAGAAAAACCATGAACTTGGTGGTTAGAAATCAACTTCTACTTATACCCCAATTTATTAAGAGTACTAAGATTCTCTAGTTTAACTTTAGTTCCAAAAGAGAAAAAAAATATGGATTTACATTATTGACAAAATTCTTTAAAGTTGATATCTGTTTAGTGCAGTTAATCCCCCTAACATTCCATATAATCAATTTCATTTAAAAACAAGTTCAGTTTTAGAGCCGTTACCTTTACTCCTGTTAGATTTCCTTTCTATAACCGACTAAAATTCCTCACTTTGAGGCTCATCCTCCCTACTCAATCAATAGAGGGAAGGATTAATGTCAATATGCTTTAGTTCGTTAGCAATTATTTGCTCTTCCACATTTTCCAGTCTTCATACAACAATTGTATCTTTTTTTGTGAGACCCTCCTTTGAAGAAGAACAAGTAGTTGAAACATCTAAAGTAGCTCCAATTTCTAATCATTTTTCAACACTAACATCCTCTATTAGATCCTCAAAATCACCTTTTTGAAACACCCTCCCATTAGGTATCCATCTTTTGCCCTAAGATATGAGTGAGGGCTTCCACTAATAGTGAACCACCGTATTATCTTCGGGCTTCCACTAATAGCGAACCACCGTATTATCTTCATATAAATCTCCATTGATTCCCAATCTCATTATTGGAATGGATTCAGGTAGATCCTTAGAGAGCTCTATATTAATATACATCCTAGCATAACCGATCCTTTTCCTTTTAGCTGCATTATCATCCACGCAAAGTGGTCTGCTTAGGAAGCTAGCAATTATATTCAATCCCTTTTTTGTCCAATATTCAAGAGGCAGATTATAAAGATTCACCCATAATGGAATAACTTGATATTTATTAGCTTCAATATGAAAACCAGGTTGCCAAGACCATAGGAAAAGTGGAAGATTAGAGACATGCCATGGCCCTTCCTCTATGATCATTAATGTTTGAACTTTAGTGGGAAAAGTAAAGAAAATATATTTATCTTCTATTATCAATACATTTGATATTCCTTTATTTTTCTATGTTGACGTTGCCCATTTTTGTATTACAAGGAAAGTTGTCCTTTTATCCCAAAAAGCCTAATTAGAGAATTCTCCCATATTTTATCTCCATTATGAAGAATTTTCACATCTTCCATCTTCAACCTTGGGAAGGTAGAAGTATTGTGATAAATCAATACCTTCTCTAACAACCTATTTTCAGGTTTTCCTTTCTCCATGTTTGAAGGAGTTTCCTTTTATAAATGCTGAGAAGAGGAGGACTGAGTCTGTAATGTTCCACAAGAAGGCAAGGGAGGATAAACCTCCTTGAAAGGAACCTATATATTAGCTGATAAGGAGGTTTGCATAATGTTTGTAAATGGTAGTCAGGATTGGCAGGTAACTACTTTTAAGAAACAGTTACCATAATTAGAAAGTGGCATAGGTGGGAAAGAAAATATATTATCAAAAAGACCTCAACACTCTCAGTAATAGTTCCCCTAAGGAAGAAAGAGAGAATTTGCTAGAGAGTTTAGAGTTTTGGATGATAGTAAGGTTGGCTTGCAGATGCTTTAACTGGTGCTGTCGTGGGTAGAGGAGTATGAATGGATGATGGTAAAAATATATGGTAAGATGGGTTAAACAGAATCAGATGGGGAAGGGGTGCAAGATGAGGCTCAGAAGAGGGACAGGTAGTTATTTAGTTTGAGAGAAGGCAAAGAATCTCTCTAACAAATTTAAACTTGCATCCCATCTTATTGTATATACCTAAGGGGAGAAAAATAGAATAATCATTGAAATTGTATATGAGTATTATCAAAATCACTCTTTGATTTTATAACTGCCTTGATGAGAACTTTTTTATATGATAAAATTTTAAAAAGGTGAATAGGGTTTTCTGCATTCAATTTTCTTATTTTTCCTATATCATATAATCATTTTAATGTTAACAAAAAGGGTCAGAAAATGATGATATTGAAATTTGATTATTTGTATATAATGATGCATACTTAAAGAGGATCATGCTTTATATATTGCTTTATTATAAAGGGAGATTACTCAATGTCATTTAATTTTCTAATATCACTAAATGATTTTTTATCATAAAAAGGGAGATTATTAAACTAAATGAGGTCCTAATCTATATTTTTCATGACCCACTAGTCAAGGATGAGTTATGTTGTCAAGGGAAAAGCTTTTCTCTAGCTAAGGATCTGATTATCTAATACCTTTTTAGTCAAAGGAATTTTAACTAAGTAAAGGTAAGTGACTAGTTAAGTCAATCCTACCTAGAGACTTGTTGGACCCCGAACTTTGATTGGAAGTTAGAATTATTAAATGAGGAATCGGTAGTGAATTTAGTAAGTTGTGTTGCATGTTTTACAATGATATTTGGAGGTTAATACATGAAATGAGTGTTTTAAGTATGTATGTATTGTGGGTAACATCTTTATAATTGAAAAAGTGAGCTTGTACAGTTAC
>JAOSBL010000005.1:15799905-15810437 GCA_027568915.1 Erythroxylum roraimae | reverse complement strand
TTATGCCCTTCATTAACTAGGCTCTTCCAATTTTACCCTTAGTTCATTTACTCAAGCCTACTAACTATTCACATTTAATTCTAACTTACACTAACATTAATCCCACTTCACCTACCACTTCAATTAATCTCAATTTCTAATTCTTCCCTCCAATACTACTTAAGGACCAAATTCTAACATAAAAAAATTATTAACCACAATTCAACACAATTAACCAATTAAGTAATTATAAGAAAATCAGAAAAAATTCAAGACTCAACATTTACTCTATATGCAACTCCAAAATGTCCCCTTCAAATATTTGGGGATACTAATCATTATAAGAAGACCAATGTACAATTATTGCTTGTCACTTTTTGATGCTATAAACAAAAAGATTAGAAGATGGCAAAATAAGTACTTATCTTATGCTAAGAGATTGTCACTTGTCATTATATGCATAATAATATACATAATTATTTGATTTCCTATATTATGCTCCCTAAAAACCTAGTTAAAGCAATAGAAAGGATAATGAAAAACTCTCTATGATCAGGGAAGAGAAGAAGGGAGGAAATTCCAAAGTAAAATATGCTAACATTTTTGTTCCTAAACAAGGAGGTGAACTAGGGCCCACAAGGATATATGATATGAACAAAATGATCTTCATCAAGAGAATTTGGAAGTTATTAAATGATAAAAAATCCATATGGGTAAGATATGCACTCAACATCACCTAAAGCATCTAATTTTTGGAATTTTAAAGAAAAACATGACAACTCATGGTCTCTACACTAGCTGTTAAAGCTAGGGGAGTCATGATCACAAGTAATGGAATCAACATCTGACTTTGGTTTGACAATTGGAATGATTTAGCGGCACTGTATATAATTCCAAAGGCTTAAACTCTCAAAGGCATGTTGCTTGTAAATGCCAGAGTCAATGAGATTGTTCAAGGGAACTAATGGAATTATAACCTTATAGGCTTCTCTCACATTAAGGATAACTTACTTAGTGACTTGCCTAATACCTCCAAGACTGACTGCCATAAGATGGCTCAAAGATAAGAAATTTCCAATAAATCTTGCTTGGAATCATTCAGAGCATATTAGTAGAACGCATATTGGGTTAACCTGGTTTAGTCGAAATCAATCCCTCAAAAAACCTCTTTCATAGTATGATTAGTTCCTAAAAAGATGATAAGAACAAAGGGTAAATTTCAAGGTGTTTCTGATATGACATGTGACTTCAGTAGGTTGAAAAATGAAAGCATTTCTCATCTTTTTTTTTGAATGCCAATATTCAAGAATACTTTGAGAATAGATGCAAATAAAGAGTAAATCTTACTCACGGACTACGGGTTGAGAAATTATAATTAAATTGACTTGTAATATCAAATACAATTCTAAAGGAGACCTAAGAAGATTTAAAATAGCATTATGTTGTTCTATATATTTAATTTAGAAGGAGAGCAATGCAAGGAAAATTGGATCAATCTAATAGATGTCTCAACAAATTGGATTAAATCCAACAAACGTCTCAAACTTTTTATTCCAAAGTGTTTTTTGGATAAAGGAAAAATTAATCTATAGTAAAACAGATAGAAATGCTACCAATACTATGAAATATAGACAGAACATGCTTCCTTAAGAATTGCAGTTCTTTAGAGGAATCTGTTGCATATTTTCAACAAATTTAAAGATGAGCTATACCTTCTGTCTACGCCTATGCCTTGTGTGTGAACTGCTGGTGATTACAAACTCAATGCTTTGTACCAATCCAAATGAGGTTCACTGGTCCTATTAACTGTCATTTCATATTGTTCTTGTGCTTTAGGTCTTGGTACTGCTAGGCAAGTAGCAATAGTACTCCTTGGTTTAGCTTTGATAGATGAAGAGATTGGTTTAACTTAAGAGATTGGTTTGATCCTTATGGTAACTTTTTCCTGCTGGCATCCCTTCTAAGGGCCGTTCCTCGATGTTTCTCCATCCTCTCCAACCAACAGCAGGTACATTTGATACTAATATTTGGCAAGCTGCTGCAATTTAATAAAGACAAGCAGCGCCAGGCCAAATTTGCCGCCGATTACTGACAGATTCAAGATTCCAATATGACCAAGCAACATCATCCTTCTCTAAGCAATTTTTGGGGTTTTAAAACCGGGCATGAAAATGCAGGTGCAGCACGAAGTAGCACCAAGGGGTTTTCCCACGGTAGATTCCAAGATACGCTGAATGATAAGAAAGACGAGCAGCGCCAGGCATGGAAAGATATCAAGGGCGCACTGCTGGTTTCTCTAGCTGCCATTTCAGAGAACATCTTTGCTTGCTTGTAAATATGGATAAATTACGCACTTGGTAATCAAAGTAACAAAACAAAATTAAAGAGCTCATCCAGAGACATCTATCCTTTGTTTGTGCTCTCAAACATTATCATTTTGTTACAATGATTTCAATAATCTTCCATGGAATAACAATAACTGGTAATTGCATTAATAACACAAAAATGATTCTATGAAAAAGAAAACACCATGATCGAATTGCTATAGAATGTGTCCAACAATGTCATTCTATACAATAATTATATTAATTACAAAAATCTTCCTTCTCTCTAGCCTTTTTTTTGTCTTCTGATCAAACTACTTTTAATTGCTAACAGTCACAAGTGGACTTATTCCCGCCTAGAGCTAATTTCTGTTTTTTTAATTACTTTTGGTAATGAAATCAGACTGTCTTCGGCTTTTATGGTCAAACCCTGCCTCCTCTACCAGCTAAAAAGCTCTTACTTCGTTCTAATACTCACTCAAACACTCTCCCTTCTTCACCAACTTCCCTTCAACCTCCCTTGGTACAGAACTCTCACCAGGACCGATAACTCAACCTGCCTCTATACCTCTCTTTGTAACTTTGTATCAGTCACCCTATTTCCTCCTGCTTCTGATGTAGCCTTTCCTCTTCCTAAATCTCTAGTAGCTCCAGCCAAAGCTAAAGCTACTGGCCCAGCAGATGCAGCCCTTCTTTCTCCAAACACTATAAATGCCAGTTGTTCAACCCCTCTCCGTCCAAATCTACCCATGCTCCTCCCTCAATCTTTCTAAAACCTGTAAAAGAACTCATCTATCCAAGCTCTCAACTTTGCTCCCAAAATCACAAAGGCTTGGAGCCAAGTTGTTTGAGATACCTCCCCAACTGAGAAGCTGAGATACCTGCCTCCGGAATATGTCTAGAAGTTGATAGGGACTGTCAACTACCTCAAATACTGAAAATCATGAGACCAGATGATGATAAAAGCCTGAAGGAAGTTGATATCTTCATTAGCTACCATTGAAAGCCATCAAAACATGAGAAAACCCAAACGTGGAAGGCAAGGTTAAAAAATTCCTTACTTGGAAATATGATTAGTTTCTTGGTGTTGAAGTAGTAGCTCAACAAAGCATTAATCTAACCCAAGAACTCCATCAATAAGCAACCATCAGGCTCACTTTAACGGAAGAACTATTGTGTCTTTTGACCACAAGGTAGCTCAAGTCTTGTATTCTCATATTACAAATCAACTTATCCCTCATCCATACGCTTCTTCACATCGTGTGGAAGCTTTAACCAAGTAAAAAGAAAATTGAGCAGGATAAAGACTTCATCTTCCACAGCGAGTGCAATCTCAAGATATTCCAACTCTCATTCGCAGGTGGTACAAACAGTAACTTTGTTGCAATTCTAATGAACTCTTTGAGACTATTTACAGATATGCCGATCCTTGCAATCAACAAAAGCAAAAGTTGCTTACAGGTGTCTGCAAGTGGAGCTGATCTAGCAAAAAAAAAAAAAACTCCCTTTTTCAACAAGCTTTAAGGTGCAGCAGCCCCTTCTGAAATACTTGGGAGTTCTAATAATAACCAAAAGGCTCCTCCAAGACTGCCGCCTCTTCTATACACGATTCACAGAAGAATTAGCATCTGGATAAATAAATCATTATCATATGTTGGTAAAGTGCAACTGATTATCTCCATTCTGAACTTCCATGTACTAGAGCTCCCACCTCTCTCTTTCACTTAGCTTGATCAAGATTATTTACAAAATCTTGGAGAATTTTCTTTAGTAAAGAAAAGCTATCTACTCAACACAGGCAGAGGTTAAGTAGGTTGAGGTCTGTCAACCTAAGGAAAAGGGGGGGTTTAGGTATTGTTTCCATTCAAGCCATGAACAAAATGCTCTTAGATAAAGAATATGGAAGCTTTTCGATGACCAGGAATTGCTTTCTATTCAATGGTCCACACACAATTTAAAAAAGGAGAAAAATTTTGGAAGATTTAACCTAGATCAGATACTTGATGGACCTTATATCACATCCTCACAATGAGCACTAAAATGAAGAATATGATAGGTAATGGAAATGCCACTTGGTTTTGGTTTGACAATTGGCACAATGAAACCCCCTGTAAAAGCGGCCAAACGTTCAATCTGTCAAACACATTGTACTAGAAGAGGCAAGAGCCAAGATGATAATCCAAGGAAGCAATTGGAGCTGTCACCTGAAAGGCTTCTCAACTTTTATGGATAACCTGCCGAGATATAATCCTAACTCTTATTACCTGAAAGGCTTCTCAACTTGGATTTGTGACAGATTCTGTGTGGAACAAGATTGGCAGAACATTGTCGAATGGGCAAGGAAAGTGAACTACCAAAGAAAAGACGATCTTGTTATATTCAAGTTGCCCTTCAGCTACACCATTATGCTGTCTACATAGAAAAAACATGATAATATTCAGAAATGAAACAAAAGATTGCAGGAATTCTGTCAACTCTATCATGGATAAGGCCAATAATCACCACAAGAGGAATCTCTAACCTGACTAGCCCAAGCATGACTGTCAGGTGGAACTTAATCCAGAGTCACAGTTTCTATTCCTCATCAGTAATAGCTTGTAACCAGATGTAGACTGTTGTAGCGTAGCTGGAATTATTTTGGTTGTAAGGCTGTCTGTAGTCTAGTTTTTTTCAACTTCCAAAGAAAACTATAAAAATGATTTAACAATGCCATGAAAACTAATGTCATTAGCTTCCATGAGGTGCTATAAAAAAGGCTCCATGATTAAATTTTTTTTTAGGATTATGAACTTCTATTAAAAACACATGGTTGGCTAAGTTTGGAGTTGACTGACTGCTCCTATTGCCTTTGATCCTAACATACAGTAATACATAAATATGTGAATATGTACAAACACATGGTTAAATAAGTTTTGGAGTTGAATGACTGCTCTTCTTCCCTTTAATCCTAATGGCCATATACTCTTTGTTAATTTAATCATTAATTTATATTCAAGAAAAACAAAGAATTGTCTGTTTGTATATGTTGTCCCCGTTTTCCTCAATTTATATATATATATATATATATATAAGCTTCGTTTCACAAGTAAATATTAATTTCACAAATAAGTAGAACTTTCTTAGATATTGACCACTTTTCGTTTTCTTTTCAGTTTTGTTTTTCGTTGTCATTTGTTCTCTTGTTTTTTTCTTAATGAAATGGAAAGGTTTACTTTTTATAATTCTACCGTATTTACTTACTCTTATACAGAAACAATTAGGATTTTCTTTTCAAACATACTAATTTTCTAAAGAGTAACACTTTCATTTTGGTACTCGTTAACCAGTTTATTTATCCATAATGTAACAATTTCACCTCATTACATCTATCCTATCAATAATATAGTTACAGTTTTTAAACATAAGATATATCACAAATATCAAATTTGTTAAATTTGTCCATGAAACGTAGCATCATTCATCCATTTCAGATAATTAATCAGACCCAGATATGAAGAATACTTCGATAATTGGTTATGTTAGACTAGTTCTCACTGTTCCATTTAATTAAATCAATTTAGGAACAACAATAATAAAATGTCTCTTGTGCTAATCAACAAACTATTTTGTAAAGCAATTAAAGCCTTGCACAAGACTACAAATTTTCACATGGTTCTACCACTTAAATGTAGGTATGCTCTTCTAATGTGTTAAACGTTGCAAAAGAAATATTCAAACAGAGCAGTGGAAAATGAGAAACGAACCCGGTACCTGGTGGCAAACAGTCATCAGGTCAGTGGCATGGCTAAAGTCAGAATGTGATAACTCAAATATCAGCTACAGTTTGAGAATCTCCACTACTCTCCTTACCAGAAATCTCTACAATTACAAATCCCGTCCTTGAAATGATGGAATCGACTTGCATCTCTTACCGTAATCTCTCTCTTTGAAATAAGAGAGAAAAATTTTATCGCAATGTGGCAATCACCACAAACTCGTAAATTTTTGGTAACTAAGATGGGTTTATTATGACTCAGACTAAGAATCCCAAATGCAATAGCCAATTTCTCACTGTGATATAGGAGGATTCCTTCCTTCTCTTCTTCCTCAACATCTTGGAGAACAAAGCTTGACTCAGAACAGTAACCCAACTTTTTAATCTCCACTAGCAATTCCTCAAGTTTTTGGTTTATTTGTGCTGATTGCGGGTGGGACCTATCTCCACCAACAAATGCGTGAACAACCCCACCAATCTCAATCCAACTACATCCAGGAATTTTCTTAAATCCTAAGCCCCTTTGTGCAATTCTAACCTCTGCTGCATCATCCCATCTCCCAACAGCACTATACATATTGGATAAAAGGACAAAGTTTCCGGTAGATTCAGGGCCTAGTCTCTGGATTTTCTTTGATACTTTCTCCCCAAGTTCAATATTCTTGTAGACATTACAAGCAGCAAAGACGGCACTCCACACACGAACATCAGGCTCAAATGGCATATTTTCTATGAGATGCCAAACCTCTTCAAAAAGTCCTGCTCGGCTCAAGAGATCGGTCATGCATATATAGTGCTCTATTCTGGGTGTGATTTCAAAGTATTGAGTCATGATAGTGAACCAGTGTTTACCTTCAGCAACAAGTCCTGAATGGCTGCAAGCATATAAGAGACTAATGAAAGTCACATCATCTGGCTCTAATCCTTGTGTCAGCATGTTATTGAACAAATTAAGTGCATCCATGCCTAGCCCATGAATTCCATAGGCAATAATCATTGTATTCCAGGAGACAATATCTTGCTCATCCATCCTATCAAAAACATCCCTCGCACTATTAATCCTTCCACACTTGGCATACATGTCAATAAGAGCATTACAAACTGAAGTTTCAGCAGTAAAGCCTCTAACAATTGCATAACAATGGCAACAACAACCACGTTGAAAAGCAGCCAGATGAGAACAGGCAGGTAGGACACTTACCATGGTTGCCAAATCAGGACCTATTCCTGACAATAACATTTTGCGGAATATTTGTAATGCCTCTTCTGCATTACCATTCTGCATGAATCCTGAAACCATGGCACCAAATGAAACTGTGTCCTTCATATCAATTTCATTAAAAAATCTTACTGCGTCATTGATAATGCCACACTTTGCGTACATGGAAAGCAAAGTATTGCCTAGCATTAAATCTGAATTTAAACCTGATTTGATTGTATAACAATGCAAGCATCTTCCTGTTCTCAAATCAGTCAATTTTGCACAAGCCCGTACAACAGCTGCAAGAGTTACTTCTGTGATAGCAATCACCGCACCATCCTTGGGCATCATCATCTCATGAAATACTTTCAATGCCTCCGTCAAAAACTCATTTGTAACATAAGCGCCAATCATAGCACTCCAAGTCACCTCATTCTTGGCGACACCCATCATGTCAAAAATTCTCTTAGCGCTAGTTATGCACCTACATTTGCCGTACATATCCAAAATACCTGTTTCTACCACAACATCATTATTATAGCCTCTCCTCAAGCAGAAAGCATGGACCGCCTTCCCCACTCTCAAATCATTCGCTTGAGCAACAACTGGGATAAGAGACACCATGGTTGAAGAAATGGGACTCACACTCCTTTGCATTTCTACAAGAAACTTCATCGTCTGATCATAGTAGGCTGCTCCATGAAGAGAAAACCCCGCAATCAAGCAATTCCATGCAACAACATCCCTGTTAGCAATGTTTTGAAACAACTCCTCGGCTTTCACCAAGCACCCACATTTAGCATACATGTCAACCAATGCAGTGGAAACATAGACATCAGAGTCAAGGCCAAGAATTTTGGCATGAGCATGAATCTCTTGACCCTTTTCTCTCGCTTGAAGAGCCGAACAAGCTTTGAGGACAAACGGGAAAGTGAACTTGGTAGGCGTGACGCCGAATTCCAACATTTTGTAGTACAAATCAAGAGCTTTAGTAAAGGGTCCTCTCCAAGAATATGCTCTGATCAGCATGTTCCACAACTTAGCACTTTTCGGCTTTTTTGGAATTTCATCGAACACTTTACAAGCGTTTGCAACCTCATCACACACAATATAAAAATGTGCCAGTTTCGCTAACAACATACTAAAATCTCTAGAGTGATTACTTTTGAAGTTGGAATGTTTAAGTAGATGTTGATGGACAAGTTTGCCATGTGACACAAATTTTGAACGAAAGCAAGCTTCCAGGAGGGTGGAGTAATCATGGAGGCTCAAATTCTTCTGAAACCTCAGGGGGCTACCCGCACCATACCGCATGTCCTTCGCTCCACACCAGTGGAATTGGACAAAACTATCCAAGCGAAGACATGATGTTACTCGGGTTTTTTTTGTGTTAAATGTTAATTAATAGAATGGAACGGAATATAACGAAACGGAACGGTTAATAATGAAATGAGATATAATATAGTGAAAAATTATTTGAAAGGATTGAATGATTCATAATATAATGTAGTAAAATATCATTTGAAAGATGGATGGAATGAAATGAAATGTATAATAAATAATTATTATATCCCTTAGGTTAAAATGATTATTACAGGAGGTTTAACAATATGATTTTAAAATAAAAATTATTTCTAATTAAAAAGTCATAATTGGGACTTTGATTTTTTATATATATTTTCTATTTTAAAGTAACAAAGATTTTATTATTTTATAATTAATTATATACAATTTATTATTAATTATATCAAAATATTATTATTAATTATATAATTTATTTTAATTTATTATATTAAATTTTATTTTATTCTATTATATGTGATTTATATTTAAAAATATATTATTTATATTTTAATTTATATAGAAATATATACAACTAAAACCATTATAATCAAAATTCACAACTCATTTGGTCAATTCAGATTTTTCATAAAACACACTTTCGGGTCAACTTTTCATGATAAATCTGACAATGAAAATGGAATAATTTGAGAACACTTTCTTCTAGAAAATTGTTCTCCTATCTATTATAAGTTTCCAGTTTAACCAAAAACATTCAATTTGGTTCAGTATTCTAAAAGTTATACTCCAAATAATTCGGATTGTTCTTCAACTCTCACAGTATTTTTTACTCAACTTCAAGTCAGATTCTGGAATTCTAAAGACAATTAAAATTTGATTTCTTAGAACAATTGTAGCCCTATCTCTTTAATATTCTCGTCGAGTAAACATTCATATTTCAATTCTCACATAAGTATCATTTATACTTATGGTTTATACCTTAATAAAACCATTAGAATCACCATTCCTAACTCATTTGGATGTCTAGAGAAGAAGTTATATGCAAAAGAAGGAAGGATGCAATTTTGAGTTGTTTAACTCAATTAAAAAAAAAAGTCAGGACTGTGCAACATCAGTGCATGCTGTGAAATCCAAAATAATTAAATCACAGGTGTGCAACCGAATGCACGCCCGTGCACAAGCGAGTCACGGTCGTGCCCAAAACCAATTTCCAGATTTTCCAAAAACACTATTTCGGGTCTACTTTTCATGATCAATCATGAAATGTAAATGAAGTTTCTTCTAGAAAATTGTTCTCCTATCTCTTACGTGTCTAATGAAACCAAAATAATTCAATTTGGTTCAGAAATCTGAAAGTTATACCCCAATGTTCATAAGCTAAAACAACATTTTGTAATCAACTTTAATTCAAAATCTGGAATTCTAAAGACAGAATTAAAATTTGATTGCTTCAAACAATTTTTAGTCCTATGTCTCTAGTTTATTCTAAATAAAAAATCATTCCATTCGAATAACTATAGAAGAAGGTATTATCAAAATACCAAAGCAAGTTTAATGAAAATACTCATTCATCAGTTTTCCAGAATTCCTCATCATTTTGGTCCCACATTTTTCACTCAATCTCTCCCATTTGATTTTAGATGGATATAATTTTTGGTGGGGGTGTAGAACAATGTGTTTCAAATCTAATGGTTCAAGTCCCATGCCATTTGGAGGTTGGGAGAACAAGATATGGCCAAAAGATCAAAAGGTGATTGAGTTTTTCACCAACCAAAAGAAGTCGCGATCGTGCAGCAAGTTCGTAACGGATATCAAAAGTTACGATCATGCATAAGCACAATCACGAGTTTTCAATGGACTTTCAAAAGTCATGATTGTGCTCCAGCATGATCGCGATGTTAAGTCAAAATTGACTTTACGTATTGAATGATTTTGATGACAAACAAAAAGAAGACAAAATGGAAAAGCAAAC
>JAOSBL010000005.1:15771323-15786063 GCA_027568915.1 Erythroxylum roraimae | reverse complement strand
ATTGATTATTGAAATTATATTATGGCACTGTATTGATCGTAATGTGTTGAAAACAATGTTTTATTAACTTGTATATTATTTTTGGCCCAAATTGAAAAATGGACTTCTGGAATTGTTTGTGCTTTAAAAAAAAAAAGGGTACCAAAATTGATTGATTGAGTGTTCTAGTGTGCCACCCTCGCGGGTCACGAGCTCGGATATCACCGTCGATATCGGGTTCGGGTCTTACGAGAGTGGGATGCTACACATGGAGTTTCCAACATGTTTCACGAGTATGACGAGCTTTATTGCAGTAGTCCTACCAAACTCATGCCTTCTACTCATTCTTCTTAGCATAACCAATAGCATTCCCAACAACCAAGCCTAAGTTTTCAATAGTAGGTGTAAGATTTCATTTTCTAGGTATCAAAAGCTACTATGTGCTTAATTTATTGTACATTTATTCCATAACACTTAGTGATTAATGTAATGAAATGCTTAACATATTCACTTTTGTTCATATTTGGTTTTAGATACAATTTGGAAGTATAAGAGCTAAAGTGAGTTGAAATCATATTCTTTGAGCCATCTTCTTGAGATTCACACGTAATTGTCTTCATCGAACAAGAAGGAGAAGGGTGAGAGTGAAGAGGAGATAAGAAAATGCAAAAATATAAAGTGTATATGGTGCAGTGCATGCTCACGACCATAACTATCATGTCATAACCATGAGTATTGCAAGTTAAGACCATGACACAAGTTGTCATGGCCGTGACTCAATATGCATGGGCGTGACTCAAGTTGTCACACCCATGACTCAACCATGCATAGGTTTGACTTTGGTGACCGGGCACCCGAAACCTAATTTTTCACTATAAATAGAACATGTTGATGATAGAAACAAGGATGAATCGTTTAGGTCTCAGTTTTGGAAATTAAAGGGGTGACAGAGCACACATATTTCAGAAGCCCATGGAGGGCTAATCCTCCTTGCTCCGATTCACAGGGAATATCAAAGCCGAAGACACGTTTTGGGAATCTCTCCATGTTTATTGTGTTCTTTCTATGTTACGAATTGCTTATTTTATTCTATGTTAATGATTTAGGTCTTTATGTAAGGATGATTTGAAAGCTTTATTTGATTATTTTTATGTAAACCCATTGCTAGATTCTTAAATAAAAAATGTAATCGTTGCGTTTGGATTCATTGTAGCAACTAATGATGTTGAATCATTAGGGATAGCATAACTTAGGTCCCGAGCTTGTATGGTTGTTACCTAGAATAGTTTGTTTTCCTAGTGCGTAATGCAGTTATCCAACTCAATCTAAACAGCTTGTTCTAGGTTGTTTGATAGTTAGGTTTGATTAAAGAGCTTGTTTTAATTGAGCATGATCTAAGGAAAAATTGAGATTAACAGAGCTTGTTCTTAACTTACGATTAATAATTTCAAAGAGAGCTATGAGAATACAAGATAATGAAGTATGCTTATCCGTGTGTAGGCCGAGATTGATCCGAGAGCCAGATTCCAAAAACCATTCCTCATTTTTGTCATTTTTAACTTCTTGTTTTAATTTGTTTTCTTTAGTTTAATTTCACTTTATTTTGTTATTTGAATCAAACCAACCCCTTTAATATCGTAAACACCAATTCTTTTCATTTCAAAAGCATTATACATACTCTTTGTAAGATCGAATTAGACTCATCACTAGCATAGTTTTAAGTCTAGTTAATTTAGTTTTGAATGCCTATATGCCTCTCTAGGTCTTTCTTTTCAAAATTTGGGTCAAAATCTTAGACACTTCTCTAAGTATCACAATTTAATTTTAAATGCATAGACATCTCTCTAGGACTTTCTTTTCAAACTTCAGATCAAAATTCTAAATAATTCTCTAGGTATTCCAATTTAATTTTAAATGTGGTGTTGTCTCTCGAAGTTTCTAGGTATCTAAATTTAGTTTTAAATACCTAAATACCTCCTTAAGTTTCTGTTTTCAAATATTGGGTCAAAACCTCAAACACTTCTTTAGGTATCCCAATTGAGTTCTTGAATATCTAGATACTTCTTTAGGTGTTTTTTTTGGGTTAATGTCATAAAGGTATACCATTTTAGTTATAAGTTCCTAGATAGCTCTCTAGGTCTCTTATCCAATTTTCAATCTAAAACTTATATACCTCTTTAGGTTTTTTGTTAAGTTGGTCTCTCATTTTAGTTTTCAATCCAAATCCTAAATACGTCTTTATATTCATACTTAAATACATAAATACCTCTCTAGGTCCTCTATCTTATTTCTTTAGTTCTAAACCTAGATACCTCTCTAGGTTCATAGTTAAATACCTGGACTTTTTTCTAGGTCTCTTATTTTAGTTTGTAATCCAAACCTTGAACACTTCTCTAGGTCCGTCTTCTAACTTCAATCGAACCCCTAGGTGCCTATCTAGTTCTCTTTTCTCACTTTTCGAAAATCCTAGATACTCTATAGGCTTTCTGATGCCAAAATGCATATTTAGTTTTGTTTTTATTGGTTCAATTCTAAAAATTTCCCTGGGATTTTACTTTAGTAAACTTTTCTTTTATATTTCTCTAGGTTTTTGGTTCCTTAAAATTAATTTAGTCTTTTATTCAATTTATATCATGTTCTTTCTTTTCATTTCCAATTTATTACTTTTGCATATGTGGACAAAATTAATTTCAGTTTTCTTTATATACCTATTATTACATAATATTAATACCTATGATTTACATATTCCCGTAAAATAGAATAGAATGTGTAAAGGGAGACAATTACTAGATATTTCTAAATTTGTCTCATTTTTATAATTTTATTTATAAAAATTAATAAAAATAGTTACCTTAATATACAAGACTCCCTACTTTATGAGAGTCGAGGGAAAGACATCAATTATATGTAGCCTTCTCTTTGTACCAAGATCTTCGAGTTGTGAGTTTCATTTTCATTTTTTATTTTTAAAAATAAAAATAAAATATTATTAACACAAAAAGAGAATTATTATTATTTTTAATTGCATTTTAAAATTACTTTATTTTATCTTAAAATCTTTCTTCAATTTTTTTTCAGTTAATTTTTGTAAAATAGTTTAATTTTTAAGCATTATTTATATTTTAGAGAACTTTAGGTTAATTTAAAATAATTAAAATTTAAGTTAAAAATATGTTCACATACTCAAAATTAAACCAATAATAAGTTTATGAGTGATTGCAAAATTAGTGTTATTGACATAATAAAAATAATTAGAGTTTAATTGGGTAACTAAAAATGCCTAAAAAGTAACTTGGCGATCTTTCTTCTTCTTTTTTTAATAAAGGAAAATACAAGCCAAAATTACAATTCGAGCCGAGGGAAACAAATCTCTGATATATCCTCTAGAAGAATAAGATGGTACCCAGAGAATGTATCAACAAAATATGTAACTCCTATGTCAAACTATGCAACATACTGGGTTAGTCAGTCAGTACATTTGCTATTTTCTCAATAAATATATCGATAAGTAACAGTCTAATTACGAATAAACAGTTCGTAAATTCCCCGATCAATAAGGTTGAGAGAGATAGACCGGAGCAGATACACCGGTCGTCTGAGGATGACTTGAACGAGACAATTGAAATAGATTTTAAAGGATAAGTTGGATTGGACAAGTTAAAAAAAAAGGCAAGATAAATTAAAGCTGGTGAATTTATTAAAAGTATTAGAAAGAGACGTGGATGGGGAGGGTACAAGTACAACACTGGTTGCATATTGCAAGTCCACTTCCGATCTCTCTCCCTAGCTTTCGTTTGCTTTATCTTCTTCTCTCACAGCAATTTTGTATTTCGCGTCGTCAATCATGGGCAACGAATAGTAAGCCCGTTACTCAACTCTACTCTTTCTTTCTCCTTTTTCTTCTAAGTTCATTCCCCTTTTTCTTATTTTTTTTTTGGGTTTCTGTAGCGATTATCTGTTTAAGCTTTTGCTAATCGGAGACTCCTCCGTCGGTAAATCGTGTCTGCTTCTAAGATTTGCTGTGAGTTGACTCTCTCTCTCTCTCTATATATATATGTTTCTCCCTTTTTCTGTTGTTGTGCAGTTGTTGAATGCTGTTCTCGTTAATGTTTCATTTATTTATAGCCTGTGTATTTTAAATTCCTTTTAGGGGTTGAAGCAGTATTCTTTTTTGTAATGTCAGTTTTTACTTCTTTTCTGGTTTACAAATTTTAGGATGATTCTTATGTGGACAGCTACATTAGTACCATTGGGGTAGACTTCGTGAGTATCTCTGTCTCTGTGCTTCTCTTCTGTGCGTTTGTTTGCAACTGTCGGAGGTTATAAATGTTTCCTGTTTTTTGCAGAAAATCAGGACTGTGGAGCTGGATGGCAAGACAATTAAGCTGCAAATTGTAAGTATCAGGGATCTGCATTTGGAGATGTTTCTGGGTCTTTTTTTTTCTTTCTCAAGACAACATCGTCTTTAACTGGTTGTTCGTTAGTGCTGGAGCAGACGAGTCGAAAGAATGGTTGATTTTGGCAATGTCAAAGTTTATTTCGCTTGCATTGCTCGTAGGGAAGGAATATAAATATATTTAGATAGATGACGAAGTGGATCTGATCATGTTTTAGGCTGAGATAGATTATAAACCCAAGCCCAAAATATGAATGCTTTGCTTGAATGACATGTTAAGATTCATGTGATAATACAGCTTCCGTTTAAGGACAAACCCTAGACCTGCTTTTACTATTTGTCAATTGCTGCCCAATTTCATTTTCAGTTATGTCTAAGTGTTTGAACCTATGAAAAGTCAGTTCTAGCAACAGGTGTAATCAAACTGTTGTATTGTTTGTCTACAAAGTGAACCAATTTGATTTCAGGTGCTAAACAGTGCCTGTGTTGCAACTGTGAATCTATATGTTGGTGCGAAAGCTCACTATTTTCTGATTTTTCAACGTTTACAATATGGATAACAAGATCAATGTATTGAAGGGGCTTTCTGAAGGCATTTTTTTTTAAATTTTCAATATGAAAGATATCATGACCAATCTCAACATGAATGTTAGCAGTATTTTGTTGGAAATGTTATGCTTAGAGTCTGTCTTATATCTTCTCTGGGTTTTCCAATCGAGGTAAGAATGATAGAAAAGAACATGACCTTTTCTTTTTCATAATTCTTTTGCTTAACCATAAGCTGATATTGGCCTATAATTTATTGATTGTTTTTTACAATTGACCAGTTTATGTTTCCTTTCTGTTTAGTGGGACACTGCTGGACAGGAACGATTTCGCACTATAACAAGCAGTTATTACAGAGGAGCTCATGGGATAATAGTAAGGAGTTGTAACTATCATCTTTAAGGATTAAAAATTTGTAGTTGGCAATAGACTTTCTCTCATCAATTCAAAAGGAGGTATAGGCTATAGACTAGATGAAAAGTTACTTATGCCTGATATGCGTGCCAAGTTGAGTTTTAATGTGTTTGGTCATGCTCCCTTTTAAGCAATATGTCTCCACTATTCCTTCAACCTCATAATCTACTTCTGTTGGTGATAATTGCCATGTGCAACCAATTTTCACCCATTCTCCTCCATTCACCGTTGGAGGATGCAATGTGGTTGCTCATTGAATAAGTCACCCCTTTCACCTAATTTCAAATATTAGCCTTGTAAGAAATTTCTCCTGTTTTAATACTTCAGGAAACTATATGCTTGCTCAAGGTGTTTGTACACTTTTGAAATCATTGTTGAATACAGTTATGTAATATTTATTTTGAAATTTTACCAGATAGTCTATGACGTTACTGAGATGGAGAGCTTCAACAATGTCAAGCAGTGGCTTAATGAGATTGATAGATATGCAAATGATAGTGTATGCAAGCTGTTAGTTGGGAATAAATGTGATCTTGTTGAGAACAAGGTTGTTGACACACAAACCGCAAAGGTATAGTTACTTATGGTTGATTGCTTTATTGCTTTTATGTATCTGGACTTATGCTCATCTATTTGTTTATGCTGAGTTTGTTCATAGTGCACAACCATCATTAAATTCTGTATCAAGTTGTGAACTTAGCTGGCTTGTGCAATAAATTTGTACACTAAGTTAGCCATATACCATTTATGCTGATATTCTATACCTTATGGTTTTTCCCTAGCCGTTAGTTCAATTACAAGTTTCTTGTTTCAGCGTTTTCTTTGTCTGCTATATACGTCCTGTGCCTGTACACACTTTAAGAGAAAGCTTTCCCATATCGTTATGGCGGGTAAAGGTTCATTGAAGCAGAAAAATACTAAATGATAATAGTCTGTTTCTCAGTGTTCTATCTTCCAGAGAACATTGTTCATGTGTACTAGGACAACCATGTGTCCTAGGACAACCATGTGTCTGACTTGAGCTGTTTAGTTGCCTTTGCATGAACTGCTGGTCAATCTGATGAATCTCGCCGATTGATGGCAACAAGATGAGAAAATCATCAGTAAATGTCGAGAAGTGTGGTTAAGTGAAATTTGACTTTATATCATTCATGCTGATTGTGATCTACTATACCAAAATGAATTGCAGGTGTTTGCAGATGAACTTGGAATCCCATTTCTGGAGACAAGTGCTAAAGATGCCATAAATGTGGAGCAGGCTTTCTTGACCATGGCTAGCGAAATTAAGAAAAAGTATAACTTGAATCACTTCTACTATACATAAATAAAAGAACTTATCTTATTAGTTTGCACGTACCTGCTGGTGTTAGCAATTATTGATGGAGTTGTAGCCCATGTATGACAATTATTTGGTTCCGGCTTTTTGGTTTTACAGTAATTATAGAAAAAGGGGAAACTAATTGTGACCAATTTGCATTTATAGAATTCTAACACTCAAGATCATCATTCACATCATTGCTAGTGAGGTTCAATCTGGAAAAGTTGGTTACACTTGGAAATATGTTGTGTTTCCTTGCATTAAGTGCTAGATTACATCCTATTGCTTTTCTTTGTAGTTCTTTATTCTCTCTGTTTGGATTGATCACTGCTTATATGCCTTTTGTGTTAGAATCTGGAAGAAAACTTTTGTTTACTGATTGAGCTGGACTCCAATTTGTGTTATGGTGAACTGTCATGTCAGAAATTGAACATGGTGAAAGTTGTTTCACACTAGGAGCCCGCGAGATTTAGTTTTTACTGATTCCTAAATGTAGTACGTATGTATATGGAGAGATTTGGTTATAACTCGTAGGTTATGATCAAATTAGCATTGAGATATCCATTGAACTATACCACTCGTGTCATTAAAGCATAAAGACATTTGAAGCATATTTTGTATAACAAAGACAGATTCATACAATATTCATGGCAATAGCATTTGGGAGCCAATTCTTTTATCATGTATGGGGAACATGGCTATGTTCTCTCTTATAATTGCTATGTTCTGATCTCGTGACGAGTTTGGCCATCTTTATATGTCAATCCAGTGTTCTAATTCTGATCAAGCTTGTTATTTTCTTTTGGATCTTCATAGAAAAATATTCTTTTTATGGTTATGTACGCATGCTCATCATTTTGTTATCAAAACAAATGCAGAATGGGTAACCAGCCAACAGCTGACAAGTCAACGGGGACAGTTCAAATGAAGGGAGAGCCAATTCAGCAGAAAAACAATTGCTGTGGCTAGCCATCGATGTATTTATCTTGTATTTGTCTTTTGCAAGGTTGATGGACGGGCATTTACTGTGACTTAATTAACATGTGGATGGGTAGGAAATGTCTAATATGTTGTTCTTGATTGTCTGTGAAAAAAGAAGTCGTTAGCTTTCGTAAATGGTCTCTCTGAACACCAACCCATGCTAGTGCAGTGAAAAAGTAGGGAAAAGGTGATGACACTAATGCTAGGGAAGACGCTCAACTATTTTAATAAATCTAAAGCAACTAAAAGTCTAAAACATTGACTGCTTTCAATGCATCTTGTTCTCAAGGGCGTTATGATGTTGAGAATGGTGGGCAACGGTTATCGTTCCTGCCTAGCTCTGACTAAATCACTTGTGTTTACAGAATTTGAAAATTTCCCGACGGCAAAACTTTCAAGACAACAATTCTTGCCCTATTTTTTGATTTACCGACGGTATAAACTCAAAATTTTTAAATACCGTAAACAATTACTCAAAATTTTTAAATACCGTAAACAATTTTTGCCTTACTTACTGATGAAAATTTTATACTGTCATTAAAGTCCACTGAGAATTTATCGACGAAAATTTTCTGTCGATAAATTCAAACTTTTTAATACCGACAACAATTTTCGCTTTATGTACTGACGGAAATTTTGTGCCGTCGCTAAAATCCGTTATAAATTTTGTCGGAATGATTTCCCTCCATATTTAGCAATGGATGTTAATACCGTCGCTAAATGAGATTTTTGCCGTCAACTTTACCGACAGAAATAGTTTTTTCGTGGGTGATTTGCAACAGTTTATGTTCCTTCGGTAATTTTTTATCGCTAATTTCTGCTTTTCTTGTAGTGCGCAAAGTGAGGAATCTTATATACCGGGTACGTTAACTTTGACTTTGACTTTCGGTACAATGTAACAAATACATGTCTTCACTTAGATGATATAAGAAAAAATATTGTTAAAGAATATATTTTCAATATAATATAATTCTAAGTTTCATGATAAGGATAAAAGGCAAAAGAGAATAATCCTTCCTTCACCATCTGTTTTAATGAAACACTACCTATCACATGAGACCTTTTAGAATCCAAAAAGCTTTTTATCCACCCTAAAAGTACTATCACGGACCACGTTCTTATCTTCTTTTAGATTGAACAATAAACCTAATAATTTGCACGTATGAAAATTGAAATTCAGATTTACAATAAAGTGCACGTCAATTTGGAGATAGGAAAGCCATATTCAAACTTTAATTGAAATTGTCGATAAGAAACAACCTGACAATAATAAGAACACATTCAGACGGGAATGTGGAGTAGGACTATGAGTTCGTGTCGTTGGCGTTTCCTATTGTTCTTGGCTTCTCTTTCTCTTCAATTTTTCGCAGGTTTGTTTCTTAGATCGCTTCCTATCAGACCCTTTTGCAAATTCTCTAAAGCTGAGCCCTTTAGTTGCAATCTCGTGATGTTTTGATCATAGAAAACAAAAAGTATATTAGAAAGACTGGTGATTTGGTTCGATCCAGTACAAGCAAAGTTAGCATGCTTAGAGGAGTTTTTTTTTTCCTAAAAGAAAGCCAATTAAATTCTCTGAATTCGGATATTGAGCTGCCGGAGAATTGATTTTGTTCGGGATTTGGAAGAGCAACTCTTTGTAATTGTTCTGGGAACAGAGGGAGGAGTTGGGTGAGGAAGAACTCTTTTGGGTCTTTGTTTCTTTTGTTTTATAGTCAGTTTTTCGCTTCATTTTCTTGTTAACAAACTGAAATGGTGCTTGATAGTAAATACATTGTTATTAATCGTTTATAGTCTTAGGACTCTGGAACCTTTGCAATTTGGGATGTTTTGCACTATCTATTTTGTACTTAAATTTTCTTCTTTCCAGGCATTTCTGACTCTTCCAGTCGCAAAAATGGCACCATAGTTGTTTCCTCTACTTCATCCAGTAGCTATAGTGGGCCCAAGATTGTTATCATAGTTCTTGGGGCTGTGGCAGTAGGCTTGTTCTCAATTTTCCTTTTCAAGCTGTGGCAAAAGAAGAAAAGAGAAGAACAGTATGCTCGTCTTCTAAAGTTGTTTGAAGAGGATGATGAGCTTGAGGTAGAACTTGGACTCCGAGAATGATGTTTTTTGCTACCCAAGGTGCTTTTATACTTGTGTTACTGTTGGCATTTTGCCTATTCTTGTACAGTAACTTGAGTGTGCAATTTTACTAGTTGAATTAAACTTTTATTTTTTAAACTCTACAGGCATTTCTATTATTCTTTCTGCATAGACTTCCTACTTGGTTATATGTTTTTGTAATTAGTTTTCTGAACTATAGGCAGTTGGGTTTGCACTCTATCTTAATTAATAGTTGCTTGTAATTTCTGTATGAGTGGATAACAATCTCAACATGGTAATATGGCAATTAGTCACTGGTTATCTTCTGCCACTGTTGTATTGGCTTCTTTACTTCTACTTCACAGTCTTGGAATATGAGAAGATTATGCGCACGAGTATGGTTGAGGGACGTTTTTCCTTATTCCTGCAAATTGGAGTCTGCACCTTTCTATACGTGTTTTCTTTTACTGTTAGACCCCTTTCTTGAACTCTCCCTTGCTACAAAAAGCTTTGTCCTCCCGTTGTTGGTTTTTGCTCAGATATTTTTTGTTCTTTGTGGGTGAATATAACTCATATAACGAACAATTGGCATATGCTTCAACTAAATAAATGTTAGCACTACGTTTAGAGTCTCTTAGAAATTTCACCGTAGGCCCAATATGCAATAAACAAAGTTTAGGCATTGTGCATGGCGTCACTTATACAGTAACCAAGCAGCTTCACTTGCACATAACGAAATGCTTAATGTAGAAAGAAATATGAGCATATTGTCATCTGTGAGTATTCTTGCAGAAAAAATATTGAAATAAAATAGAAACAAGTAAAAGAGGCTGTAGGATAGAGAATTGTCATAGCAAGAAATAATTTGTCATTAGCTATCTGAATATTCTTAAAATAACTCACATTAAATGCTATTTTTAGTATAAACAAAAGGCTGCCCTTGAATCAAAAACATAGATTTATTGTGTAGGTAATAGAAACACATGCAAGACTTCATTGAAGTTCCAAAAGGGATATTGTATTTGTTGACATTATGGAATTAGTGAACTTCAATGATAATTTGTTGATTCTCTATAGATAATTAGCTGATATTTTATTAATTAATTGAGATTTTATTACTCAGAGAATAAATAGATTCTTTTTAATTTTAGGAGGTAATTAGGGTTGTATTCTCCTATATATTCCTTATACTATTCACAGAAAAATTAAGGAAGAATTACTTTGTCTTCTTTGTTTATGTATCAGAGTCACGGCTCTGCTACAATATTTTTTTCTTTCTTCGTTCAAATCAGTCCTAAATGGACTATCACTTAGCAATGACTGGCCAACAAAGAAACTCCTCATCCTCTAATGATGATTTCAATAGTTTCAGTGTGACTAATCTCAGTGTTATGACAAGCAACATACAACGTAATTGTGATCTTCTTGGCTCAAATCTGCCTTTTCAATTAACGGACCACAGGTTGAATTGTCATGGTTACCTAGAATGGTTGCAAACAATAAAGTTGGCCATTGAAAGTAGAGGACAACTCAGATATTTGACTGGAGAGATAACAAGGCCAGCTTCGGATGATCCAAATATTGCAATATGGAGGTTTGAAAATTCTTTGATCACGGCTTGGTTGATTAATTTCATGGAATTTTTGAACTACAAATGAAACTATGGAAAGCCAAGCAAGGAGATCATGACGTTACATTGTTTTATAACGAACTTGTAAATTTGTGGCAGGAATTGAACCTATGTAATGAACATGATTGGGATTGTTCGAATGACAGTGTCTGACACAAAAAAGGGGAGAGAAACGATAGAGTTTATGTTTTTCTCGTAGGATTGAACCAACAATTGGATGAAGGCAGAGGCTGAATTTTTGGAATAAAACATTTACCCTTTATCAGAGAGGTTTTCTCAAAAGTAAGGAGAGAGGAGATGAGGCAGAAAGTGATGATTGGCAACACCAAATCAAAGGCTGAAGGTTCTACACTCATGTCGAAAGGAATAGAGGCTGAGAGAGAGAAAAACAACAAAAAGAACTTATGTGATCACTATAAACGTGATTCACACACCCAAAAAACATGTTGGAAAATTCATGGGAAGCTGAAAAATTGGAAGAAAAAACAATTCAAAGACAACCGTACCTCCTAAGCTAACACTATTGAGTCCAAGCCCAAAATGTCTTCTGGCACGCAGCCTATCACAAAGGAACAGATAGAGCAAATTTGTAAATTTGTCAGTCTCAAAGTTTCTTTAATCCAAATCCTACCTATTTTTTAGCTCAAAAAGGTAATTATCTAGTCGCCTTGTGTTTGAGTGTCAATTTAGATCATTCTTGGATAATTGATTCTAAGCAACAAATCATATGACTAGGTTCTCTAAATTGTTTGTTTTTTTTTCCTATAGTCCTTGTGTAGGAAATGAAAGAGTAAAAATAGTTGATGGCTCCTACTCAACTGTAGTTGGGAAAGGATCAATTGTTCTTTCCCCTAATCTTACATTCCACAATGTTCTTTGTTTTCCTAAATTATCCTGCAATTTATTTTTAGTCAGTAAAATAACTATTGACCAAAATTGTCGAGCTAAATTTTCTCCATGTGATTGTCAATTCCAAGATTTGAATACGGGGAAGATGATTTGCAAGGCTAAACAAGTTGGAGGTCTTTATTTCTTCGAAAATGGATTTGACTCAAACAACCAATCTTGGAGAACTTGTCTTAATTCTATTTCAATACTTCATAAAAATAAAATTATGTTAATGGCATTTTAGATTTGGACATCTTTCATTATATGAGACATTTGTTTCCGAAGTTTTTTACAAATAAAGATCTATCGTCATTTCAGTGTGAAATTTGTTAAATTGCTAAACATCAATGAAGATCTTTTCCAACGCAAGCTTAAAAGGCCACAAAACCCTTCATTATAATCCATATTGATATTTTGGGACCTTTGAGAATAAAAATAATAACCGAAAAACATTTATTAAAACAATGAATAGGTATTTGGGTGTACTACATTTGGGTATACTACATTTGTTCATATTCATGACAACAATCGGGAAAACTTGATCCTAAAGCATGAAAATGTGTTTGTATTTGTTATCCTTCCACTTAAAAAGGTTACAAGTGCTTTGATCTAATAACCAAAAAGGTTTTTTATTTCCATGGATGTCACCTTTTTTTAAGATAAACATTTTTCTCTCACCTCATCTTCAGGGAGAGACATGTAGTGAAGATTTGTTTTTGATATTTATGAAAATGATGTAGATATTTTCTATAATCTTGATTTAAACACTAATGGTGTCTCAAATAATGAAAATAAGGATTCATCTTCAATGCCCTTACAAATTCAATTTCAAGAAAAGAATGAAATGTGTGCAATACAAGATGTTTAATGGTGTCTCAAATAATGAAAATAAGGATTCATCTTCAATGCCTTTACAAATTCAATTTCAAGAAGAGAATGAAATGTGTGCAATACAAGATGGAAATCATTTTAAAGGGAAAATCTTTTTGAGAAAATATCCAGAATGACAGAAAAGTACAAACAACTTGCAATATAGCTAAGAGTCCTAACCTGGAAACAAATTCAAAAAGTAGAGACTAACCAGGTAAATCTCAGTTTGTATCGCTTAAACCAATATCTATTTCAAAGTTAGATGAAATCTTAGATTTACTCATTGCTTTAGGAAAGTTTAACTTTTTATCATATCAAAGTCTATCTCCATCATTTCAAGCATTTACTTCTAAGTTATCCAATGCTTCCATTCCTAATAATATACAGGAGGCGTTAAATATTCCTGAGTGGAGGGATGCAGTCTCGGAGGAGATGACAGCTTTGGAGAAAAATAGAATGTGGGAGGAAGTTGGTCTTCTGAAAGTGAAAACATTGGTAAGATGTAAATGCGAACCCATGGCATAGATTATTCAGAAACTTTTTCACCTGTTGCTAAGTTAAATACTGTGAGAGTATTGCTTTCTATTACAGTTAATCTAGATTGGACTCTATATTAGTTGGATGTGAAAAATGTCTTCCTAAATGGAGATTTAGAAGAATAAGTGTATATGGAGCCTCCCCCAGGATTTAATGAAAGCTTCCAAAAAAAGGATATGCAAACAAAAAAAAATTTATATGGGTTGAAACAATCACCAAGGGCCTGGTTTGAAAAATTCGCAAGATTTGTGAAGTCTCAAGGTTTCTTATAGGGGCAGTTTAATCATTCTCTATTCATAAAAACTTCTACAGAAGGAAGTACTGCAATTATAATTGTGTATATAGACAACATTATCCTCAGCAGCGATGATTTTGAGGAAACTGAAATTCAAGAATCTCTCAAAGGAGTTTGAAATCAAAGACATGGGATAAGTTAGATTCTTTCTAGGGATGGAAATTGCTAGATCTAAGAAGGGCATGATAGTCTCCCAACGGAAGTATATCCTTGACCTTCTAGAAGAAATTGGAATGAGTGGATATAAACCATCAGATACTCCTATGGAATTCAATTCAAAGCTATGTGAAGTTAAAGAAGGAGTTCTAGTAGATACAAGTCGGTATTAACAACTAATAGGAAAGTTAATTTATTTATCTCACACTAGATCAAATATTTCCTTTACTGTAAGTGTGGTTAGTTAGTTTATGCGTACTCCCTATGAAGAAAACTTGGAAGCATTGTACAGAATCTTAAGATACTTAAAAGGAACTCCAGGGAAATGATTGTTCTTCAATAAAAGTGATCAAAGGAGAGTTGAAGTCTACATTAGCGCAGACTGGGCAGGTCTCTTACTGATAAAAGATCAACTTCTGGGTATTGCATATATTTATGGGGAAATCTAGTAACTTGGAAGAGTAGAAAACAAATTGTGGTAGCCAGAAGTTGTTTGGAGGCAGAATATAGGGCAATGACTCAAGGAATTTGTGAAATAATTTGGCTTAAAAGAGTAATGGAAGAACTTATTGTTGGACCAATGGTGGTTGACAAAATAAATTCCTAAATGTTTTGATAATAATAAAATGTATAGAATTGGTAAGA
>JAOSBL010000005.1:15750677-15771223 GCA_027568915.1 Erythroxylum roraimae | reverse complement strand
GATTTTAAACTTATTCTATCTTAACTATTTACAGCATATCTATATCTCAATATAATATATTTACAACTGTTTAGTATCTTGACAGGAATATTAGTCATAATATTCCACCGACACCTAGATAGAGGACAAAAGAGTGGGAGTAAGAGTTTAAGAACATGCAACCAGAAGCTATAACGAAAGAAAAAAGAACTATGTTTAAATACATGTGGCCATTGTTAACTAGAACTTAGTCTAATATCATTAGATCAACTGTTACAAGCAACAACTTTGAGATTACACCAAATGTTATTCAGGTGGTGTAATAGATTTTTTCAATTTGATGGACTATAAGATGAGGATCCAAACGCTTACATCACTAATTTTTTGGAGACTTGTGGTACTTTCAAGATGAATGGAGATACTAACAATGCAATTAAACTAAGACTGTTTCCTTTTTCATTGAGGAAGTAAGCCAAGTAACTCTCTTCCTAAGGGATTAATCACAATTTGGGATCAAATGGCAAAGATGATGAAGGGTTTTCCACTAGCCAAGACAACAAAGATGAGGAATGACATCTCTTTCTATACCTAGAATGAATCAAAGACTCTATGTGATACTTAGGAGAGATTTAAGGATTTATTAAGAATATGCCCATATTATAGTCTTCATATTTAGTAACAAGTTTAGATGTTCTATAATGGTTTGAATCCTTCAACCAGTTAGATCATAAACATTGCAACTGGAGGGGCCCTAAATAGTAAGACATCCAAAGCGACCTAATAGTTGATCAAAGAAATGACTATAAATAGCTATATGTGGAACTCAACAAGAGCTAATCCCAATAATCCAATTGGAGTTTATGATGTAGATGCGGTTACAACTATGGTAGTTTAGTTTGAAGCTTTGAGTAAGAAGATTGATGGATTTTTGGTTGGATAGTAAGTCACTTAACTTAATGTATTTTGCTTGCTTCTCTAAGTATTTTTATTGATTTTTGTACTTGAGTTGTTTATATTTTGTTTATAAGTCTAATTCACTTACTTGGAGTAAAAAGTAACAAATTTGAACAAGTTTTTGAGTTATTTTGACTGAGTTATGGAGAGCAGGATAGTGTACATAACCATGTACGAGAGTTTGGAGGCAAGTTGAATATTTCCTATAGAACATGCCCCTATTAAATAGTGAGAAATTCATATTGATGGTACACGCCCACGTCTGTGCACATTTTAGCTCTAGATAGTATTGCACGTTAATTTGAAGAACAAGGTCATCAACACAGATATGTTGATGCCTATTTATGTCACTATATTCAAATTTCAAATTTAAAGGATAAAATTTAGCTACAAATAAGAGAACGAAGTAGAAAAAAATGAAGGAAAAAAAAACCTAGGATGTGTAAAAAAGCAAGAGAAACAACTAAGGAAACATCCACGGAGCGAGTTTTCATCGATATGAAGTTTTTGGAGATTTTAAGGATTCTAGACGTGTTTTCCTAGATTTCCGTCTTTTACTTTAGTTGTGGTATTTTGTTTTCAATTATCATGAGTTAAATTCCTTTTTTCTTTGGATTAGATGAACCTTGAGATAGATTTTGAAATGACTTTATTTTATTTTAATTTATTCTTTAATTTCATGAACATTCAATTATATATTCATATTTATTCTAGAATTAATATTATCGTTATATTATTTCTAATAATCTCACATCTATCTATAGATTTTTTTTCAAACTTAATTTGTTCATAACTAACGATCATATCATTAATACTAGAGGTTCATCCCCTAGAGATAGATTTGGTTCTTACAAAGAAATCCAATCTATATGTTATTTGTTTTTCTTTCTGGTTATGGATTTCAAGCTGACCAACAGGTTTAATGTTACTTATACCAAGACCACTCACCTTTAATGAAATAAGAACTTGTTTTCCTTAAAAATGAATTTAGTTACTAAGAACTTGATCTCCTTGAAAACTTTAGCTTTAATACCAATGAGAGAAATGTGAATAAGTGAAGGGTTTTAACATCATATTAGTACTTTAAAATTTTCAACTTTATGTCATTTTGCATTAAAAAATAGATAGAAAGTTAATGAATTATGATATAGAGATCAATGGTAAATTTTAAAATATGAGGAGTCAAATAAAAAACCAAATTATAAGGATCCCAATGTATTTAACTTTTTACAAGTATAATTATACAAATGAAAAAGTAAATAAAATCATAGGGAAATTACGTATAATTAACTCACTATTTAATTATTAGAATAAATATTTAAGATTGTTCTAATTCATAATTTTAATTGATTTATAATAATTTATTGTTATGTTTAACGTTTATTTTTGGAATAATATGCATTACAATATAATTCAGTTATATTTTATATCTTTTTTAAATATATATGTGGCATTGATATAATTTTTAATATTAACCTTATTAAAATTGCAAAAATTTAAACATAAAGTTATATCATAGAATTTCTATGATTAAGTTGATATTACATATAATTTAGTTAGGAACAATATTTAATCGTTTAAAAGTGCAAATACAATCATTTAGCAAAAAAAAAAGAAGTAAAAGTGAAACCGTTATTAAACTTTTAATAACGATCAGTGAGTTGTAAAACTCATTATTAGTCTTTTGAATCTTTAATAGCTGCATCTTAGTCTTGCATAATGAGGAAATTTGAAATGTTAGTTACATTATTTTCTTAGACTTGAGGTGAAGCAAATTCTGAATGGAATTTTTATCTTTCAGAGAAAATATGCAATTGATCTTGTGAAAAATTTGCAATTGAAAGTAAAGACTGTGGGCTTTTTGGTGTAGTCCTAGAATGTCACTTATATTTATCCTTTGAATGTCCCTACTCTCAAGGGCTTTGGAATTATCTCCTTGGTCTTTTTAGCAACCATCGTAACATTACAAGTTGACATCAAGTATTGGACTGGGCTAGTGCAATCCGACTAAACAATAGGTAGGATAAGAAAACTCTTCAATTTTGATTTTGGAACTCTTATTCACCTTATATAGATTGCTAGGAATAGCATAATATGCAAAAAGATACCATTCCTCCGGAAGAAGCACTATGCAGATTTTCGCTTAAAACTTCACCAAGTTGCCTAGCAAGTAAGCTGCATGACAAGCTGTCTCATCCTATGCAACTTAGGTTGGCAATACATTGATAGGAAATCTTGTAATTGAGGTTCTTTCGCAACGTAAATCAACTATTCTCAAAATGGCTAAAACTAGTTATTTAGATAGTTGACTTTTACCATTTATAAACTCTTTAGCATTTTTATGTTTAATCATTATGAAATACTCTAACACTCCTCTAAGGTGCAACTGAGACTGGACATTTAGTTATCACTTGAAATAAATGCAACGGTAATCGGATCAGCTCTCTGGAACTGGATATTCAGACGGACAACTATCGACTCTGATACCATATTAAAATTAGGCTTGGGTCAACTATTGTTAAAATGACTAGAACTAGTCATTTGGATAGTACCCTTACCACTTATAAACTCCTTAATATTTTCATCCTTAATATTTTCATGTTTAGTCAATATGAAATATTCTACCAGTATTAACGAATTATTTTATTCACCTAAAAAAAAACAAAGAAAAATGTGGAGACTAGTTCAAACACATATTAATAACTCAAATTGTAATGTAACCATTTATATGATTTAATCAATGAAGTAATTTATTACTAGAATTTTCAAATAAATTAAGTTCACATTTATACTTAGTTTTTAATATTAAGATTTCATTTAAAGAAAATTTAAGAATAAAAAGAATGAGATATTAAATTAGAGTTTAAAAGTTAAAATTAGTTTTTTTTTTCATAACAACAATAATAACAATTAAAAATTTTATTAAAATGTAAAATTTGAATTTTATTTCACCGTAACAATTGTAATGTTTGTTAAAAGAAGATAAGATAATGGGTTTTTTGGATTAGTTGAACACTCTCGATGCAATGCTAATTTTAGGAAGCTTACGTCACCTTCTCTCTCTCTCTCCTGCTCCTGCTCTCCCCTTTCTCATAATTTTTAAACATGGCGATTACAGCTGCATTCCAAAATTAGGGCACACCAATCCCTCTCTCGTTCGATCTATCCCCTTACGCTACGAAGAAGATGTAATTTCCAAGGGGTGATGGAGCGCTTTCTGCGATTTCAGTGGAATTAGTAGTTGAATTAGATAGATAGAGGGTCTTTGTGTTTGTTTCCGTTTTGGGGATTTCGTGGTTCTGGTTTTAGTTTGGATTTTCTTTCTTTCTTCGCTTTAGGTTTTTGAGGATAATGAAAGGTCACTCTGATAAGACCAAGGTGGTGGTTCGGCACTTGCCGCCGATGATTTCTCAGGCGACGCTTATGGAGCAAATTAACGTCGCCTTCGCCGGCCGCTATAATTGGTTCTCCTTCCGTTCGGGCAAGAGCAGGTAAGGACCGGCCAAAGCTTCTGTTTATTTGGTCCGTCGATTTTGGACATAATTGTTTCTTGTATATGTTATTTCTATTTGTCGTTGTTATTTTTGGAAGTAGTTTTCTGTTGATTTCTTTTGGGTTTTTGGTCCAGTTGAATGGACCTGGGTTATTATCTATAAAATGTATGTTCTATGCTTTTTTTTTTCTTCAACTTGTTCAACGAATGGTGGGTTTCTCTCTGTTAAGTGCTGATGCTATGTGAAGTATTGTGGGTCCTTATTGGATTTGGTTGTGGAATAGACTGGAGATCTACAATCTGTGTGATGCTTGAATACTAGCATTTTAGGCATCGAATTTGGTGCTCTCTTGAGCTGCATAGTACTTAAGATTCTGTGTGTTTGAACGAGAGTTCATAGAGGATTCGTTGCTGAAATTTTTGACAGAAACAGAAGAACAAGTATCGTGCTTTTTGTTTAGTTGTTGGGATGAGGAACTGGTTTGGATTATTAAATAAAAATTGATTTGAATAAAGATATTGGTAACTTAGACGTCAAAGTTGAGTGATGTGAGATCCTTTATTTTAGGATGATTCTTTTTTTTTTTTTTGGTATGACCCTCTGCATATGCTATTCAACAGAAAGGGAGGAAACCAGGGGTTCTTTTAGGGCACAGCATATAGGAGTAATGCGGTTGATCATGTACCTCTTTCTTTGGTCTTTATTGGATAAAAAGTATGCAATAAACAAGTGCTGCCCTTGGTCAAGCATTGCCTAAATATCACATAGTCAGAAGACTTCTGATACTTGTAACTGAAACTTTATTTTTGTTACTTTTATATTGTTCCCTTCTTTGACTTCCACATTTGTCAGTTGTCCTGTTTCCTCTTTTTAATTGTCATTCACATTTGAGTTGTTGGAGCATTATGCGTGTTCTATCTTTATGTTTCACTACTAATTTTTATTTTTTTCTCAAAGAAGCCAATGGCATTATAGGAATTGTCTGTGATTGTACTTTTTTTAATGTACGCTTCTTTGCATGTGGAATGCATTTGGCTACAATAGATTATTTTCTCCTTAAATTACTTACTCAAAGTTAAGGTAAAGCATGCATGTAGGTCCTAAAGCTCTTGTATCTGCACTTAAAAATGAACTGTGTGGTTCAAAGCTCTCTTATGATTGTTTCTGAAAATGAATTGCAGCCAGAAGCATCAATCTTATGCTAGAGCCTACATTGAATTCAGACGTCCTGAGGATGTTATCGAGTTTGCTGAGTTTTTTAATGGGCATCTTTTTGTTAATGAGAAGGGTAATTCTTGGGCATAACATTCAAACACATCTATTTATGTTTATTCATGGTGGGTTACTATGAATCTTTTTGCCTTTGAGCAATAAAAGTCCATTCATAAGATATGTCAGCTGTTGGGTGACATTTCAGAATACTTCATTGGCTTTTATGCTTTTTCCATATTGGATGAAGAACTCTGTAGGGGCTAACATGAATTTCTGAAACGTTTAATGTACCTTTTTGTTTAGGAACTCAGTTCAAAGCTGTTGTTGAGTATGCACCTTCACAACGAGTCCCAAAGCAGTCATCTAAGAAAGATGTTCGTGAAGGCACTATATACAAAGGTACCAGTTGCTTTGGTTCATATAGGAAGATGATAAATGTTTGATCCATATGAACATATGCTGATGGTTGCTTTTGATAAATATTCCTTGTTGAAATTCAGATCCTGAGTATCTGGAGTTCCTTGAAGTTATTGAAAAGCCTGCTGAGAATCTTCCGAGTGCAGAAATACAATTGGAGAGAAGAGAAGCGGAAAGAGCTGGTCAGTGCAGACATATATAGTATCTCGAAGCAATATAATTAGAAGGAAAAAAGATGTAGATTTCACTGAATTTAGCATGGCTTTTGTTTTATTAGATTTACAAGATTGCTGTGTTCTCCTGATTTGTACAGGTGCTGCAAAAGATGCTACTATTGTTACGCCTTTGATGGACTTTGTCCGTCAGAAAAGAGCTGCTAAGTGTGGATCACGGGTATTGCTTCTATTACTATAATTATGGCTGAAGTTTATTGTAGGATTGCATAAACTTTATATCTCGTCCTTTTTTTTTGTAGGGTTTCTAGTTGTTTTGCCATGGTTTTGAAAGTTACGTATTTAGGTTTCTTGTTGTTAACATGTTTACTAGTTTATTTTTTTTTCCCCAATCAAGCACTCTCAAGTTTGATGAATCTGAGCAATGAGATTGAGTGCATTTGCACTAGAGGAAATTGTCTGGGCTTTAGAGAAGAATTTAATCTTCCCACTCTAACATTGGCCATATCAGTTTGAGACACTGGAAATCTAATGCAAAATTTTGCCCTTTCATAAGGGAAAGCTGGATTGGTTTCTGATAATATTTTTAAAGGTTTGTGTTGGTGATTATGCCAATACTGCTGCTTGTGATGAAGAGACTTATCATTTTGCGTTGATAAAAATCTACTTTTGTTCTTGGTGTTTCTTTTTCCTATTGATAGAAAAATTTAGTATGGGTTCTGAAAAATAGTTTTGGTGTTGATTGTTTCCTGAATAGTGAGATGGTATATGGATGATTGAAATATATCCCTGAATTCGGTTAAGGTGTATTCCTCCAATCTGATATCATGGTTGCACCAAACTTAAATTGTGTTTTCATGTTCAGTTTGGGTTAGGTTTCTCAATTTTAGTTTGTTCTTTCATTAGATTTTTTAAAATTCTATTGGCCTTTTAATGACTATCTGTGACAATGCTAAACTAATTTGGTAGCAGAGGATATTGTCCAATGGCAAAATCAGCCGAAGATCCGGTGGAAGTGGGAGTCCTGGCTCATCTTCCTCCAAACGAGGTTCTGAAAAGAAGAGGGCATCAAATAGAATGGTATTAATGGTTTCGTGAGCAAATGTTTGGGTCAGATATATTTAAATGCTACTTTCTCTATTTGTTTGTTTCTATTGGTGATTTGGTGTTCATTAAAAGTTTTAGTTGTGGCTTTCATAGATGACCTTTTGTTTGTGGCTACAGCGTATTTTGATCTATGTTATTTACATAGCAATCTGATTAGAGTTTAATTTATCATGAATATTTGGCTTTTAATTTTCGTTCTCAACCTTTGTTTGATCTTCTAGTTAGCCAAATTTTAGTCTGGAATATTTGTTTGGAAAATTTGTCACATGTTCTCTTGTTTGGTGACAGTATGTGTTAAGGGAATCTGCCAAAAATACTGGTGGAAAAGACAAATTGGCTTATATCCGGCTTTCCAGGCGAGATGATCAACAACTTGTTGATAGAACTGTTACTTTAACTTCTGTGTCTGGATCTGAAGCTTTGGAAGAAGAAACAGGTACTTTTTTAATCATTATGCTTAATAGCTAAGCCACTTCTTTGTTCCCCTCCCACTTTTCCTCGTATATGCATTTAGTTTGACTTTTTTGAACTATTACCAGACAGACAGATGCTATGCTTTTCCTTCAAATGGGTCTTATGTTGTGTGCTAATTTTTGGAACCTTGAAAAGATTCTTCTTTTGATCCAATCACCTTTTCTTTTGTGCATGTTGTTTCTTTAAAATAAATTTCTTTGGAGGGGAAGAACTCATTACTTAGTGAAGTTGTTAGCACTATAAGTTTATACCAGAGATTCACTCATGGCAAGTTCAAGACACGACAACAAGATGAAGGCATATGATCATGTTTCCTAAGTTTATGGACATTTTCTGTCATGGCTCCTACTTATCAGTTTTGTTGCTACTTTTGTGGATGAATTTTCTTTCCATTTTGTTAGGAGGTTAGCCTCCACTTTCCCATGATTTCCTATTCTTATGGTGGGTTATTCCACTGCTGTGTATTTAAAGGGGCCAAGTTAATAAGAAGGTATGCATAATTCCATCACAGTCTAAGGGCTTCAAACTTCAAACAATTCAGGTTCTCTTAGAGGAACCTAAGCCTATAACTATAGGTCGCCAAAGGATATACCCTTTCCATTCATCAAACACTACCCAAACCCTATCTAACCACAACTCTCGCAGACCCATAACCAGATCTATCTCCATGGAACATAATAGAAATTATCTTAGAAAGAGGGCTCATGGTTTTCTAAAGATGTAATCTTCGTTGCTGGTGATAATCTAATGAGGTACTTTATCACAGTTCTTATAGAGAATTTTAGTGCTGAAAACCTATGTGCATGACATTAAAAAGCTCAAGAAGCATCAAAATCAAAGAAATTAGGATATTGGATCTTAGTCTACCTTTGTTATACTTCTATAAAATTCTGCAATGCATCATATTGTCTCAGTAGAGTGGCATGCCATGCTGATTTGCTTTGAGGTGGTTTTGGGCTCCATGTTCGTTGATATTGGTGACATTTATTGTCCACATATTTGATATAGACAATTATTATACTCTGTGTTTTAAGGTTTAGTAGTCTTGTTTATCTATGTTGCTTGGTCTTTTTCAGTTTCATTTTAGAATAGGTTCCTATTCAGTTAATTTGGTGATTACAAATGTGTACTGGTGTCGTAAATGTTGTACTGTAAATTTATCAAGGACGAATGGATGACACCGGTATAGCACTTTTTAGGCATTAGGGCTTTCTTTCCTACAAGTGGTTTGTCAATTCTACTAGTCCTAGGCAAGTGGGCATTATTTTAGATGTAGTATTCCCTATGTAATTTATAGAAAGTTAACCCAACTGATGCCACTCCTTTCTCTGACATTCTCAATTATTCTTTTTATCTTGTTTATACAGCTTTACTCCATTGTTGTGTCAAATATCTTGTCACCCCAAATATGAGCCAAATGAAATAGAAGTAGATTTCAAAGATTGAAATCTTCTTGTTATTTTCCAAAAATTGATTACATTTCATATTTCTTTACTTCATAAATTTATTATTGAAATTGTTTTACTGAACCATTGTCTATTTTTTCTTTCTTTCTTTTTTTTTGGGTATGTTTTAAGGATCTCCTGGAATTAGTGATAGTGGTAGAAAGAAGATTCTGCTTCTGAAAGGGAAAGAAAAAGAGATTTTTCCTGTAAGGCTTCTGTCCCTTCCCCTTAACATGCTTTTTGTCAGGCTTTTATTCGTGTCAATGGTGGCTGCTTTAATGTTTGGTTGGCGCTCTATATAAAGTGGATGAAAGGTATAGTTTTAGTGGTGTGAATCTTCTGGCCATTAACTGGTATCTCTTTGCATACATATTCATCCTTTACTTTTTATTTCCATCTTTACACACTGAGAATTACAATGGACTCTGTTGAAGTTTTAGGTGACATAGAATGAACCTATGCATCTGCCTAGCAACTCTTTACAAATAAACAGAGATTTCAAGATTGTCCTAACAGATGTTGCCATATTTCATTCGCATATAACTTGAAAAGCATATGAGGAGGGGGTTTTAGTGACTTGAGATAAAGTATATGCAACTTATCCAATAAAGATCCTCATATTAATACATTTGTGTCAGGAGTTCTGATTACAGCCTCCCAACTACGAGTCCATGGACAATCTTCTTTATTAACATAATTTCACACTGGTTCATTAAAACTATGGACACAATTAGTGAAGGAATTTCTGAAGATTATTCCCAGAAAATCTGTGTATTTTTCATTTCTGTAATAAAAGTCAGAAGCCAGACTTATGCCATTTGTGTCTGAGGTATTTAGTTTATTTAATTTCTTTAAGATGTGTAAAGTTACATCTTTTTCCGCGTATTGTTGTTTTTGAACCTTTCATATATAGCTTGTAACTAGTTTCACAATCTTCCCTTCAAAATTATTGTTTCCGACTTTTATTGACAGTTTTGTTGCTCTGTGGTCAGCATCAGAGCTCAACATCAGCTAAAAATTCTTCTTCCTCAGCTGCTGTCAAGCAGAGCCAGAGACGCGATTCCAGTGGAAGGATGATGAGAAGCATTCTTCTAAATAAGGATTTTCGCCAGAATTCTGGTGTTCAGTCTGAGCAACAAAGTCAAGCCTTAAATTCAGAAAAGGATAAACGCCCTCCTCGGGCCCCAAATGCTCAATTGATTTTGAAGGATGCAAATGGAGCTTCAGATTATAAATTTATTGGAAATGATATTCATGGTTCTTCAGGTGAGCAGGAAAAGCGAACAAAAAATAAGGATAGACCTGATCGTGTTGTATGGACACCTTTTCGTCAATCGGATGGATCATTTGCAAGTGATGAATCCCTCTCCTCATCAACCTCTCAGTCTACACAGTCAGGGTTAGATTCTGCACAAGGTATGCTCGTAGTATTCTATTGGAGGTGTTAATGAAGGGGACATCGTCGTTTTTTTGAATGGTTGCATATTCCCACTAATGTCCAATGTCATTATATACTCAAATTGTCCCAGGGCTGGAGGAAGTATATTTAACTTATTTCTTCCAACCTTTGAGTTACCAGGAACTTCTGGAGATAATAATTATTATTCGAGGAGGGAATTCAAATCCCTGGGAAGTGCAGGAAACACTCATTCATCTCTAGATAATGGTTAGTTTTTGGTCGTGTTAGTTAGATGTTTGGTTCTTAACCTTGTAGTTTGATGCATTCTGTGCACCCAGATAATCATTTGTTTGTACTGCAACTTTGCTGTTTGATTTTACTCAGGGTGCCATAAGCATTTTGGTCGTCGGGGACCCTCACATAGTGCAAGGGATGCTGATGCTCCATTAGTTGAGGTGAAATCTTCTAAGAGAGGTGGTACTTCTGGTTATGGTTCCCATGAGGTAATTTGACTTGCTTTCTGGTTGCATAACTTTAACCTAGTTTTTTATGGCAATTCAGTTAAATGAAGATTTGTTCTCTGAATTTACAGAAGCAAGTCTGGGTGCAAAAATCAAGCTCAGGTTCTTAGTGTTTGGTAAGCCTTCCTTTTCTTTTTCCCCAAATGGCTTTGTTTTGTTTGTTTTTTTTTTTTTGACACTATGCAAGTCATTTTGTCATGTCCTGATCTTTCTGATATTCTTTATTATCTATGCTTTGCATGCACCAAGAATTAAGCCAATTGGGAAAAGAGACTTGTACATGGAAATATTTCCACTGATATGAGAGGGTATGGGGAAGAGGCTATTTCTAATGCTGTGATTTCACATGGTCTGGTTTAATACTCTGATGCTTATATGTTGGAATTCAAGAATATGCTTTGACATGCATAATAACTAAAAGACTGCTTTGCCCCTGATTTTTGACGAAGTTATATTCATTTGGGTGATGTGAGTGTTACTGTTATTTGGTGTCTCTTTGACATCTTTGTTAAACGTGCACTTGCTGTTTCTTTTCCTTTCTTTCATTGTGAAGGTTTCTGTTATAATTGTGGAAATTTGTGAATGTTTTACTTAGGCCTTTGTGTTGATTGATATTTCCAATATTTCTGCAGTAAAATGCTTAGCCTTGTGAAATTTTTGGAGCTTGCAATTGCTAGATTATGGAGGCTGTCTGCTTTTCCGAAGCCGATATGTCAATTGTGAGCAAAGTTTCAGCAGTGGAGTTTCTCTTTTGGGAAAAGCTAGAAGAAATATCAAAACTTATGTCAATTGATGCAGTTATTACTCAAATGGATTGAGATCAGGATTTGCAATAGGAGGAAAGAAAAAGAAAAGGATATCTTTGATATATAAGACCACAGTTTTTACCATGGAGTCCCAACTTGATGTTGGGGGAGGGAGGGCAGGGCATTGATGTCCTGATTCTTGCAACTTGACAGTGGATGCCAAGATGACCCGGATTTATAGGTGTGATCCCTATCTTTGGTTGAACTGTATATAAATACGGCCAGAGGAACATGTTAGTATCTGACTTTTTTTTTTTTTTTTCATTTCTTAAATATACACAAGTCTCTGTCCTATGACGGGTGAGCATTTGTTTGTAGCCCCTGGTATTTTGTTATGGGTATCTACAATTGTGAGTTCTTGTTGAATGAAGAAGAAAAGGAGAAGTGGGTACTCTTGGCCAGCAGAGCAACAGTATTGGCAGTCATTGGAGGTGATGTTAGATGAGTAGGAACTCTTTTGTTGTGGCTGTCTTGTTATGTTATCTGTCTGCAATGGAGAGTTAACTTGTGCTTTATTGGCGTTGATTTGTTTGGAACATCCTTGTGCAATTTACACCACTCTCTCTCTCTCTCTTTCTCTCTCCCCCTCATTCTTTATAAACTTTAAGAGAGAGGGATATTTTCTTGCTTTAATAATTTATTTATTATTTAAAAAGTTTCTTATCCCCTCCCTCTAGCTTATACATCGGCCTAGTGATGCTACATTCTGGTACAAGTTATATTATGACAATGAAGCTACCCCTTGTTTCTATCCAATACCAAATCTATAAAACCGTTCGAAGATCAAAGGATTGGTTAAATATTAATATCCTGCAAATAAGAATGAGTTTTTTCTTATTTAATTTTTAAATCAACCCCTAAAAAATCTTTCTAGCTGACAATAAAGAAAACAAAGTAATCCAAAAAGCAAATGCGAAACGAGAAACAAAAAGGAGAAAGCCATACAAGGAACGATCTTGAGCCTAAAGTACATCGTTAAAATTAAAAACCCCACCAAAAGTACACCGTTGAAGTCAAGAAAAAGAATCCAACATACTGAGAAATCTGCCGAACGGGGCCGCAGGTACAGGTTGAAAAGAGAGAGACGCAATGATCGGGCCTAGTTCTATATTTTATTGAACGTATCATAAAGACGGACTTTGAATCAGCTTAACAAAGTAAGTTATTATTTATAAAATTTATTGATAAATTAATTACGTAAATAAATTTATCTTAATATGTTACATAAATATTAATAACTTTTTTTTATATATTTCTTTAAAATAAATAAGTAAATACAAAATTTTATACGATAAATTTTATTTATTTATTTATATTTAATTATTAAAAATAATTTTATGATTTAGAATTAAATATTTGACATTTAAATATTATTTCATGAATAACTATTTTTAAATTTTAAAACTTATATATTTTAAAGTTAAGTTTTAAAAATATTTATTAAATAAATTTAAATTAATCAAACTTGAAAAATTGAAATTAAAAATTAAAACCATAATAAAACATAATTTTTACTAAATTTGAAATTTAAAAATAGAAACTAACAATCATTCTACTAAATACATCATTCTATTAAACTATGGCAGAAACAATAACTGAATTATTTATTACAACAACAATACCTACTATGAATCCCACTTATACGTTGAGTCTAGAGAGGTCTAGTAGTATGCAGTCTTACCTTAACTAGTAGAGAGATTGTAACTGAATTATTTATTAAAGGTAAAATAAGTCAATTTTCATGTGGTTTCATTAATTCTCTCAAATTCTTTTTATGTTTTTTAAATTTTCATATGAGACTATTATATTTTTTAAAAAGCTCAAAATTAGTTATTCTGTTAATTTATATATTAACTCCCAATAACGCGGTAATTTTTAAGTAAGTGACAACAATATCCACTATAAATCTCGTTGATATGTAGAGTCTGGAAAGGTTTAATAGTATGTAGTTTTACCCTAACTAGCTGAGACGCTGCAATTGAATTATTTATTAAAGGTAAAATAAGTCAATACTTCATGTGGTTTCATTAATTCTCTCAAATTCTTTTTATATTTTTTAAATTTTCATATAAGACTATTATAACTTTTAAAAAGCTCAAAAATAGTTATTCTGCTAATTTATACATTAACTCCCAATAACGCAGTAATTTTTACATAAGTGACACCAATGTAGACAATTATATCATAGGAAAATGATTGATAAAATTAGTAAACCATACATATTAATATATTAATTTTATTATATTTACATATCAATACTTACATTAAAAATATAATAATATTAAATTATTTTATAAACAATAATTTTATATTTATTAATTATTATTAATGTCTTTATTATTTTAATATGATAGTAAATTAAGTATTTATTATATAATAAAATAATCGATTTCTTATATTTTTCAAATAATTAGTAACAAACTTGTTTGATTTTTACATTAAATAAACAAAATTATAAAAATCTTATTACTTTATTAAATTATTTAAATATCATTAATTATATCAGAAAGTACAAATAAATATTTAATATGTAATACAAACTTATTTTTATAAATAATTAATAATATATTAATACATTTAAAATGATAATAAATTAGATCTTTCATTATTCTTAATTATGTAATAATGCTAGTAAATAAGATTGTAAATATGTTATAATAATTATAATTATGTAATAATTATCTATACAATTTTATTTTTTATATTTTTAAATATGAATTTATAAAAAAATTAACAATAATAACAATAACAACTACGACGATGACGACAAGAAGAAGAAGAAGAAGAAGAATAATAATAATAATAATAATAATTATTATTATTAGTAATAGTAGTAGCAGCAGCAGTAGCAGTGAGTCCAACAAAGGTGACAATAGGTCGCGCAGGATTAAGCCTATTGCTAGCCTAACTTAGTTTGGTGCCCATTGCTCGCAACCTAGGCATAACACAAAGTTTTGTTTGGCTGGGGATGCTCGACTCGACTTAGGCAGCTTTAAAACAACGTTGTTTTGGTTAGTTACACTAAAATGATGTTGGGTAGTTAAACCAAAAAGAAGTCATTCCGATGAGGTGGTTCAAATTTTTATGCTTGGCTTAAGTTTCACTTGAAACCTGATCAACCCAAGCTTGGCCTATTGATTTGTATCGAACCATACTAAGCCAGATCAAGCTCTAGTTACCATCACCACCAGTAAATTAATTAGATAAGAAAAACTATTTAGTACTTACAATGAGTCTAATAGGCTAATATGACAATAAAATATAAGCACTTTTTTAAAAAAAGAAATGAACTATATATATATTGGATCAACACATGTTACAAATACATATTGTTATCACTTTATAGATCTAAGTCTAACGTGCATTGCATGTCCCCATACCTATCAATTTATCTTATATTATGCATGTTCAACAGATGTCTAGCTAATCATCTGCTTCCCATAGTTTGTTGATCATTGAGGCTGCAAGCTTTGATTAGTTTTAGCTTCTGCACTACTTTCCTTTGCTTTCTCCGTAGATGGTCAAGGTCCCAGTCGCTTGTGCAATTGTCATTGAGTTGAGCTTCATCGTGTTTTTCATTCTTGGCTTAATGTTTGCTCAAGAGAGCATTTCTTCATAGATCTTCACACATGCACCACTTCCATGCATTCACATGTAAGTTTTCATATCATGCTTACCTTATGATGCTTCTTTTGACTAGAATTCAAATTGACTCTATTCGTAGGCTTCCGAAACATTTCTGGTCCACTATATTGCTTAAATAAGGCTGATGAGAGTCTCTATATATCTCTAGATTCTTGGTCACCCTTCATGTGAAGTTAATGAGCTACCAATATTTCTCTGATGAAATTAGTTGTCTTGCTTAGCAGGATATGTTCATTTGTTACCTCTTTAGTGAATATCCTTATATTCTTTTCCAGCAATATGTTGTATAATGTACTACTAAGGTCCACCTTAATACTTGTCCATTTTATTACCTTTTTTCTTTTGGTTCCTATTGCACCACTAAATTATGTCCTTCCATTCTAGTTGAGGAATCCAAGCATTGCATAGGTTCTTGATAACTGACCATATATGAGCTGAATAGTGACAAGTGAAGAACAAGTGTTTAATTGTTTTTTCTTTTTAAATACAAAATGCACACACTTAAAACATTCTTAATAATTTCTTCAACTATAAGAGCGTCTTTAGTCTTTCCTTTATTTCCATACATATTATTAGTGATGCATTTAGACATACTTGCTTGCACCATACCAAATTATGCCATCCGACCTCGATGGTAATTCCTTTTACTAATTTCTTGCATGATGAATTTGTAAACTCACCATTACTACTACTCCTCTATTTGATTTAACCTTCTTTGTGTGATATTAATTAAATCATAGTTTGCATTTAAAGTCTCATTCTTGCAAGACTTGATAGCCTCAAACATTGTAGCATTTTGTGATATTACATTCCTTAGAGATGTGATCTCCTGGATCTCATTTAATGTCCTTGTCTTAAGCCAAGAATCATGTTATAACAAAGTTTTTTTTTTCTCATTCCTTATCTTGTGTATAAATTGAGCTTTGAATTTTTATTTGAGCTTGAATAGATGAAACATGGTCCATGAAAACTTTGATTTTGAATTATTTATCCAGAAATATTAGTGCTTAATATAGTATGCATAAATCCATCACACCTCCATAGCCTCATTAATATTAGGATTTAGATTATTAGCTTGGTAGGGAGAATTCCAAGTCCCTCCCCCACCTCTTTTTGATCTTTTCACACTTCATGCCATTTTACTTTTTCTTGGAATTTCCACTTTGAATTTCCTTTCTATAAAAACCTTCCCAGCATTTGTTCTATATCTTTGGTGATATTCTTAGGAAAGCATATATGTAAGCTCTAGTATACTTATAGGTTATTGAGAATGGACTTTATGGATTGTAGTTTGCCAATTGTGGACAAGTTTAGGCTTGATAAGTTATAAGTTTGATATTTGAGTAAGCCAGTCTGCAATGTGTTCTACATTAGAAGATACAATCAATTGATCTTTTTGTGTATTAATCGCTAGCTCAAATAAGCAATAGAATAGATTGGGCTAGTCATTTGTAAAATTATGGAATTATGATCTACTTTTGAGGACAAATTCAAGTTATCAACAAAGGGTAGACTTGAAGTACTCAACCCTTTGCATTTGGAGTAGAACTTGAAGTGATGATTTCTTCTGATTATGCTCTTAATTAGTCTCACCAATACTTCCATTGTTAGGATGAATGGATATGGAGACAACGAGTGTCTTTGTCTAATTCCCCTAGCCCCTTTGATCATTTTGGTTCACTCACCATTAATAAGAATCTCATATGATACAATCGTAATGAATTGTGTGATCCATTGTATAAACTGACAAGGGAACTTTAATTCCTCCAAAATGTTAATAAAAAAACTCTAATGCAAATAATTATTAGCCTTATAGAAATATAATTTTATAGCATAATTCTTAGGATATTTTTCCTTAAATAGTTTTTGAAAAGCTCTTGGACCAATAGAATGTTGTCCCCTATTGATCTCCCTTGGATAAAGGCTCTTTGGGATGGATCAATTAGGTGAGTAAGCACTAGTTTTAATCTTTTAGCAAGTATTTTGACTATCACTTATATATAATATTATAACAAGAAATTGGGTGATAGTTTTTAGGGAGTTTGGAGATTGTACCTTTGACACAAATGTGATGAATGTTTGGTTGAGTTTTTTCAACATTGTTCCTTTCTTGAAGAATTCTTGCACTACTTCTAGCATCACTATTTTCATATGATTCCATGTTTTCTATTAAAAATTACAATGAAACCCTCAGGTCTAGGTGCTTTGTTAGGATTTATGGAGAATAGGACTCTTTCCACTTATGATGTTTCAATAGGTTTAACCAGAGCTTCTACCAGGCACTTAATCCTCTATAATTGCTTCAATCGTGTTAACAATGGAAGATGCATTAGTGTTTGAATCTAGGGAATGGCAAAAAGCCTCATCACCTCCTCCTATATGTCCTTCTTGGAGCTCTATTTTCCTCTTTCAATGATACATTTTTTCCCTTTTTGTTAGAATGGATATGAAAAGATTGAGTATTCCTATCTCCACGTTTCATCCAAAGCATTCTAGATCTTTTTTAAGGAGGGACAAATCAATTTATGTCATGTTGTAGTATTGTAAGGATTCTTTTTCTTCCTTTTCAAGCTCTTTGCAATATAGATTTATATATAAAGCTTCCTATATTAGATCAAGTTTGTTTTTGGCTTCATTAATTGCCATTTGTGAGTGCACCTTTCTGTTGCAGTTTAAAATCTTCAATTTATTCTCAATCACCTACAATTTCTTGGCGCATGTAAATTGCTTGTTCTCTATATTTTGGGTTTGGGTATCCTTGGTTAAAGCCTCCTTAAAACCATTTTTCTCTACTAAATAATTGTTAAAGCGAAATGGATGATTCCTGAATTGAAAGATGAATATCTTCTGTATTAAGATGGGGGGTATGATTATTAAAAACTCTTTGCTCTTAGGGAACTTTTCCATCCATAACTCATTCATCGATACCCTAACTAGTTTTTTCCTAATGAAGTATCTCCCTCTGCATTTGATGTTCCAAGTATAAAGAATTCTCTCCATGGTTAAGTCCATGACTTGTATTTCATTACAATAGTCAAATAGATCCTAGTATGGTTTCTTAAATTAACATTTCCTTGAGTCCCATGTGATGAAAAATCACTGATACAAATGACTGTCCAGTACCTCTTAATATAACTCATCTATCTGTAACTATTTTCTTCAACTCTTGTTTCCGAAAGACCTTTTATAAAAGGTCCATGCCCTCTAATGTATTTAAAAACTATATTTTGCTTAGTAAGACTGTTGAGCCCTCTAGTGTTCCATGTTAAGATGCTCATTTATGGTTAAGAGTAGTTATATTGTTTTCTTCTTCTTTTTAGAACCACCCCTTCTTGTTATGCTTTAGAAATTCTTTTTATTCTAATCCTTGGTTGATTCCTCACCAGCTGGTGTGTTTTGGAGTGTTAACTTTTTTGTCTCCTGTATGCATGTTTTCTTGGCACTAGGAATCTTATGCATATGGTGTTCATGATGAATCTCTAAGCTTACCTGATTCTCTCCTCCATCATTTAAGGGTGTTGGATTTTGGTTTTGTTTAGTACCTTCATTTAGATTCATCATTTTTATTTTAGCCCTTATGCTCTTATTCTTATTGCTATCATCATAGATCTCTCCTACTTCCTCTACTTTCATCTCACTGCTTTGGTTGAGTAGATAGAGCATATTAAATTGAGGCATAGACGTTTCCTCTCTTCCCCAAATCTTTTATACCAGTTCTTTACCCAAATTAAGATATTTTCCCAATCATTTGTAGGACAAACTAAGTTCATTTTATTATGCATTCTTACCCACAATGTAGATGAGAATCTGCATTTAAAAAGTAGATGATTTATAGTTTCAAGTAAAGTGTTAAATAGGACATAGATCTAATCATTCACTCCTCTTAATCTATCCTTGGTTTTCAATCTTCCTCTTGTTACCAAATAGGCTACAAAGAAAGTTTTAGGCATCAAGGATGCTTTCCACACTATGCTGAGCCAAGGTACGTTTGGGTGTTAAGGTCTTATAACTTTGAGACTATATTGAACCAAGGTATGTTTGGGTGTTAAGGTTTTATAACTTTGAGGTAAGAAGCATTGGAGTACTCTCCATTGTTACTAATAGACCAAACAGTATTGTCCTTGATGGAGGAATTAGGAAAATAGCTTGGGAAGAAGTTATGTAATCTTTCAGGTCCTCTCTATGATTATCCACGCATTTTCATTGATAACAAAGGAGACTTTGGTGTTGATAGTTGTTGTGCCAAAATAAGTTCTAAAAAATAGCCTGTCTATCCTACTCGCAAGTATACGAGGTAGTTGTAGTTGATTACCTATGGTCATCTTTCAAGGAGGTGAAATTGGTTCACTCAAATTAATCTTGAATAAAAAATAAAACAGATGCAATTATAAACATTCTATCCTGATTTGCTGAGTAAAGGCTTTCAAGAAAATTACATAATTAGACTAAAAAGGAAGCAAAACTATTTGATCAATCAGTGTGGAAAACTCTTGAGAAATTAACTTCACTAATTTAATCTCCTATGTATGACTAAGGGGAATTGATTAGATAATTGTCTTTCTAAAATTGCCAATTGAGTTCTGAAATCAATTCAAATAATAAACTAAATCTAACTTGCGTATTCGATAGGTTTATCATCCAAATCAATCATGTAAACCCAACTAATAATTACCCACTTAAGTTAATATATTTCTAATTCTTAACCCAAGAGTCTATAGTTTCTCGTTCTAATATTAAACTTCATCTCTCGATCTTTCATTTAATACCTAAATGATGCAAAGGTTAGCCATACTATTACATCCAATAAGCTTAGAAACTATAGCAAATAATAAGACAACAAAAATGTTGGAACCCATTCCGGATATCCAACCTTCAAACCTATACATGACTATAAACTCAATTAAAACAAATCTGGTAAGA
>JAOSBL010000005.1:15726854-15738805 GCA_027568915.1 Erythroxylum roraimae | reverse complement strand
TCATCATCATCATCATCATCATCATCATCATCATCATCATCATCATCATCATCATCATCATCATCATCATCATCAATTATTTGCCAAAAAGAAATGACATTTTAAAAAATAGTTTTCAAAGGTAATGTTAAGAATTAATTACTATTGGTTAAATAACTAATATAAATAGATTGAAATATAATAAATTCTATATCCATATTTTTCCTTTAATTATAATATTATATGATGAAAGTATTGAATTATATGAAATCATCATACATGAAAATATCTACCATATATTTACATATAAATCTTGATCTATAGGTATAAATTGTTTAACAGAAAATTTTTAATTTATCTAATAAAAATTAATTTACGACTGTAATTTACATTTACTAATAAGAAATTTAAGAACCTAAGAGTCAAATATAAAATTGGGAGGGAAAGATAATTTAATTGTAAAGTTTGAGATGTCAAATATGAAATATTTTACTAATAGAAAATAACATTAAATTTTAGATTTCATTGGAATCTAATTAGTATGTATTTAAAATTAAGTAAAATCATAATTGATGTTTAATTGAAATTAACATTATAATTCAATTAAATTATTGGTCCTTGATGACATATAAGAAGGAATGAATTGTGTGTGTATACCTTTTGTCCTATTTGTAAACTAATGAATGAATTACCTATTTTAATGAATGGTTATAGCAAATTCATATAAGACATTCACAAGGCATGCACAACAATAATAAAAGAGAATAAAGACAAAAGAAACAAAAATAATTTATAGTAGTTCATTCAAATAACTTTTGGCTTATGTCCACTTCTTAAGCTTCACTTAGAAATCCACTATCTTCTTTCTTTAATAAATAAAGGGGAACCTTTTGTATAATATCTTATTTGTTATGGATGAAGAGGAACACTTACGTTGGTGTTGCTTTGCCATGGGTGAAGAAGAACCCTTTTACAACTATTGTTCAAGGTCAAGAGAAATTCTCACAATGTGTAACCTAACATATTATACCTATATATTTTTTAATCTTTTTATTCATAAGTTAGGCTATTTGATCCAAACACTTAGGCTAGTGGAAACTCTATAGGAAACAATTTTTTTAAAGACTTTTAAGTCACCAATTTTTAACAGTTCAAAATTTTTAGAAGCATCATAACATCTCATTTTGATAAAAACTTGATTAAAAACGATTTCAAAATTTTTCTAAAATTATTTGAAGATTAAGAGGTTTTATTTAAAGTTTAAAATATTTTTCTCTTAATTATGAAATGATTTATGCATTATACACTACATGTAAATTATTGTACAATGATTGATCCATATAACATTAAAATGACCAATTTAAAATTACATGAAATATTAAAACAATCTAAAGAAGGAAAGTTTTGGAGATAAAGGATTCGATAATAATATAGATGAAGGGACAAAGAAATAGAAGGTCATAAAAAATCAAGTTGTGTCGACTAAGGGAGCAACAATGGGAAATGAAATATAATTGGAATGGATTCAACAAAGTATTGGTGAGGATTCTGAGGAAGAATAGGTCTAATGGACCTAAAAATGTCTTGTAATGTCCATATTTACTTGGAATGTAAGGGGCATTAATTGCCTAAAGAAACAACACTCCCTTGGGGAGTTTATTCTAGATATAAAATCAGTGTTTTTTGGTATTTTAAAATAAAAAATAAGGCAAGAAAATATTTTGATCCTTAAATCTTTAGGGAAGTAATGGGAGTTTTGTGTAATCACCATTCCCATCATTATGAAAGAATTGTGATTGGATGTGATCTAAGGCTTATTAAGGCGAATATGGAGCAAGCAATTGATTCACTTATTCATCTAGCGATGTGTTTTTAGCAACATAATGTAAAAGTCTTAGTTTCTTTTTTCTATGGATTGAAATTTGCAATATAAAGGAAGTTGTTATGGAATAACCTTCTTAACATTTAAGCTTCAATTAAGGACCATTAGCTAATTATAGAGGACTTTAATAGTATTCTCTATAGCCCAAAGGCTAAAGGTAATGTTTGCTTAAGGAACCTTACAAAGGACTTTAAAAAATGTGTAGAAAAATTGGAAGTTACAGATCTAAAGTATCAAGGATATAAAGGGGGTTTTGGTTGGATTCGATTAAGAAAATAAAGTAAAATTAAACTACTGAAATTAAATTAAATTAAACGGTGGAAACATAATAAGATTGATGAATGAGTTTGGAATCTAGTTCTTGGTTCAATCTCATCCTACACACAAATAAGCAGACTTAATCATCTTGATGTTCTCATATCTCTCTTAGAAACTATTAATTGTAAGTTAACAATAAGCTCTGTTAATCCCAATTTTTCCTTATATCATGTTTAATTAAAATAAACTCTTTAATTAAACCTAACTACCAAAAAACCTGGAGTAAGCTCTCTAGATTTAATATGACAATCGTATTATGAATTAGGAAAATAGATTAATCGAGGCAATAACTATACAAGCTCGAGTCACTTAACTGACGTTATTTTATCTCTAATGATTCATCATCGTTAGTTTCCCACAAATTAATCAAAAATACAACTATTACGTATTATATTCTATATTCTGGCACTGAGTTCATACATAAATAATCTATTGAAAATGGGAATATTAATCATTCATACATGAATACCCAAAACATTAAGCTAAGAATAACATGAATAATTTCTAGATAGAGAGAATCAACAATACAAGATGTAGATATGCCCAAATGTGTTCGTTGGCTTCAATTTCCCTACGAACCAGAATGAAGAAGGTTATCCCTCTATGGATCCCAAAGAAGTAAGAGTCCTGCCCCCTTTCATGTTCCAAAAATGATTCATCCTCTATTTGGCTGCTCAAATGTCTATTTATAGCAAAAATAAGGTTTCTGGAAAGATAAATAGTTGGATACACGGCCATTATAAAAACACCCATTTTGAATTTATACACGACTGTGTATCTTGCAAGTCATGCTGAAATCTTTATTTTCTTGCATTTTCTTGTCCTATCTTCACCTTAATCCATCTCCTTCTTATTCCACAAGGGAAATGTGTTTGAACATCAAGAGGATGACTCAAAGAATATGCATTTAGCCCTTTTTAGTTCTTATGCTTCCAACTTGTACCTAAAACCAAATATGAACTAAAATGAGTATCTTAAGTATTTCATAACATTAATCGCTAAGTGTTATATAGCAAATGTATAATCAAGTAAGCACACATAAGTTACTTTAAATGAGATAAATGTGATTATGTTGATGAAATTGCCAGCTGAATATAATAATTTATGTTATTAGAGAAGGAAAATATCTCATAATGAATTTTTGTGTGACAAGGTACTATTTTCAACAATTTCATAAAGTAATAAATAAGAAAAGGTAAATAAAATAATTTTTATGAGTTCTCATCTCGTACCATTTAAAAAATTATTGAGGTTAAACTATCTAATTTGTTATAAGTTCTTACCAGATTAAAAGGTCGAACAATAATTGCAAGTTGTTATTTTGGAGTTATTTAGATTTTTTGTGAGATCCAAACTTGTCATGATATAATTAGATTCTTTTGTAAAAGTTTTATATTAATACTTTTTAGTTAATTATGTCAAACATTTCATTATTAATTCAATTTTGTATTAAAAACACTTTTCATTTCAACCAAATATGTTTAACATATTTTATTGGTCTAGTTTTTAATCTAAATCTTTTATTTAATTTTATCAATTCAAATAGATATTTGAGTTCCTTATTTGGCATATCTTGATAGTTAGGTTTATTAAATCAATAGAGGTTGTGGTTAAAATTTTTATAATAACAAAATACTATAATATAATGGTTTGTTTGAGTGCTGATAGGTAACATTAGGTAATGACATTGCAAATTAAAGCTTTTTTAACTTCAAAGTTGATGCTTAAAGTTATAGTTAAGTGGACAATTGAAGATGATATTTCAAGCAATGAATTATATATTTAGAGAAGCTTGATTGATGATCCAAGTTTTAAAAAATTTACTTGAAATTGTTTAATTATTTTTTGATTTTTTTTGGAGCAAGTTAAAAGAGTATGAAGTCATAAAAGCGTAGTTAGGTTAAAATAAGCCTTATATGGGGTTGTTTAGTGATTGATAAAACCATGTGGTTAACTAAAAAAATGTTTACTAAATGGCATGGTTAAGTAAATATTGAATTTTATTTTTTTGGGTTTTTGCATTATACAGTCAACTTAAAGAAACAATCAACTAACAAATTTGATAATGATTTATTAAACAATCATATTTTGCCTAAAAGGAAACAGAGAGACCCTACCAATAGCTAGTTGGTTAAAAAGTATATAGAAAGGGCTTCCTAAAGTAAAAGAAAATAAGAAGAATAAGAGATACAAGTGTATAAAATACATAGAAGGACTAACTCAATGGTGATACATATTTAGCCCTAAACAACCACCTCCCTGAGATCCAATCTCATTTCTTTATGAATAAAAGATAAAAAACATAAAAGGAATAATTGCGCAAAACTAATGTTAAGTGAAATAGTTGTATTGTTCTAATGTTAAAAAATTTAGTTGCGAACAGCTAATGGGAGAATCACCCCTTTTTCTTTGGAGTTACTATAGGTTATACAACATTAGTCACTTAAAATATAAGCTATTAACTTGATGGCACGGTGATAAGAGTGCTTCAGAAGTGATCAACTCACCAAGGAGGTTCACACGTGCACGATGCCACAATTCGAGATATTTGGATTGAACGGGTCTTGTTCGTTATTATTTTGCTTTTCTTTATTGTTTTGTTTCTTGATTACGTGTGAAATGGAGATGTGTTATCTCTTGAAAAGTGGGGTTTTATTATCAAATAACTTTGTATTTAAGCAATAATTCTAGATCAAAAAAAGGTAGTGAATTGCAAACTTTACCTTATGAGCATTACTTTTCTTAACATATTCTACGGCTTGATCGGGACCAATCTTTGGTATCAGAGCTGAACTATCATGGGAACTAACAAAGAGCACATCAACAACTTGGAGACAAACCTCGGTTCTATCCAAGATAGTTTCAGCCACTTGGAAGTTGGAGTTGTGGATAAGTTTTAACAACTAGAAGCGACATTTAGCAGAATGACATGGACGATACGCGATGATGTTGATAGGCATGGAGATAATCAACGACCATTGTTCACGTTGAAGACAGCAAAGCTCGAGTTTCCAAGGTTCTCTGAAGGCGACCCGACATAATGGTTGAACAAAGTCCACTAATATTTCAATTATCAGGCCACTCCATTGTCTCAAAGGTTCCTTTGGCTTTTTACCACTTGGATGGTGAAGAAAACTAGTGGTGGTTGTCAATCCAACAAACGTGTGAGGAAGAAGGGATTGAGATTAACTAGACCATATTTGAAGAAAAGATAATGGTTCGTTTTGGTCCTATAGAGAGTAAAGATTTTGATGAAACTTTGTCACGGGTTCATGAAATTAGGTCTTATTGCGAATATCAAACAAAATTTGAGAGATTACGGAATCATGTTCGGGGATGGTCGCATAAGGCATTGGTCAAAATGTTTATGGGTGGACTCCATCCTTCCATAGCAGATGGAATATGCATGTTTAGACCTAAGACCTTAAAAGAAGCCATAAATCTTGTTCGAATGCAAGATGAGCAGTTTCGTCGACAAAAAAAGATGTCGGGAGCAGTCCCTGCAACCCCACATCTACTGAACTTGTCACCACGGAAAGAGTTGTCAACTTTACCTGCTAAAAGCTTATCATGGGGAGGAATTGGGAGGAAATGCAACCAAGGGTTATACTTCAACTACGACAAGAAGTTTGTTCTGAGACATGAGTGTTGACAACCTTAGTTATTCTTGATGGAAGGCGAATCAGGTTGGGATCTATATGATGAGATTATCAAAAAGGAGGCTCCAAAGGTTTCTCTTCATTCATTAACAGGATGGAACAGTATAAGCACGATGAGAGTGGTTGCTTATATCGAACGACATTGCCTCATCATATTGATTGATAGCAGGTCGACCCACAATTTTATTACCGAGAGATTGACAACTTGGTTGCAGCTTTTTGTCACTCCTTCTGATCCCTTCACAGCACAAGTCGCTAATGGCTTTCTGATGACATGCCGAGGGAGGTAAAAAAAGGTGTCATTAACAATCCAAGGTATCACGTTTTCACCACTCTTTATGCATTACCATTGACTGGATTGGATATTGTTTTGGGAATTCAATGGCTTGAACAATTAGGCGCAATTAAGTGTGATTGGAAGCATTTGACCATGGAATTTTAGGGGGGAAATCGACCAAGGAAACTGCAGGGCATGGAAAGGCATGCTATTCAATCAACAAAGCCTAAAGACATTGAAAAGGAAGCACAACAAGGCCATTCTTTGCTTGTCTTATATCTACAACAAAAGAATGGTAAGATTAACCCCTTACACTCGAACATGAAATCACTCTTGTCAGACTTTGATGACACATTTCAGGAACCTAAGCAATTGTCACTGCGACGTGAGATTGAGCAACAAATTAATTCTCAAAGAAGGAACAAAGACTATCAACATTTGGCCCTACCGATACACGTATTTTCATAAAGATGAAATTGAGCGACAAGTAAACAATATGCTACAATCTAGTTTAATCTGACCAAGTACGAGCCCTTTTTCTTCCTCGATTTTATTGGTGAAGAAGAAAGACGGTACCTAATAAGGATAAGAGTGACTAACCAAAGTTGTTGTATTGTTATAACCAGATAAATCCTGAGCTATAGGATCTGATACGTTAGGATCTGATACTTGTATTCTAATATTATATACACTCTCCTGTATGTACAGATGACGATAACACAATCAAATACGAAAACCTACTTTTATCTAAACTGTTTATGGTATCAGAGCCATATACCTAATGGTTCATTATTCTCTACAAATAAACTGCGACGTTCTTGTTTTCCTTTCCTTTGTTGGTTGCTGTCAGACCTGCTTCTCGTTGTCTCCAGTAATCTCCCTCTTTGCTTCTCACAAATGACAGGTTCCAGTTCGTCAAGCATCAACACCACAGCAACAACTGTACCTGATGGAAATTCTGGGATTATTGCTCTAAACATGCAATCTAGTTTCAAACTCATAGGTTCAAACTATCCAACATGACGAATCCAAATCACATCTCTGCTCGATGGATATGATTTGATGCGTTTTATTGATGGCACCTCTGCACCACCACCAAAAACAGGTGAAAATTATCAACGTTGGATACGTCAAGACAAAATGGTTTTACATGCCATTACATCTTCTGTCCATGAATCAATTATCAGTATGCTAGGCTCGGTAGAATCCTCACTTGATGCTTGGATGCTATTGACACGTATGTATGCGAACAAATCTAAGTCTCATGTAATGAGCCTTAAAGAGCAGTTAATTTCACTCTCCAAACAAGGGCTGTCCATGACAACATATCTACACTGAATTAAATCTATTTCAGATGAGCTTGCAATAATCGATAGCATAGTGGATGATTCTAACCTTGTTATCTATGTTTTTAATGGCTTACCGATAGAATACAAGGAAATTTGCGCTGCTTTACATGCTCGTGATGAGCCCATCTCCTTTGTAGATTTATTTGAGAAGCTTGTTGATTAAGAAAATGTGCTTCTGCGTCATTCCCAAGCTGCTGGACTGCCTGGCGTTATCACTGCAAATGCAACAACTCGTGTCTGGAACAATTTTGGGCAGCAATGGCCCATCACCTAAGCAAGCTTCGGGAAATGGTACAGTTTCTTTTGGACATATGGCACCTGCTGGTTCGTATAGGAGTGTAGTATTCCAATTCTGTGAAAAACCTGGCCACACAGCCAAGGTGTGTCGCCACATCCAGAGAAGACGCACTAGACAGGGGTCGGCTGCTGCACCTGGACATTGGAGGCTACCAGCTGCTCACTTTGTTGCCCCTGTTACATCGTATGCTGGCTATTGGATTAAGGCAACCGCTTCTGGCCTTCTTCCAACGCCTGGTCCACCTATGTAATGGAATGGACCTCCTGCTGCAACTCACTGGAACAACACTCCCACTACAACTAACTGGAACAGCCAAAATGGTTCGCTGCCTGCATCAATAGCTACTCAAAATCCTCCTGCAAATCAGTCATGGATTCTAGACTCAGGGTCCATGCACCACGTCACAAACGAGATGCAAAACCTCAATGCTAGTGCTCCTTACTTGGGAAATGAGCAACTTTAAGTGGGTGATGGATATACTCTTCCGATAACTCATACAGGTAGTCTTCGTGTCCCTACAAATCACAAACCTTTATTTTTCATGATATCCTTCTTGTTCCACATATAATATGCAACCTTATCTCCATAAAAAAAATTATGTACTCACAATCAAGTTTCGATCGAACTCTTTCCGATTCTTTTCAGATGAAGGATTTGCGGACGAAGGTGGTTCTTCTCTCGGGAACTTGTCATTGTGATCTATACATCATCCACCTTCCCACCAACCCCACCATCTTTGTCTCAAATATTTCACGTCCTGATATTCTTCATCATGTTCTTGGTCACCCGTCGAATAAGGTGTTACAAGTACTCAAGCCTAGCTCCACAAAAACTTCAACTTGTGTATCTTGTGAGTGCGCCAAAAGCCACAAGCTTCCGTTTTCGTGTTAGCATCTTTCCAGCTCTAGGCCACTGGAGTTGGTTTACTCTGATGTTTAGGGACCTGCTCTAGTTAACTCTTTAGATGGTTATAGGTTTTATGTAATTTTTGTTGATCATTTTTCTAAATATATCTGGCTTTACCCTCTTAGAAATAAATCTGACGTCTTTATTGTCTTTCAACAATTCAAAACTATTGTCGAAAAGTTCTTTCCTTGCAAATTAAGTCACTATACTCAGACAACGGTGGCGAGTTTATCAAGCTTCGTCCATTTTTAACTCAACATGACATTACCCATTTTACCACTCCCCCCATACTCCTGAACTCAATGGTACTGCTGAGCACCGACATCGTCATATTGTTGAAACCGCTAGGTCGTTACTACATTTTAGAAACCTTCCCCCTAACTTCTGGTCCTTTGTTGTCCTCACCGCAGCATATCTAATTAATAGGATGCCCACCCCCGTCCTTTCCATGAAAACACCTTATGAGGTCTTACTCCAACAAACTCCCACCTATCATCACCTGCACTCTTTGGGTGTCTCTACTTTCCTTAGTTACGTCTATACACCGAACAAAGTTCAACCCAGATCTCTAACATGTATATTTGTTGGTTACTCCTTTACTCAGTTTGTATATCTGTGTCTTGATCCACAAACTAACAAAATATACACCTCTAGACATGTGAGATTTGTAGACGACCAATTTTCGTACCCTTCTCTCTCCGGCTCACCTATCCCTTTTTAGCCATCTTAACACATCTTACCTGTTCCACCTCATCAACTGCTACCATTGGAATTCGTGATTAGACCACCTCCCGAAGATGTTCCATCTCTATCTGCTGAAACTTCACAACCTGAACCACCAGCACCACAAAACCCACCTATGCTTCACACTTATCCGATGCGCACCCGAGCTCAAAATAACATTTTCAAACCCAAAATATATACTACCAGCAAATACCCATTACCCAAAACAGAGGAGCCACGCACAATTGCTGAAGCACTTTGCTCACCACAATGGCGGGCCTCTACTACGGATGAGTTTAATGCTCTTGTTCGAAATAATACGTGGGATCTTGTCCCAGCTTCAGAAGCCCAAAGTGTAGTTGGGTGCAAATGGCTCTTTCGCACAAAATGAAAATCTGATGGATCAATTGACAAGTACAAGTCACGTTTAGTTGCGAAAGGCTTCAACCAGGCTCCAGGGATTGACTATGAGGAGACTTTCTCACCAGTGGTCAAACATCCAACCATCAAAGTTGTTCTTACTATTACTCTGGCTAACCGATGGTCATTACATCAAATGGACGTCAACAACGCTTTTCTCCAAGGGCATCTTTTGGAAACTGTGTACATGAAACAACCTCCTGATTTTTCTCACCCTGATTTCTCGACTTATGTGTGTAAACTTCGAAAAGCGATATATGGCTTAAAACAGGCTCCTAGGGCTTGGTACAATGAACTTTGTCAATTTTTGGTTCAATATGGGTTCAAGACAAGTATATGTGATTCCTCGCTTTTCATTTATCATCACAACGGGTTCATCATGTACTTTCTTGTTTATGTTGACGATCTTTTCCTTACGGACAATTCTTTGGCTCAACTGACACGGTTTATGGATGCTCTCTCTTCTCGTTTCTCATTGAAGAATCTTGGTACACCAAGTGATTTTCTGGGTATTGAAATTGTTCCGACTACACATGGTTTGTTTCTAACTTAGCAAAGGTACATTCAAGATCTTCTTTGCAAGTTTGATATGGTAGATGCAAAACCCTGCAGCACTCCTTTATGTACCTCCACTCCACTCAAACTTGATGATCGTACAGCTGCAGTTGATGGAACACTCTACCGAAGTATTCTAGGGGCACTATAGAATGTTACTCTCACCAGACCAGACCTTAGTTATGCAATCAATAAAATGTCACAATTCATGCATCGTCCATCTGACACGCATTTTGTCAACTTAAGAGAACATTGCAATATCTCAAACATACACATGATCATAGGCTACAGCTTCATCGATCTACTCATCTAAACTTGGTGGCATATAGTGATGCCGATTGGGGTGGTAACTTTGATTCCAAGACATCTACTTCTGCGTAAGTAGTATATCTTGGAAACAACCCTATATCCTGGTACTCCAAAAGACAACAAACAGTTGCTAGATCATCTACAGAGGCTGAATATCAAGCTGTTGCAAGTACAGTGGCAGAAATCATGGGGCTTCGTAACCTCCTCACTGAACTATATGTCTCATCTACAGCCACTCCACTCATCTATTGTGACAATGTTAGTGCAATGTACGTCTGCTCCAATCCAATATATCATTCCCAAATGAAGCATTTGGCTCTTAACTATCACTTTGTTCAAGAACAAGTACAACAACAGCATATTCGAGTATCTCATATCTCCACAGCTGATCAAATTGTTGATGCCTTGACCAAACCACTCTCTTGTGTGACATTTGAGGTTCTTCGATCCAAGATGAAAGTTTCTTCTCGACACTTCATCTTGAGGGGGCATAATAAGGATAAGAGTGACTAACCAAAGTTGTTGTACTGTTATAACCAAATAAATCCTGAGTTATAGGATCTGATACGTTAGGATCTGATACTTGTATTCTAATATTATATATACTCTCCTGTATGTACAGATGACGATAACACAATCAAATACGAAAACCTACTTTTATCTAAACTGTTTAGTACCTGGCATTTTTGTATAGATTATCGAGCATCGAACGCAGCCACCATTAAAGATCAATGTTTGATCCTGACTGTTGATGATATGATGGATGAGCTTCATGGTGTGATTTTTTTCACTAACCTTGACTTGACGACGGGTTATCATCAAGTTCGTATCCATTCTCCAAACATTTCCAAGACCACATTATGCACTCATAATGGTCATTTACGAATATTTGGTGATGCCCTTTGGCCTTTGCAATGCTCCATCAACTTCCCAAGCACTTATGAACTCGATTTTTTGTCCGTACCTATATAAGTTCGTGCTTATATTTTTTGATGATATTTTAATCTATAGTCCAAGTTGGAGGCAAATATTGATCATGTCCACAAGGTATTCGACATACTTCGGCGAGAACGACTTTTTGTCAAGTTTAAGAAATGTGCTTTTCGGAGTTAAGAACTTGAGTACCTTGGCTATATAATCTCGACTGAAGGAGTGAAAGTTGACCAGAAGAAGATTCACTTCGTACTCAATTGGCCATGTGTAACATCCCACCCTCGACCGGAAGGGTAAAATAGTAAATTGGCATAGGATGAGATTAATAGGGATTTATTAGTAT
>JAOSBL010000005.1:15632083-15642212 GCA_027568915.1 Erythroxylum roraimae | reverse complement strand
TTGAGATGTGAATGTGTTAGGTATTGAAGTATTATGATGATATGAATGTGATTGATTGCGTTTGGATTCCGGACAGGGGGTCCGATGATTGTGATGGATGGATTGGAATTATTGAAGTGTTTTTTATGTATGAATTGATGGTACTTAGGCATGTGTAGGATTATGAAATGTGGAATGGTGTATAGATATGAAAAATCAATTGTGTATGAATATAAATTATGAATGGATTTAGGTATGAATATGACTTGTAAATTGTGTATGAATGGCATGAGATGAGTTGAGTGGGATGAAATGTATTGGAAGAAGTTTTTCGTTTGAATTGATGAAATTCGAATATAAATTGTTGCAATTTGTTAATAAGCGAATTTTGGAATAAAAAGAGATATGATTTGTGGTGAATGATAAAATGTTTTCGCATATGAAGAATTAAATGAATCGAGATTGGGGAAGTGATAAATTTCAAATGGGACATTGAATTGTTTTGAATGTGATTGAATAATAATGAAAAAAAATGAAGAATGGGCTCCAACATTGCTTGGTATCAGAGCAAGAAAATGAATTGAGGAAAGTTATGGTTTTGTTAAGAGGTTGGGTTCCGAAAACGGTGCCCAACACTATAACTCTGTACAAACAATCATATGGATCAGTATAAATCATACCAATACTCAATACATGTAACATCATCCTAATTTATAGAAAATATCATCAATAATTAAAAATAAGTACTATATACACTTTACAATCAAAATACCATCTTTAAGTACAAACCATACTCTTCTTCAATGTGAACTATACTAGTACTCTATTTATTTAATACTACATACACGTGTAAAAAATACTTTTATTCATTACAGGTCAATAAGTTATGCACTCTTAAATGGGAATATACTGAGTGGAAGAAAAGAATATCATGGTTTAATATAAACCATACCAATGCTTAATATATTTAATACCACCACTACAAACCAGCACGCATTTTAAATAAGGAATGGCTTTAATGAAATGTGGGAATATGTTATAAACCATACCCCCACCTTAATACAAACTATTCTAGTACTTTATCTATTTAATACTAAATCTGCATACAAAAATTATCATCATTTATTTCAAATAAGGAAGATGTACACTTTTAAATGGGAATGTATTAACTGAGTAAAAGGATATCATACCTAAATACAATCTATACTAGCACTCAATACATTCAATACCATAACTACAATCAAAAGGTACTAGGACACATTTAAAATAAGTAACAACTTTAGTGAAAATTGGGAATACCATCATACCTTATCTCAATACAAACTATGATAGTACTTTAACCATTCCTTATGATGTCTATGTACAAAAATACCATCATTTATTACGGATAAGAAAAACTAGAGGGGTGCTTGTTTGGGGGTAATGGGAAAAAAGTTATGGGTATGGAATGAAAACTTATGTTTGGAATCAACAGAGGTAACACTTTCATTCCCCCATTTTCAGCAATACTCCATTCTTCTAGATTACCAGAGGAATGAGATTCATTGTTGGCTATACTTCATTCTCATTCCTTACTATATTCATTCCTATTCCCATTCTCATTACCCTCTGTGAACCAAGCACCCACTCTAAGATGGGAATAAAATGAATGAGTGGATAGAATATCATGCCTTAATACAAAATACATTAGTAATTAGTACATTTAATACTACTGTTATCAACAAAAATCAATATCACACATTTAAAATAAGTAATAGCCTTAGTGAAAAATGTGAATATCATCTATAAGTAGAAATCATACCTATCCTTAATATAAAAACTATACTAGTTTTTATTGTCACGACCCGAAACCACATCGGACACATGACAACCGCCGTATACCCAGGTTAAGGATACTCATGGTACCCTTAACTCGACTATGCAAGGCTAACTAAATATCCTTTGAAAACATTTGGACATCACAACGACTATATTTTGAAAATCCTAAAACTCAATTTAAATACCTGTAAATCAACTTTAAATGCATTTCTATATTCACATTTAAAACTCTACCACAACTTCTAGAGTTATAAGTCCACTCAAAAGAAATCTTAACAACAGTACAAAAGGTTTATACATAAGGTCATTTACAAACCACAAGACAGTTAAAAGTTAATTTACAAAATCATAAAGCATATCAACATAACCAACTTAATAAAAACAGTTCAAGAGCCACTATACAGCAAAATTACAAAACAGAGACTATCCACGTGCGGTAATGCCCCAAAAATGTCAAAAGACCGCACGATACACTCAGAGCTTTAAGCTCACCAAATTAACTTGCATGGTTGGAAAGCGGAGGGGGTGAGTACACTATGTACTCAGTAAGCAGGAAAAATATATATCGCAAACAAAACCCAATACACACCAAGACGATCTAGATAAACTAAGGATGGGGTTTTCACGCGTCTAGCATACACATAACCACATATGAAGTAAACATACATGGCATAGAAACACATAGGCCTAACCTATGGCTAAACATATACTGGTTAGGAACCACATAGGCCTAGCCTATTAATCACTCATCCAGTGAACATAAGTTCTAGTTCCAGTATACAGAAACAGAAAAGCATCACATGTATAAATCAAATCTCGTCAGGAAAACAAATCTTAGAATAGGCCAAAACAATCATGTGTGTCGCCACTAGTCGGCCAAACTAGTGTGCACACCCACTGATTCTCAGTGTTGGCTTGACTTTCATTCGTGGTGAGTCTGAACTATAGTCGACAAGAGTGTCATGACCCTAGGTGATGACCTCGTCGGTGATCAGACCTCTAGGTATGCAATCACCCACAAGTCCCGTAAAAAAATATCGATACGGGGACTCGACATTTATATACCAGTGTCAAGGGTACGGGGGTCGCTTAATCTGTTGTGCCTAGCACACGATTGGCCAATCATTACCTCACCATTCACAAAAATCATATATAATTATTAAGTAGTAAAATCAAGTAAGGCACCATGCTTTTATTTATCAGTCCAACCGATAAAATGGAATCTTACCATGGCTCTAAGCCAAAAGAGAACACATGCACGCAACAAACATGACTCAATTATGCATATGTAAATTCCAAAACATTATTTCATGCAATAAAAGTCATCTTTTGCACTCCAAGTTCAGAAAATAAAACATTTTTCTTTTCACTTCAAATGCAGGTTTGTTGAAAACAATATCATTTCTCAAAGTACGTAATAAAAAAATCAATTGCAGTCCAAGTGCAAAGGGTTATTCAAAACAATGTTGTTTATTAAATATACAAGTATACTAGCATCCATTTAAGATTCAATTCTACTATGCATTACCTAGGTTCAAAATTCACATACAAGTAATCATGCATGTCTTGGGATGTCCTAATCCCATTTGAGAGATATGGTTTCCCCAAGTCACCTCAAAAGAAGGTGTACACTCCCTTGACTTCAACAATCCTCGGTAGGAGCTCCTTAATCCACAGGCCTGAGCCTTTATACATACAAATATACAATGTATTTACTACTCAAACATGTATCTCGTATTCATACACCACCACAACCAAATTCATCCCTAATCAATCATCATAAATTTTATTCTAACATATGTCAATAAGTCAATAATTCACTTACTAATTTAACTCAATGTCTCCTCAACCATCAAGCTAACCTAACCTTATGTACAATGTTTACATCCTTTTCTTCCTAATATTCCTTTATGAACAAGTTGTTTTCTTTTAATCATAACTCTCTCTACAAAACTCCAAATGCCATGATTCTTATGCCCCCCGAAACTAAACTTCCATTAGTCTTAATATATCCAGAAATTACGCAAACAACATCTCCTTTTAAAATATAATCTCCATCCAAATTATGACTGGCAAACAATACTCAACCCTTAATAAATCATTATCAATACATCTCCTAACAAAGCCATTTCACATAAGCATTAATAAGACATAAATAATCATTTTTCATGTTTTATACTTTCACTAATTCGGACTCTAAGGTCCTCAAAATCAGGAAATAGAACAAAGTTCGTGCACAGGGGTATGTCACAGGTAGTATTAGGGAAACAAGCATAACTTGAGCTCTAGTCACTATTATGTCAAGCAACTTTCACAGAGGTCAAGTTAAGACCTATATCTACAACTTTCATTGTTTGAGTTTCTTCAAATTTGTGCTCTAAGGATATGAAAAATAGATCGAAATAGAAAGATGAAATTGAAACCAGAATTTCAACTTACCTTGATAACTTCTTTCCTTCTCCTCTTCTCTTCCCTTTTTTCTTTCCTTCTCTTCTCAATTTCTTTTTTCTCTCTCTTCTAACCTTATGGCTATCCCTCACTCGCACTTCTATTGCCTTTTTCATCCATTTTCTCTAGAAAATTCGAGACGGTCAAACTAATCCATATGTTACCATTTCATTAGTCCATATGTCATCATTCTATTAGTACATATGTTATCCTTCTATTATTCCATATATCACTATTTTATTGTTCCATGTGTCACTTACTTTAGGCTCCACATGTCACTCATTTAAGCCTCCATATGTCACTACTTGTAAGGCTACATATGTCACCAATTATAAGGCTACATATGTCACCATTCTATTGCTCCATATATCATAAATCTAAAGTGCCATTTGACACAAATTTAAAGGGCCACTTATCACAACCATACTCAAGCCACTTGTCATCCATTTAACTGAGCCATTTGTAACTTATTCCCAATGCCACATGTCACCATTTCATAAGCCTAATTAACCTAAATTCCCATGTATTAATTTATCTTGCTTTTTAACATTTTTCTTAGACTAGATGCACATATCACCTCATCAATTACTCAATTGTAACAATAAATTCCTAATTCACTGATTATAATCCATCAATTCATGTTATTGGTAAATCAAAATGCAAAACATTGGGAATGCACATTCATATCACATTCATTTTCGTTCCATGCCCTGGAATATGTTAATTGAGTGCATATACTATCTTGCAATGTTTTCTAAATCATGATTCATATGTGTAAACGAATATTATGCATGTGAATGAAATGCACCTCGTAAATTCTTAAATGAAATAATTCATGTGACTCAATCTAACAATTTAATCTCTTAACAATTTTAGGAGGCAGTATATTACATTTATTCTACTCAACACCATATTTACGTGGAAAAATATCATCATTTATTACAGATAAGTCATACCTACACTTTTAAATAGGACTATAATGACAGAATGCAACACAATTTGATACTCGTCGATGTAGTAAATTTTTTAAAAGGCCTTGTCTAATATGGTTAGATACACTCCTATATGGTCAACCTTGTAACAAATTGTGTCCATAAATTGTTTGGTGAACACAATTAAATACATGAACATATGGTCAAGTGTATTTTTGTTGGAAATTTTGACGAGAAATTATGAAATACATAGTTTGGTACTTGATTGCATAAAATTGTGTTTGTTAAATTTAGTCTAACGCATTTGAATGCACAACCAACTGGTTAATTGTATTCTTATTAAAAACTTGAATTAAAAAAGTGAATTATACGGATTGGTCAATAGTCATACAAGAAATTGTATCCACTAAAATATTTCTTTAACATATTAATTACATGATATTAATTACTTTATTATGTGGTCAATCATGTTCTTATTTAAAATTTGATAGGGACTCATTCATAGGTCATGTTATGATATCAAATTTTTATGATAATACATGGTCTTTTTATAATGCTGGGAATTTTACTTGGAAAGGAGAGGGGAGTTCATGATAATTGCCTTTAAATTATGTTTATGAAAGGAGTATGAGTGAATATTTACTAGTAGTTATTAGCTTTATTGAGCTTTCCAAAAAGATATGTCATGTATTTTTAACCATCTATTTTCATTTGCAACTCTGGCAATTTTAATTTGTCTATATTGAATTAATAATCTTAGTCCTTATCTCATGAAAAACTATTATATTATTGCTTATCCTACCCAATGTAAAATACTTAAGTAAGGAAAAACCTCATCGATCCCTCTAAAGATCTTTTAACTATTACTCCAATTGTTATATCTGTCTAATATGTACAATACATAAGACCTAACCTATATCATTCTTTATGTTCTTCTCTTAAGCCTTTTCCACTCTTTTTAATAAAAACTCATAATTTCACTAGCTTATAGTATAGAGCAAATGTTAAATAGGAAAATATTGAGATGATGAAGAAATGAATTTGTGTAGGGTAAATTCTTGAACAAAACTTTGATTAAAATAAGGAATATATACAAACCAAAGTTTGTTCCTTCATAAATCAATAATTTTGTCTATGTACGATGTCTATTTTAAAGATTAATATTATGATACATGAATATATTTACATAAAAGTGAGTGAATGGTAATTAGAGAAATATTGACAATTGTGAAAAAAAGGATCAAGATTATGAAAATAGGGCCTTTGGTTGTATAAACTCCTAATCAAAACTATGATTATGATAAGAAATACATACCAATTGAAATTCCTTTCTCCACATTTTAATATTTCTATCTATCTAAGGTGTCCTCTCTAAAACAAAGAAATACTGAGATAACATAGAAGGAGCTTTAGTGGTGTAAAACTTTTATCAAAGTTCTAATGCAGGAAAATGAATATACACCCATAAAAGTTCCTTATATTATTAATCAATATTTTAGGATGTCCATAAACAATCCTGAATCAAAATAGATGTTTAGAGAGAGAGAGAGCGACTCTCCCTTCTCTCTAAGATGGGGAAAGTTTTACTTGTATACTACTGAATTCAGTTATATTTTCTTTAGTCTCTCTTATCTTGTCGTGTTCCTTTGCTCACCTACTTTATTCTCTAGAATGTTTATTGGTCTATTTGTGAGCTTTTGGATTCACTTCTCTACTATCAAGAGAAGCTCCTTACCTTAAAGGCTTTTTTGGTTTTTCATTAGACTTTTTGTCCTGCTACCTCACATCTTATCATTTAATGAATGAATTTTTAAACACATTTACTGTCACAATCTAATTTTTTCTTAACTTATGGCTGCCAGCTCTTTGAGATTTGGTAAAGGAACTTTTAATGTTATTATATGCCCACCCTTACCATTCGACCTCATAATCTTTGGCTCTATTCATTACTTAAGATTCCTATTTCTACTTCTCCTATTGTTATTCCTAACTCTCAACATATAGTAATGCATTTTGGAATATTTCCCCCCTTATAATTTAGATGGTTGCACCATTTTTGCCCTTGAAATTTGAGTTTTGAAAGAAAGAGCTAAAAGTTAGACATCAACATCGATAACCTTTTTCTTAGGTAAATTTCCCCCATTCCCTTCAATTAATAATTATGCCTTTAAGAAAAATAAGGGGAGAGGCTATGTGAAGAATTGTTATCCAAAGATAAACTTATCCTCTTTAAGTTCTCAATTGATTCTATAGCTAAAGAAACTTTGGAAGCAAGCCCTTCGCATCTCCAAAATTCTTGTTTGTTCTTACAACCTTGGAGTTCCAGTATTTTCTTATTTTATGTCAAGCATGAGAATGTACCTATATAGATTAGCATCCATAATGTTCCATTCAAGTAATGGTTAATAAAAGGCTTTAGTTTATTAATAAATTACAAAGTAAAACCATATGTATAGATGAAATTACTACTTTAAGAAAAATAATTAAGTATGCCAGATTCTGTGCAAGTGTTGAGATGGATAAGGATTTGCTTGATTCCATTCCTCGTATGAGATTAAGGGAAGGTGAAACCTTATTTAAAGATTCTATTCATGTTTCCTATTAATAGAGGCCAACGCTAAAGCTTCAAGGAAAATAATGGAGAGTAATTTGGAGAAGATTCATCAAAGGGGACTTCTTTTTGCTTAAAGAAAATAAAATTCTTTAGTGTAGGAGAATTTGATAAGTGTTGATATAGTTTTAGCATGATTTTAATAACATTTTGATTATGTTTGGATGGTTTTAATGTATTTAGTACTCAACGTGGCTTATATTTTATTGACAAGTTTAGCTCCCGAATTAGGAAGGAATGCAATTGGGCAAGTTGGAGCTAAATTGGAGAAATTTTTATATGATTTTAGGGGACGTTTGGTCAAATATATACCTATGTTTTCATAATACAGGTCAATAATTGATTCATGTTTTACCTATGTAGCCAATTGTTTCATTATATTTCTTCTAAAATTTGCCACAAAAATAAACACAACCCAAATATGAACCTATTTTAAACCCTCAAACCTTTATTCTCAAGATAAATCATCGGATGTGTGATTTAGGTTTTATTTATCGAGTTATTAAGCCAGTATAGACTTTTTTTATTCTCATGTTAGCAATAACTTATACAAAAATTCTAAGGTTTTTATTTAAAAAATAGAGAGGGTAAGTGGATGGGAGAGAAGTCAAAAAGAGCTTAAATGAAGCATCTTTAAGATAAAAAAGGAGCAACTTTGGGAATAAAGAATGGAATTCCATCAAGATTCAATTAAAGAACTTTAAGATTTCAAGAATTCATGAGAATGACCTCTTATATCTTGTTTTCTTTCTGGATTACTATTGGGTTTCTTGTTTTTAACAAGAATTAGGGGTGGGTAGTGTTGGAGAAATGTATTCCTTTAACCAGCGAATGAAAATATCAGGAAAACCATAAGCCTCTAACATCTTCCATAGGAAATCCTAACTAACACTGTCAAAGGCTTTATGAAAATCAACTTTGATAATGCAATTAAGGGTGGAATTAGATCTGGAGTACCCTTTTAAAATTTCTTACACAATTAGAACATTGTCACCAATTTTTTTTTTACATAAGTAAGCACCCTGATTGTCATTCATTAGAGGAGTTATAGCTTTTTTTCAGTCTAGTTACAAGGACTCTGAAGATGATTTTGTCGAGGAAGTTGGTGCAGGTAATAGGTCTAAAGTCCCAAAAAAAAAAGAGGGATTAGGACTTTTAGGAATCAAACATAAAAAGATTTTATTGGTTTCTTTGAGTACACCACTAGAGAAGAATTCATAGATTGCCTTCTTAACATATTGGCCAGTGATATTTCAAGACTTTTAGGAGAAATATCCAATGAAATCATCAGGCCCTAATGCTTTCATACCATCCATGCCAAAAACAACATCTTCAATCTCTTTATCAACCACAGGATAGTAGGAAAGATAATGTTACAATTTACTAAGAAAAAAATTGAAGCATTAAAGAACTTTTAGGGAAGGTAAAAGCCATGATAAAATTGCATCTTTTTAAACCTCTAACACTGATCAATATCTTTAACACATACAACAATACAAATTCTTAGTGCATCATACTATCACCTTTAAGCAAAGGAAGCTTCGAACTTTAAAGTATGAAACTTAGAAGAAGAATTAATATAAGGTGAGACTTTGCAAGTAAAGAAGTTCATGCAAGGATGGAAATCTTCAGGGCAAGTTAACAACAAGCATAGTGTTACAATTTAATTAGGGCCAATGGTAGTCTTCTTGCCCTTATCCACCAAATCCTCATTTCAAGAAAACTATGGAGAGAACATGGTGATTTTAGGTTAAAACAAAAAGGATTATCTAATTATATTTTTATTTTCTTATAACTTAGCTTACACAAAAAAAAATTTCATGTAGATGTTTATATGCCAAAGAATCTTATTGAAGTGGTAAGCTACATCGGTATGTTGCGTTAATTATAACGTTTGCGGTATGATAGTTTTGTAATAAATTAAAATTTTGAATATTTTATTACTATTATCAATAATTTTAACTAGTATTATAAGATGAAGTAAAATTAAGAATTCTAAATATAATTTATCCTTAAAAAATAGAGCAAATATCAAATATTCATTCTAAAATTAACTTGGAATTTTAATAGCAAAGCTCTAGAAATTCTTTTTTTTTTGGCTACAATAGGAAAAAAGAAAAAAAACTACACAAAACAAACAGCCCCTAATTAGCGTAGGGCTCTTCTGTATAAGGCGCCACTCTGGTCGCGTTTAAGTTGCTCCTTGGTTGGGTCGACTGTGCTAGGCCCAAGCCCAGGCCCAGGTCCAGGTCCATTCATTCGCGGCCTATCTACAGGTGTTAGTCTCCCATGCAAACGTAAAGATCTACGTAGAGACCTAAACCTAGCATGAATCCCATAT
>JAOSBL010000005.1:15584909-15599153 GCA_027568915.1 Erythroxylum roraimae | reverse complement strand
TTTACAGAATAATTATTGCCTAAAGAATAGGTCTTTACGAGATTGCCTTATCAGTAAATATAGTACGTAAATATGCAGAAAAACCAAAGGCAGAGTGATATGATTGTGTGGCAAAGAATTGAGTCCAGCTTTTGAATATTTAAAGAGCTAGTATAAATCAACTATGGAATATTCGTACTTGAAAGTATTTGAAACATATTTTAATTTATTAAATCCCAATTTTCAGAATTTCATATTTCTATTTATCTTGGTTTCAAATATTCCTTAAGAAGGTGATAAATTTAAATTACGTGTGTATGGACAATAACTTTTGGGGACAGGAAAGTGGGTATGGACAATATTTCCTATTTTTCTAAAATTAATTAAGAATGCAATGGTGCATGAAATTAGTATTATACAATTCAAAATCTATCACAAAGTAAGAACTGTTTAAAGTTTTTTAAAACAAAGAACTGTTTAAAGTTTTTTAAAACACTAATTCCTATCCAAAGCATGGTGATATAGGATAAATAGAAGAAGTATTAATTAGTAGCTAAAAATTACAAAATTAAAAAATATGACTGATATTAGGCTGTTAGAATATTAAGTTTCAGGTCTGGATTTTAGTTTGCAATGCTAAATTTAGAATAGGTATAGCTGGGATTTTAAGATTTGTTACTAAAAATTTTAGACTACGATTTTATGATTTAATATGGTTGGAATTTTAGTTTAGGTTTTTTAGGATTTAGTGAGGAATTGGAATAATGGAGGATAGGAAACTAGGAATCACTCTTTGGGTTTAAGAATCACTCTTGGAAGAAAACATCACATATTCTAGTTGAAAACTGAAGTTTGTAAAAAAATTTCATGATATCTTATCATTAAAGGGTTGAGTATACATGTATATACATACACATATTAAGTTTAAGTTTTTATCAAATAGGATAATATATCTAAACTAGAATAATATATTTAACTTATAATCACTTCTATTTTAATAAAGAATCTTAACATAACCTAAATTTCAGCCTTTTTCTTTGCTGTCAACTCAATTGTCATCCTTCCTACCACCAAATTAAGGCTTGTGGTTTATTATTTTTTTCTTTTTTCTTTTCTTTTTTATACCCTAAGCTCTTTTAAAACAATTCTCTCCGACTTGTCTAAAGTCATCGTCAACGTAGCATGTGACAAACATTGATCATATAAATCTAGATTCAACTTTTCAATTTTAGATTCTAAAATCTAAGTATTGTAAAAAAATCAGTCTTCCTTTTCACTTGACAAGAAATTGTCAATATTCTCCATCTCTTATGTTATGATTTGTTCATTAATAACATCTTATATCTCCTCTTCAAGATGAGGAATGATTGGAATTCTCACAACTAGAGTAGGAGATTGCATATCATCGTATCCATGATAAATAGTTAAGTTCGCGACATTAAAAATATGACTAATTCCATGTCACTCGGTAATTTCAAAACATAAGTATTAACACTTATTTTCTTGATGATCTTATAAGGTCCAGCATTATGTAAAGAAAGTTTCTTATATTTCCCTTTTGGAAAAAGCTCTGGATGAATACTAACCATCTCCATATCCCCTTCATTGAATTCCATATATTGACAATGTTGATTATCATGTTCTTTACAAGACAAGTTGTTGGATGTTATCTTTCGTCGTACCTCATCGAAGATGTCTCTCCTATGTTGTGAAAAACCTTTAGGTTCAACACTAGCTCGTATGGTTTGTGGTAAAGGAACTAAATCAATAGGTTTCCTTGGTTGAACTCTGAAGGCTATCTCAAAAGAGTTCTTGCCAGGAGACCTATTCATAGAATTATATGAAAATTCTGCTATAAGAAGATTTAGGTCATAATTGTCGCATTGCCTCTAACTAAACATATTAACAAGTCTTCCAAGCTTCTATTCACTGTCTCCATTTTTCCATCAATTTTGGGATTGAAAGAACTTGAAAATTGAACTTTAGTGTTCAAATAAATTATAAACTTCATGTCACGATTAGAGACGATGGTTAAATGTAATTTTTGGAGACGTTCAACTTTTTTGAAGAAGAGTTCAGCAATGTGGACAGTTTCATAAGTCTTGGAACTTAGAATGAAATGACTTATCTTAGAAAATCTATCCACCATCGCAAAAATAAAACCATAACCTCTCATAGTTTTAGGAATTTTCTAGATAAAATCCATACTTATGTCCTATCATGGTTCATGAGGCATGATAGTGGTGTGTATAATCTATAATTTTGTTTCTTTCCTTTAGCTAATTGACATGTTCCACATTGTCGTATAACCTAAAACACTTCATGCTTTAAAGAGGGCCAATGAAAGCAATATTCAAACATTGCCATGATTTTATGTCTCCCAAAGTGTCCTGTCGCATCTCCTTCATATGATTCCTAAATCACGTACTTCTTTATAGAAGTATTGGTTAGGCAAAGCCGATTTCTTTTAAAAAGGTAGTCATTGTGGATCACAAAAGGAAAGTGATGGTTTCTGTGTTCAGATGGAATTTCTGAATAAATTATTCGAAATCTCGATTTGAAACATATTTCTTTTTATTTTGTCAAACTCTACAACTTTTACCATCAAAGTGTTAAGCAAATGGTCTTTCTACTCAATACATCTGCTACCTTATTCTTAACTCCTGTTCGATATTTACTAACAAAGTTATATTGCTAAAAAAATTCACTCCATAAGGCATGCCTTTTTTTCAAGTTCTTTTGTGACTTGAAGTGTTTAAGAGAATCATGATTCAAATATAAAATAAACTCCTTTTATGAAAGATAGTAACACCAATTGTAAAGAGCATGTACTATTGCATAAAATTCCTTATCATAGATCGAAAATCGTTGTTTCTCTTCACTTAACTTCTCACTATAGTAAGCAATTGGATGTCGCTCTTGGCTAAGTATGCCTCCAATTCCTACATGGGATGTATTACAAGTAACTTCAAATACCTTAGAAAATTTTGGAAGTTGCAGAATAGGAGATTTAGTTGTCTTTTTCTTGATTTCTTCAAAAGATTTAGTTACTGTCTTTGACCAAGTAAACTATCATTTCTTCATATAATCACTAATGGGTGCAATTATGGTGATGAAATTACAAATAAATTGCCTCTAAAATATTGATAGATCATGGAAACTTCGTATCTCATGTACATCCTTTGGAATAGGCTAATAAACAATGACCTTAACCTTCTTGGGAACCATCTCAGCTCCACGGTAGGATACAATAAAACTAAAAAATACAAAACTTGATAGCATGAACGAACACTTCTTTAAGTTAATATAAAGTTTTTCTTATCTCAAACTCTCAAGATTTGTTGTAGATGTAAGAGGTGATCTTCTTTAGTCTTGCTATATACTAATATATCATCAAAATATACGACAAAAATCTGCCAATAAATGGTTGAAATATTTGATTCAAAGTGTTAGGTACATTAGATAGTTTAAATGGTATCACAAATTATTCATAAGGTCACTCTTTAGTCTTGAAAGCTTTTTTTCATTCATCTCTAAGTCTAATTCTAATTTGATAGTACCTACTTGGTAAGTCTATCTTGGTAAAGATAGTAGCTTCAGTCAATATGTCTAACATGTCATCAAAGTGAGAGATTGGACATCTATACCTTATTATGACCTTAACCAAATTTTATCTTTTCTAGGAGTCAATAGTGCTGGAACTGCACACAAACTAAGTCCTTTTTGATAAATCCTTATTTCGACAACTCCTCTACTTATCTCTTCAACTTTTTATTCTCAATAGGATTTAAGTGATAGGCTGGAAGATTTGGTAGAATAGATCCAAATACCAACTCAATAGCATGTTGAATATTTGGTAAAGGAGGTAATGCACCTCGTATATCATTCAGTGTAAAGTCTTAAAAATCAGCTAGCAATTCACCCACTTCTTTTGGTAGGGTAAGGGGTGTTTTAGGTATTTTTTTTGTTATTTACCTTACTACCATTGCAAACACAATCCCCTTCTCCTTGTTAACAACTTCAAATTCTCTCTTTAGGGAAATTAAGAGGCTTTTTCTTAGCAGTTATGGTTGTCTTGTAACTTTCTCTTTGTTTTTTCTACCTTGTCCACCTTCATAGGCTTCAAAATTAACTTTTTTCCATAGAATATAAATTGATAGATGTTTGTTTTTTCAAAGTCATGCACATCTTGATTATAAAGCCACGGTCGACTAAGTAATGTGAGATACTTTCATAGGAATAACATCACACCAAATAGAGTCTTCATATATTCCTAATTTGAAAGGCACCAAACAATCAGTATAGTACTATCATCCACCGAAGCAACCTTGTAAGGATGTGAATATTTCTCTGTTAGTAAACTTAATCGCTTCACTATGTTCTTTGATACCACATTCATGCTACTCCCTCCAGTAATGATAAGTTTACATACTTTATCTCTACATCCAACTTAAGTAAAGAAAATAGCAGTACAAAGCCATTCTTCTTGTTCTTCTGCCTTAGGAGTTATAAGTATACACCTCACTACATTAAGATTTGTAGGACTAGTTAGTTCATCACTAGAATCTCCTTCCAACTCCCCTCCATCTTTGTGTTTACATACATATTCATCAAAATTTTCCTCATCTTCTTCTTCCATCATATGCAAACCTCTACTTGTACATTGAGAAGCAAAGTAATATCTCCTATTGCTTCGAAAGCACTTCTTGTCACTATTGTTTTCTTTCATCTCAGTCTTAGCTATGACTTTACCTTTAGCTTCAGCTCATTGAGAAGTTTTGTAGTTATTATGTGGTGCAAATTTTGATGTATTAGATGTTTTCCTAAAATTTTACACCGTCGTAGCTCTCGTCATGTCAAACTCCCTAACTTAAGTTTAAAACTTTTTAATTAGTTGTTGTCCTAAGTATTATTCCGCTTTTAAAGCCAAGTGATATGCATCTTCAAGGATGTAAATCCTTTGCATTATTAGCTCTTTGCAAATTTTTACCCTTAAGCCATTTTTGTAATGAGATATAAGATGAGATATAAGTTATCGTTCTGACTATATTCCATCACATCGGATAAAAAGTTCATCAAGTATTTTTGTATACTCAGTTAAAAATATAATTTCTTGTCTAAGGGCTGTGAGTTGATCTTAGAGATCTTCTTGATAGTAAAATAGTAATCATTTTTCGATAACTTCAACTTCATCTCTTCCCAATCAATAATTGATGTCTGCCTGTTTTTGAAGTCTATTATCTATTGATCTCTACCAGATTTTAGCGTGTCCAACTAGCTTCATCATTGCGAATTGAACTTTTCGATCTTCTAACATGTGATACCAATCAAAAAAATCTTCCTTTGTTGCTGTCTAGTCGAAGAATAGGTGTAGATCCATCTTTCCTACAAAATCAAGGGCTTCAATATGAAATATCTTAGTAATATCTTCGAGTATGTTGTGGTTTCAACTCTATCATGGCCTTTAAAGTCTCGTATATGTTATTCATGTGTTGCTAGTTGGTTTCTTTGTCTTGGATCTCTCAGTAGGCATTGATTTCCTAACACCACTCATTGTTGATTAGTTTCAGCTTCTTCATCTTGGATTTCATTTTCTCCACCCATAACATCAATGTACTTTATTGTCTGTGTTGTTTTCTAGACTAGTTCTTAGAACACCTTGAGATTGAGGGTCATTAATGTCTAGTCTTTCCATAATTATTAAAAGTATTTCATCTCGCTCTTGGTTGTTGAGTATTCTTCTATACACCCTTCCGTTACGTGTCACCATTTTGAACCAAAGCTTTGATACCAAATTGATGCAGGACATTTAGAACAAGTATTAACTAGTAGGCTACTGGAATATCAAGTTTTAGGTCTAAATTTTAGTTCGGAATATTAAAACTTCAAATTAGGTATAGCCGAGATTTTAGGATAAGATTTTAGGGTTTAATATGGCTGAAACTTTTTGTTAGATTTGTTGGAATGTAGTGAGGAACAAACATTGGAGGGTAGGAAACTAAGAATTATTCCTAGGGTCTAAGAATCACTTTTAGAAGAAAGTATCATACATTCTAGTTGAAAACTGAAGTTTGTAGAAAAATTCAGGATATTTTATTGTTGAAGGGCTAAATATACACATGTTTATAGAGAAGTTCTTAGAACCATTATTCTAATTGGAAAAGGTTCTTAGCAAATTCAACTTTTTTTCTAATAAAAATTTTATAAGTTTAAATTTTAAACAAATATGTCAACATGTCTAAACTAGAATCATATATTTTACTTATAACTACTTCCTATTTAATAAGGATTCTTAACGTAATCTAAATTTTAATGTTTGTCTTTGCTGTCAGTTCAATTTTCTTCTTTTATCTCATCAAATTAAGACCTTTGATTGACCAAAATTTCCTCTTTTATTTATTTTATAGACCTCAAGCTCTTTTACGTCACATGGTTTGTAAAAACTTACAAATTCCTAACATATTTTCTAAAATCTTTTTGCAGAAATATTTCTTTCTTTTACCTTATTATGTATGTTTATATCTTCTTGCATTTAAAAAAAATTAAAAGATAAAAAAGAAATCTCCAAGATTAGTATTTACTGTGAAACAAATTTGAAGTAGATAAATTTCCAATACCTATGTCCATAGAATTAAGAACATAATTGTTGATTGATGAATATATGATCTTTGGAACATGTAAATAGAAAATTTGGTGTCTTAATAAGTGATATCTCCGTGTCTCTTGAAACCGAATCTTGTTTTCCTTTTCTTTTTTCTTGGGGCAGCTTTTCAGGAATCACCATGGATCAATTTACAGTTTCAGTTATTGGAATGATAACTGCTGCTGGACTAGCATTCTGGTACCAGGTTGGAAGCGAGACTTTTACATATTTTAGGACCAGGGTTTCCGAGGAAGAAGAAATCAAACAAAACTTGAGGCGCTTACTCAAGGAATTAGAGTATCTTCTCAGTTTGAGAGAAGATGTTGTGTGTACGGTCAAGAACTTTGGATCACAAAGCTTCAACAGTTACATATGGTGGATTAATAGGGTAGAGGAAATTAAGACTGAAGTGAGGGAGTTGCAGGAAGTGCACCAGAACTTTGGAAATTCTTCCTTTGAGCGATTAAAACTACTTGTCACAATTGCAAAGAAGCTTGAGGAAGTTTTGAGCCTTCAAGATAAGGGTAGCACAATACGTACTGTGTACAACTTATAGGAATACAAGATCTTTAGTGCATTGAAGGGCCTTGAGTTGATTGTTTTCAGTAGTTTTCAATGTGATGCTAATGACCACCTAATTTTCGGTAATTATCAAACTAATTTTCATGCAAGGGGTGTCGTTGGTGTGTAGCTCTTTCGTATGGAGGGATTTGACTGCATTTCTTAAAAGCTGGAGGACACAAGATAATGCACATATAATCAGTTAATAGATAAATTTCCCATTTGGATTCCTATTTTTTTTAAAAAATCTTTTTGACTAAATAATATGATGTAAACATTTACCTTGAAATGACCACTTATGATGTATAGTTACATGGATTCAGGAATATTATGATGGGTAAATGAGTAATTTAATAATTATTAAGCTTGCTTAAAAAGTTTGAAACTCTCTTCTTAGCCCAAATTTCGATTACTCTTGCTCATTTAAATTTGTTCTTTATGATTTTTTTCTTTCATTACTTATTCCCGAATAGAACTCAAAAATATGGAAACACATTTGTATGGTTTTAGTTTATTTTATATTAGATGTCTAGATAGAAAGGCAGTTGTTGTATTAACTTATTGACTTAACAACTCATTCATAAACAGGCATACAGACATTGTTAGTCTCTTGTTTAATTTTTTTTTCTTTCTAATAAATTTTCTTAATCATGCTTTTAGATATGCACTCTGGAGTCTTTAATATGTGGGAATTGACCTACTAGTTAAAGACTAGAGTAAAGGATAATTAAACTTTGTTGGTTTGTGAGTTTGTCATGGTATTAGATAAAAATTTGTACTTTATAGACTAGTCTAGTGTAGAATTATTTGTAGATATGCTTTGGCTTCCATGTGTTTTTATTAAGTGTGATTATGGTTTTTTTTGGTGTATTTGATATGCATATTTTATTTAGTGTTTTGCTATATTTTTATGCTCAAATAATCTTGGTTTACTCACTTTATATTATGTTTTTATGTAATTTTGAATATTTTGCCTTAAGATGAGCTTTATTAGGAACGAGAGAAAATTTCAACCGACCACGAAGAAAATACAATTCTTAATTGAACACAATCTAACACACGATCGTTGATCATGTGGTGGTGAGAATTATTGAAGATTAAAATGACCTAAAACATGCCCTTAGCCATAACCAGAAAAAGTTACATAAAGATTCATGGTGTATGACATGTGCGTGCAAAGCTTATGTCCCTCCTCAGGAAGATATAAAAAAATCCCTGTCTAGGACGTGTGTTCTTGACTATGCTTCAGGCAGACAAAACATATTTAAAGCATGAAATTTAAAGTGACTTATTTTAGACCTTTATCATTCTTTTCTTATTTCAAAATTTAGAGTTTGTCTCTAGGAGATAGACCGACCTTTGGAAGGTAAATTTTCAAGTCATTTTTAATAAAGAAACAAGACTGGAGATCATCCTAATAGATTAATCTTTCCAAAATATAAAAATATTCATTTAAAATTCTTTTTATTGTGATATAATTTATCTTATCTATTGTTTTCATTGGTTCGAACATGATTTATGGTTAAATGTTTTAAATATTTAGATAGGAAAAAACCTAATTATTGTCTTTGTATAGATTGATTTGATTTTATTTATAAAGTGAGATTCATATTTGCGAAAACACCTTTGAATTCTGTTAATACAAATTTAGTTAAACTGATGATTAGATCTTATATTATTTCACTTATGGATGATTTGAGAGAACCTGTTTGTGAGTAGACCATGAGTTATATATTAGGAGTTAAATGGGGTGCTAGAGATATACCTAAATAATTTCTCTAGTGGTAAGGGAAATCTTTCATAAAAGTTTGTAAAACATAAATTAATTCTTAGAGCTTTTAACTTAGTAGAGATGTAGGGTTAATTAACTCAGGAATAAGTAATTATTGTTTAAGAGGATGTAATTTTATATTTTAAGAGCTTTTAAGTTTATAAAATCATGATTTCAAAGACTATACTAAGGAAAGTACTTACCTAAGCACAAAGTATAAGTCAATTATCTATTTAATTACTTACTTCCTTTAGTTTCCTTCGCTAATACATTGTTTAGGTTTTATTATGTTTTATTTAATTAATTAATCAGTTAATCAATCTATTTTGATTCTTGATTAGTTAGTAGTACGAGAGTATTTCAAACTTTTACAATTCCTTCATGGGATGGATACACTATTTATTGCCATATTGCTTGTCAATAATAAACGCATTTGCCCATATTATGAGTAAATACTTTGTAAAGAGGTAAAAGTTTGACAGTAGTAATACACACAATAAGTTTTTAGTGCCAACGCAAAGGAAGCCATTGGTGTTTTGGAGACTCAACAACTATTATTCTAATCTTTTCAATTAGTTGTTTTTTTAATATTTTTATTCTTTATTTTTAATTTTATTATCTCTTGTGCTAAAAAGCCAAGAGCTCAAAAGAAAACTTCTTTAGATAAGAAGAGAACACACCAAAAAAGCCAAGAAATATAAGATATACAACATGATACAATGGAAGAAGACACATGACCATGATGTAATATGGTAAAATCATCTCTTGTAGGGACATAACCTACATGATCCAGTTTCGGATGATGGGGGAGATGGTCTAGATGAGCTATTCAGAATTCTCCATCACGATAGCTAGGTCTTTATGGCTAGGAGTTTATGGAACATCGGAATACATCGCACTACTGACAGACTTCCTGTATGGATTATCTCCTGAACACTTTTTTAGTATGATTAGGATGGAAGAAGACTACGGCCTTAGTAAACTAAAGGCGTCCACACTACAACATCCCACTTTCAAATACATACATGGTATTTTGAGTTATACGCTGAGAGGTTGGGTTGACAGTTGTGGAGTCGTCGGGAATCTGGATGTATTCTATTTGTGGAGCATGAATCAGAAGACACCAATACATTTAGGGCATGCATTAGCCCAGGTCATCTAGTGTTAGAGTGAGGAGAAAAAGGTCGGCACAATCTGTGTTAAGCCTTATATGATAAGGCTTGCGCTGTAGATGGGGGTCTTCAACAAATTACCAATGATGCGACTAGTGGGGACCTATAGGTGACATCTACCACCTGATTAGAGTATTAAACAAGCCAACCGCATCGGGAGGAGCCACACATAGCTGAGTAGCCACTACAACTGCATTCATCGCCATCCCAGACAGAAGGGGTCTCACACAAGGAGGATAATGTAGAAGTACCCAAGGTGTGGACAACACACCCTGACCAACTGAAGATAGGTCGGCTGGAAAAATACATGGGGCAATTCATAAATACTCAACATACTATCCGAGTACAATTGGCGAAGATTGTTAAATGGATAGGGTAGCTTAAGGCCTATAATAGATGGATGGGGGACTTATTGATGTAGATGGCAAGCCATCAGGGGATGACTTTTCAATCTCCACCATCTATAGTGGGTATATGATCTTCAGCCCTTTCTTGTTTTGAAGATGTACGACTCGAGGACCTTACATTGATAGAAATGCTAGAGTCATAACATGATTGAGGGATGATTAACTTTTGGTGTTCTCTTTTCTTTTTCTCATTATTTGTAGATTTTTCTTATTTTCTTCCCTTTGTGATTTTATTTTGTCTAAACATTAATGCAATGTTATTTTCATTTAAGTCATTTTTATTTCCATGTTTCTTAGTTATTTTCGTTATTTTTATTTTTATTTCTTTTATCCTTTTATCCCTTTTTATTTATATATTGCAATGATGATTGCATATAATATCAAATGGATCCTTCATCAAATTTAGAACTATGAAATTCTATTAATTAGGGAAGTAGCAAATTTTGACCCTTCTTATTTTTTATTTATCTATGCTTATATTGTGTACTAGGGAAAATGTACAGTTTTAAATGTAAGGAAGGGATTTCTTAAGTTTAGAATCTTTTTACTACTATTAATTGATATCCCAAATTAGTTAAAGTCTACCTAAATACTTTAGACATTATTGATTATTGAATTGAATTAGTATACAAAAGAATGAAAGTTAGAGTAAACTTGCTTTCCTAAGTTATATTTTAGTAGTGAATGAGATAGTTAATTCGAATTAAAATTGCATTCTATGTATGCACATAAGATCTTTTGTAAGCTTTTAAGCTTAAGAGCAAATACATCATTATTTAAGTTATTTTATGGTTTGATGTGTGTTATCATGCATAGTTGGATGATTCTAGAACTTGTTTTTATTATTCATATCAAGACCACATTTATTAAATTAGAACCATTGAAATGATAAGGGCACTTAAATTGAACATTTGTTTAGCTTATTTTTTTAAGAATTATCCCACCATATTTTATACTTTAGGAGCATCAAATTTTAAGACTTAGCCTTTTTTAATGATTATAACCCTATTATTAGTTGTTACCTTATTTTTCTTGAAGTCTTTTTATTATTTTAAACCCTAAAGGTTATTTACATTTATTTGATTAACTAGAACCTAAAATTTGAAACGGTCTAATATTTCTTTAATTGATGATACTTAATAATTGAAAAAAATATGTGTGCTACGAGCATGAAAAAATGTTAAAGTTATGGTTACAATTGACTTAAAATGTGAGGGATCTATATTGTGAAGAAAAAAGTTTCTTGTAAAATTGTTTCATTTAAATTTCCTTCAATTTTATCACCCTTTTTATTATCCTTATCATACCTTATCAATTTTATCACCCTTTTTATTATCCTTATCATACCTTACCTAAGCCCCGTTAAAACCTTATAATAAGACCTTTTGATTTTTTTTCTAGTTTATTTATAAGTGGTGGAGATATGATTTTATTGCAAGGTTATGGTTAAGAATCTTTCTATGCATTGATTTGAGAGTTCTTAGTTTTTTTTCACCCTAAACACTTTGAATGCATTAAATGAATTCTTAGTGAGAATGTGAAAATTTATTCTTTTAATTTCAAAAAGATTGTTGATGTGATTATTATTGATATTAACTTATAAAGATTAGTTTTAGGATAATTTGAATCTAATTGTATGCTAATTTGATTGATATGATATGATGATTTAGAGTGTGAACTGACAGGTTGAGGTTAATAAAAGATAGATTTTTGTAAGATTGATAATTTAGATTATGATTTGCTTAAGGACAAGTAAAAGCTTAAATATCGGGATGTTTGATAAATGATTATTTGACTATATTTATATAACCCTATTTAATGTATTTTGCTTGTTATTTAAGATTTTTATAATATTTTTGGCACTTAATTTGCTTCAAGTGTATTTGTAGGTGATAATTGCCTTATTGGACTAAAAGCAAAAGAATTTAGATGAGTTATGACATAGAACAAAGATTTAAAGCAAGTGAGGACCAACTTGACTGTATACAGTGACTGTGTACGTCTCTGTAAAAATGTGGAGATTTAAAGAATATTGTTTCTAGCTGTGTGAAGTTACATGGGCATGAATATTGATATACACGACGACGTATGTTACCCTTGTAAGTCTTTGTTCCCATATAAAATCACAAATTTAGTTGTTTATAGAGATACATGGTCACCTACACGACTGTGTAAGTGACTGTGTATATCCTATAAACCCTAGTTTTTACTATAAAAGGATGTGATTGGAGGCAAAGCAAGAGGACGAAAGCTTTAGACATTTTTTAGTAGTAAGAAACATAAAGAAGCAATAATTTTGAGTAGAGGACGAGTAAAACATATAGATTACATCACAAATTCGATAGAGAGCTTCATTCAATCTAAATTGCAAGAAGATTCATTAGAGAAAAAGAATAAGAGTTCTTTGTTTTCTAGTTGTCCTTATAAATATTTGTTACTTATTTCATTTTCTATTAGTAAGAACTAATTTGTTTAATGCCTAGGTGTCATGAACCCTAAGTTATGATGACAATATGATTTGATATTTTATTTAATGTAGTTTTATTGATTGATTTATTGAGATTCAATTATGCATTATATTCTTGATCTAATATATTCGGAATATTAGTTCATGAGTGCATTTCATATGATAGAGATTGAGAAATCCATTTGTGTGAATAGATCTACCATAATTGAAAGGATTTGCATGCAAATATAGAGATATGTTGACATAAATCCTCCATATTATGGTCAAACCTAATAGTGAAATTCACAAATCAAAAATGCAATCTTAGGGGTTTTAACTAGATAGAGATTTCAGTTAATTAACTTAGAGGTTAGTTGTTAATTGTCTTGAGAAAGATATTAACATAAGATAGGAATTTCAATGGGTCCAATAATCAATAATTTAATTACATGATAAAGGGTTAATATTTAAGAATTCTTAGGTGGATCATCACCCAGGTACTATTTAACTGATATTGACTTTTCCAAATATTTTCCTTTGTCTATGTTCATTATTGTTTTAATCTTAGTTAGTTATTTAGTTTAATTTTTAATTAAATATACAATCTGATTTGACGGTTAAATAATTGAAAAGGGTTAATACTAGTACTTACAATCTTATGTGGGATCAACCTATACTTGTCTGTACTAGCTACAGTTAAACTGTGCACTTGAAGTTTTAAAATTAATAAATTCTTATAAAGCTTAAGAAAAAAAGTCAATCATCGATTAAAGTTCTGGCCTCCGTAGGTGTAACGTCCCATTATCTATGGGAAGGTTAGAATAGTAAATATAAGTGAACAATGAGAGGTTAGAAATGCATTCGCATGCTCATGCATATTGTGACATACACATATATGTGAATAATGAACTTTTTGCACATGAAAATAAATGTAAATGCATTCATTGACATTCCGGGTATAATTGTTACTAAATATGATTGTTATTGAGTAGTGGTTGATTTTAAAAGTTTTGGAGAATTTTGGGAAAATTTTCTGAAAATTCGGGGTAATTTTTGGACTAGGAAAAATGCCAAGTGACAAACCAAATGATAAATGGTAGTAAAATTTACTGTCAAATAGCATTGGAATTTTTGATACATGACTTTAGGAATTATTTACAAGTGTCATTAAAAATTGGGAGATAATTAGAGTAAAAATTGGAGACAAATGGACTAGTTTAATAAAAGACCAAAGAGGAACCACAAAAAGGAGACATGTGGCAAGT
>JAOSBL010000005.1:15512717-15524944 GCA_027568915.1 Erythroxylum roraimae | reverse complement strand
GAATTCTGAATTTTTTTTCATAATTCTACATTTTATATTTTATATATATATATATATATATATACACACACACGCCGTGTCCGTGTCCACCAAATTTTAGAAATTGGTGTGTCCCCGTGTCCGTGTCCGTGTCCGTGCCGTGTCCCTGTCCGTGTCTGTGCTTCTTAGGTTAATATCAATACTTTAGGATAAATGATCTAAAAAGAAAATTTGCAAAAATCAGTTATGCTGTAAGCTCAAAACATTTCAATTAATTACAAACAATAAGTTGTCCATCTAGAATCACTATTTAGGCCATTTTCATTAATTTTTACGCAATTAGAAATTAGGCCAATAGTGACTTTTGTTTTGGGAAGAATCAGTTCTTCCCCTTGCTGAGACCACTAAATAGAAACCTGGGTTTAATATGTAGGATGGAACTAGGGTTGCTGGAAACATTATGGACCTTGCTGATTGTGAATTTTTTATTGTTTGCAATTATTCGTTTCATTTTCCATGTTTTCCTTTTGTGTAGAAAATATTGACAAAGCAAAGCTATGTCCATAGTGATTAATACTCAAAAGTTTTTCCTTTGTCACTTTATATGTTTAATCAGTGCAGCATATCAATTTGTGCATAGTATGTAAAACATCTTAAAATATATATTTCAGTATCCACAACTAAATGAATGACTTAAGCAATTAATATTCATACATCCATAAGAAAGATAGTCAAGTTTATTAATTCCCAATTCAAATAAGTATCTTCTAAATAGATGGGTGGGAGAAAGCATCTTCTGACAAACTATGTGGAGAGAATTGATATTTTGGACTAGAGAGTATGATAGCAGAGGGAACGTTTAAGACTATAATAAAAATGTTAAAGAAAAGTTTGAAAGTATATTCCACAAAGTAGGAAATAAAAGAAAGGAGTTAAATCTTGTCTAAGAATGTGAAAAAATGTATATTGAGCGTTTTCCCAAATTTAATACATTTGGAACGCACGTTTTGATATGTTGTCGTGTTCTCCAATTTGAGAAATTACATAAATTAACAGATAACTCTGTTTTTTTCCCCATGATTTCTTTTAGGAAATTACTTCAGCCTTCAGCAACTAGTTTGTTATTGCGGTGTGGTCTACTAGTCAAAACCGCGGTATCAGCTGCACTTTAATTAGAAAACATAGTAATTCCCTGACATAATATTGTGGTATTCACTAAAATTAGTTGTGAACTTGAGAAATACTATGTAACAATGAGGTCTTGATGAAGCACATAATTCAAATCTTGGGGTTGTGTTTTCAGTAAGCTATTGTTGCCAGTTTGAATACTTATGAATTGGTTTGCAGCAGTCATGCAATTTATATGTTTTTTAGTTAGGTTGCAATGTTTAGTTGCTTTTTTTTTTTGGAAATTAGAAGTAATTTATATGCTTAAGGATTATGTTTGATTTTGTGACAGTGCATGTTTTCTGCTTACTAGCATAGGCTAATTGAATAGATTCTGACCCTGCAGGACGCTAGTGACAGTGAACAAGTGAGTATTGATGTAGCAGGAATGTCCCAAAAGCTTCATAAACGCAAGCGACTTAAATTGGAGCTTAGCGAATCTAAAGAAGATATTTTACAGTTACCAACTGATGGATGCTTGTCATTACTGAAGAGAGCACGCCTTGATGGTAAAGCACTCTGGCTTTCAAGAATGCTTTCTCTTGACATTAGTAAAAGGACTTTTGACTTTGTTCTGGCTTTGGACCAAGCTTGCACTTAGTAGCATGGAAGCTCACCTACTACTTGTACATGCCTATTTACATGTTTGTTGCTGTTTTAACTTCTGTCTTGCGAGTTTTACTACAGATTTTTATTCTTGATGTCAAACATTTAAAAATTAGTTTATTCTAAGTAGACTATTTTCCTTCTAGATGAATGAATATAATTCTTATAGGTCCTCTTAGTAACGTCATAAGTCATAAGTGGTATTGCAAGAGACTATATAATGGTAGAGATGTGCTTTTAACCATCTAATAAACATTGTATCATATCATGAAGAATATATAAGCAATATGATGCACATATTCTGTTGATATGACCTTACTATGAGACTGAAACGTGATGCATTTGAGAGCAGTTTGTTGGAGGATGGACATAGGAAGTGCTTGGAAGTAGCTGTAAATGCTGATAAGAACTAAAAGTTTTACCTCTTTAAGTATGGTAGAATTAGAATTCAGAGAATATGTGAAACTTAGATCCTTCCTTGACTTACTGGTTGTTTTAGTGGATTATTTTGTGTGTTTGATATGCTTTTCTATTATCTTGTTTCTGTTTAACTTTCTTCATAATTGTATTTGATATAGCCTGCTGGTGAGATTGCATCAGTACAAGTCAAGTAATGATCAGTATTTGTTAACTTCAATAACTAATGGTTGCCAGGAAAACTCTGAAAATTGCATCTGAGGATTTGTAATCATTTTGAGGCTTTGCTTATCAGCTTCAGAATTGCCAATCTCTTGTGACCAGTGTACTGGCTTTAATATAGTAATTAGCCGTGATGATAATTCAACTCTTTCCATAGTGTTCACATATTTCAATTCCAACAATTTCTTGACTCTCTCTATATTATTGTCCTCCTATTTCTAAAATGTTCTTGATATTCATCTGTCATTTGGTCATGAATTGAAATGTTGCTTGGGCAGTTTTTTGCAAGTGGTTGACCTGAGTATGCCTAATGTAAAACTTGATATTCCACTTGATAATTTAGGCTGCCAGCCTCGTGTGGTGGGGAAAAGAACACCTCGTGTTCCTGTATCATATCCACCTAAGAAAGATGATGGGGAGAAGCATGTTCTGTCAAAGAAGAAAAATCAGAAGTCAGATGTTGATGGTAATGATGATGAGGTAGCACATGTTGCTGCATTAACATTAACTGAGGCATCACAGAAAGCTGACTCTCCTCAAGCTTCTGAAACACCACAGAGAAGAAGTAGACATGTGGATGTGTTGCCTACTCAAGGCTCAGATAGGATGGTAACTAACTTTTTCTGTCCACTTGGGTAACAAGTGTCGTCTTGCTTATACTATCCTTTCTGTCGTATGCAATAAAATAACTTTATATCAACTCATTAGTTTCAGCAAATCGAGTCAGCTGCTAGGAAGTATCATAATGCTTCCATATATAATGATGGGTTGGGGGATGTTAAGGAAAGCAAGGAAGACAATATTTATGCTGATCCCAGGTCTACAAGCTCTTTGTTGGATATAGAAGGTGTAGGTACTGTTGAAGTTCATCGAAAAGGAAAGAAGTTTTATGGAAAGAAAGTAAAAGTGAAAGAGCTTGGGAACAGTCAATCTGATGATGGTGAAGAAGCCTGCAGCGGTACTGGAGGAGGACAAACAATCGGAGCTTTAAAGGGCAAGGTTGGAATTGAGGTGTCAAATGCAAAAACTGCTGAGACCTCTGCCATAGATAAAAAGAAACGCTATAACTTTTCCTCTGGAGGTAGCTTGCTTAAAATTTTCCTTGAGCTAGATTTAAGAATTTCCAAAGCATCCTTCACTTTGATGGTGAAAAAGACTTAACCAATTTGCTAATCTGATCAATTTCCCTTAACCAATTTGCTAATCTGATCAATTTCCCTTTATTTGCTTAATTTTTACGAGAAAAAAAGTGTTACGAAAGTTGCAACTGAACTTTTGTGAGTACACACAAAAGCATTAAAAAAAATGCCTTTGTTTGTATTTTTATTAAAACTTTGAATTTTCTTCTGTTCATATTAGGAAAACTTAATGTGCTGCTGTTAATATTAGGAATACTTATAGGGTATTCAAGATTGGAAACATAAACAGGAATCTGACCTGAGAGTTTGGAAGCTTACCCTTGTTGTTTCAGTTTCAAAAGAGAAGGCATCTGTTTCATATTGAGTAAAACCCTCACTGTGCATTATGAAGTAAAAGAATAGGGGATCTTGGGTCAAATTTTAAGAAGCGTAGGATTTGTATCATAAAATGTGAAGAACAATCTTATTGCTCAGAAACTGCCCTCTTTCACCCTCTTTCTTTTAAAGAATTCAGGACTATCTTTTCCTATAGTTTTCTTATGGAAGCATTTACTTTTCTATTGCTTGCTGGAAGATAGCACCCTAACATACCAAATGCAGTTAGAATTTTGAGAGCATGTACATTTGGTAGTGAGATTGATCAAATAGAAATATTGTGAACTATGACACCACTGAGGTTATCAGATTCTAACAAGTTTTGATTATGCTTTTGTCTGGTGACATTATATTTAGTCAGATGTCTTTTTAACATGTATTTCACTTTTTGATGGTTTGATTTTGCAGATGAATTCTCTGCTTTGGATGCGCTGCAAACATTAGCTCATGTATCTATGATGGAATCTGGTCAGTGCTAAATATGCATTATCTAAATTCTCTTGTCTAATTTCCATGGCAAGATACAGAGGTTTTAGTTCTTAACGGATTTGACAACATCTGGATTGTATTCATGTAGAAAATGGTCTGGATTCTGAATCATGTGATATCAATTTATCTAGAAGAGCCGTAAATCTGAGGAAATGATAATGATTAATCTTTGCATTCTTTATATTCAGTTGGAGCACACATTGATGCTTTGTTGAACTGCAGCATAAAGTGAAATCTGGTCCTTTGAAAATTTCCATTTTTTGGGTCATTGATGGCTTATTCGTCCTATACACTTCCCTTTCTATGAATGGCTGAATATTAGCTGCTTGAGCACTACTTTCATCCCCTTGTTCTCTTTTACTCCCTCCCTTCTCTCCTCTGTTTTTTTCTGCACTGCTTAATCCGAGCTATTAATGGGGTGGTGACTAGGTCTTGCATTGTATGCTATCTGCTCACACTTTTTATAAATACAATCATTTTTATTGTTGTTTTTGTGTTGGATGTAGAATCTTCTGTGCAGTTGACTGAGGGAAAGACCGTGCTTGATGTGGGTGATAAATCCACAATACCTGAAACAACATTTACTAGTGATCAATTAGACAAAAACAAAATTATAGGACAGAAAGGAAAAATACTTCCATCTGGGAGAGAGGTTGAGAGTGCTGCCTCAAGAAAGTCCAAGCTCGGAAGGCCATCAGCTATTGATTCTAAACCTGTTTCTGAAGTAAAGCCTTTGTTGCAATCTACCAATAATAATGTTTCAAAAAGAAAACGCCAGAACTCGGTTTCAAAGGTATCACATTCAGTAACATTGTTCAAGTTGCATTCTTATATTTTTTCTTTTTCTTTTCAAACTTTGGTCTTAGTAAGTTACAAAAAAGGACGATGCCAATGTTTGTTAAAGTTGCAGATGCTGAATGGTGAAACTGCTGTAGATCCTCATACAAGTAAACAATTGCAGTCTGGGCTATGCATAATATTCTTTTTTTAAAGTTGCTAGACATATATTATTCAATGTTTCAATTAAGTAAATGATTTGCCACTCTGGTGCCCCTAGTTTTATGTTTCTTTGTTGAACTCCATTACTTTTTATATGAACTTTTGTTTTCTTTCCTTGCTTTGTGGCTTTGTAATTGGGGGCTTAAAAATACTTGAAGTTTAGCTTGTTGGTTTTATATTGACAAGGATCTTGTTTGTATTGGAATTAGTTATTAGAAGCAATATGTCAACTCATATTAGTCAGCACTTAAATGAGTCTTTAGTACTTGTTTTTTTATTCACTCATGCATGTAGGAATCCAAAAGATGGCAGCTTATATCAAAATTTATGAACATAGTCAATGCATTAGTTACTAACATCTCAAAAAACTTCAAATATTGATAGTTTCTCATTACTAACCGGGTTCCTTTCGAATATGATACTAAGCAAGGTAAAAGTTCTCAAATTTGTTTCTGTTCCAACTGATCATTAATTTCGAAGTTAATCTACTGCTTTTACATTTCAAATATTGGTAAATTAGGGGTCCAAACTTTACCATAAGGATAGATAAACGTGTAAACCTTGAAGATTGCAAAGCTTTTATGTTATAACAACTTAGCCAGCTTGCCAGAGACTTCACTTACTAAAATCCTGAATTTGAAGCAAAGCTGTTTCTTGATTCTAAAAAAGCATGCATTGGCCAAGAAATTATTTCTAATTTCTATTTGTCTGGGGTGTTGATGCTTTATTGACTGCAATGTCGAAAAGCATTACATGTAGGTTATTTGTTGTTCAATCGGTTATTATAGATGTTTCTGTTCTTCTACTTTTCCCCTCTTTTGATTGCCTTTAGCAATGAACCGAGTGTTCACTTTCTACCATTTTCTATGCACTTTTGTAGTCTTTCGACGTAGTGAAGAACATATGTGCAGTGGAATGTAAGCATGTTGGCCAAGTTTCTGGTCCTTCAAAACAAGCGAAATCAGTTGGAGGCTCAGATGGTTCTTCTTTAAGTGCTGAGCATAAAATTTCAGCAAGTGATACAGCAGTATCCACTGCACAGGTGCCTGTTTCAGGCCTAGCAAACTCACAAGCCACAAGAATTAACAGGCGCAAGATGGGTTTAAAGAGAGCGTTGATTACAAAAGAGGGGAAATCCTTCGAGGGCATTATCAGATTCTCAATTTCAAAGCATGATAAAGCAGTCAATCTAGAGGTAGGTAATCGAACATATATTTCACCTGAGTTTTCTAACATATAAATCCTCTTTGGTTAAACCTTTTTCTTTCCAAATTGCAGGAAGAGCTTTCCTGTTGCCTGTCATCTTCTATGGTTCGGAGATGGTGCACATTTGAATGGTTTTGCAGTGCAATTGACTATCCTTGGTTTACCAAAAGAGAGTTTGTGGAATACTTAAAACATGTTCAGCTGGAGCATATTCCACGACTAACTCGTGTAGAGTGGGGTGTGATACGAAGGTTCTCTCTCATTTCCTTTTCATTCTTTCTTTTTTACAACTTTTCAAAGATCCTATTTGGAGAATATTAGTGAATCTTATATGCCTGTTTATTTAGTTCCTTAGGCAAACCTCGAAGGTTCTCCGAATGCTTCTTATGGGAAGAAAGGAAAAAACTTCAACAGTATCGAGAATCTGTGAGAAAGCATTACGATCACCTGCGAACTGGTATAAGGGATGGACTGCCAGCAGATTTAGCTAGACCTTTATCAGTAGGCCAGCGAGTAATTGCTCTGCATCCAAGGACAAGAGAGCTTCATGATGGCAGTGTCCTTACTGTTGATCGTGACAGGTGCAGGGTTCAGTTTGACCGTCCTGAAATAGGGGTTCAAATGGTCAAGGTAGTTGCACTTTTTGACGAATTTTTAGTTTTATATTTATGTTGTAATGTCATTCTGGGTCTGGTTCTTGTTTGCTACATTTAGTAAATAATAGCTTTACGCCTTCCTTTTCCATAAGTTGAATTTCTCATCACTGTATTTTGTATTTCTCTGATGAGGGATATTGGCGTAGCTGGTGTTAGGACTTGTTCTAATCTGTTTCATGAATTGATCTCAAATATTTTGTTCTTCATTCAAATTTGCATATTTTGAATTGATATTAGTCTGACCAGAATGTCTGCTAACCTTGGGTAAGTAAACAGATGTGGGAAAGTGAAAAGGAAAGTAAGTTAAGGTTTGCCATGTTTATGTTTCAGTAAGTACTACTTGCATTGGTTTGGATCACATTTTGCATGGCCGTTACCAATGTCATGTTAGTTTTCTGGATCAAGTTTACTTTGTCTTGTGTACTGCCATGGGATTAAATCACTTGTTTCATTTCATTTAATGTCTTCATAGGATTAATTCTCTTTACCTTTTTCTTGAATGTTGCATTATATATTTTGTGTACAGGACATTGATTGCATGCCTTTGAATCCTTTGGATAACATGCCCGAATCCCTTAGAAGAGAAAGTCTTTATGCAGTATCTAAAGAACCAGAAATAAGTAGATCCAAAGAACCAGAAATGAGTAGACATTCAGATAGTGGAGGTGTGGTTACAAGTGGGAATTTCGAGAATGCTTCTACTTCCAATAACACTTTGACAAAGCAAGCACAGGTAGAATCGCTATTCAGCTGATGCTTAACATTGTTTTGTTAACCTTAAAAAAATAGAGCTGCTTGTCTGCTAATTGCTAGTTCAAAATTTTACTTGGGGTATTCCTAGGCTGTTTCATATGGTGTTCTAGTTTCCTTCTAAGTATGGGATTAGAAATCAAATAGAGATACCATTTTGCTATTCTTTTGACAAATTATTATTATTTTATTATCACCCAGGTGGGTGCCAATCATGCTATCCCACAAGCTAAAGCCATAACTATTGATGTTGTTAACACACAAGCAGTAGCTTGTAATCAACCTTCTATGAAGAGACAAGGAAATGAAGCTGAAACTCAGCCTCTTTCAGAGCTGTCCTATGCTCGTAATAAAAAGGCATGTAATGTTATTATGGTAATATCTGTACTGATTATTTACTTATATTGCTATATTGATCTGGATGGAAATATGCATAATGCAGTCGTTATGTTCTTGGATGGTCTCAAAGCCTTAGGATTTGCTTTATCTTGGCATCTATTTATTTGTTGTCTTTTGTTTTAGGGGACTTATTGTTTAACCAGACTACTTTTAGATCTTCCAGTTGGTTGCCTTTTCTGGGACTGTCATACTAATTAGCTTATAGCATGAACTTCTTTGACATGTTATGACTAAATAGAGTTTTCATATTTCTTTATCCTCTTGGTCATGTTGGCTTTGCAGTGTTGTTTTAGTGCTGCTAGACCTCAACATTTTCCCTGATTAACACATGGATTTTTGACTGGATAATATTGGAAATGGGTAAAGGAGTTAGCAGGAGTTGCTTGCAAGACGACTGCACATTCCCCCTTTTTGTCTAATAACAGGAAGGATGATTTATGAGCTTGGCAATTTAGAAACATAAGTATTCACATGTCTGGAAAACCTGAAAAAGATGAGTAAATGAAGACATCTCATTAAGAGATTTTGAGCCTTGTGAGAAACCTTGTTACTTTAATTTGTATTTCAAAAGGAAGCCAGTTGTCCACGAGATCCTCATGCTGCGAAACATAGCCTGAATTTTCTCTGTTTTTTGTTATGTTACTGGATCATTAAGCGTTTTGAAAATTTTGTTTTCGAAGTCTTCTCACCTTGGTGTGGCCAAGGTAACCGCCCTTTTGTATGTCTATAGATATTCTGTAACTCTTTATTAATGAAATTCTTATTTTATTGTTTTCTTTTAAAAAAGGAAGCCAGTTGCTAGGAATGTGGCTTATGCAAATTTCTATTTGTAAATTACATGATTGCTGTCTATAAACACATGCTTTGCCTCTTTGACGAACCATTGATTTTGTTAACACGCAGGCTTTTCCTGTGTTCAACTCAAGGCAACCTAATTTTCTTCAAGCGAATACACTGGCTCCTTGGTTGAATCTACCTGGAAATTTTAGTCATCCTGCTTGCTTACCAGTCTCTTACAAGAGTTCTTTTTCTAAAGAATCAGTATCTACTGCGTCTGAAATTATCAAAAGGTCGAGATATAAGGCACATAGAATGGTTGATGCTGCTGTTCAGGTACACTCTCTCTCTCTCTCTCTCTCCCACACACACCACAGACAAAGTTAAAGAGTGGAAATGTCTGCTGGTATATTCTTTTTACTTATTTATAATACTATGTAGCCTCTCGCTAATTTCAGTTAAATCACGTGGGTTGAAACATGCATAACCTTTCTATTTCAGGCAATTTCATTGAAAAAAGAACATGGAGATGTATATATGCGAATTGAAGAGGCCATAGATGTTCTGGACAAAAAACAGTTTGCATCAGAATCAAAAGCACAAGCGACCAATGTGGCACAGCAGATCGACTGTAGTTTACATCATCACCAATTGTCTAGTCCATCAGAGTCTCAGTTCAATGGTGATGCATCCATATCATTATCAGATGATGAGTATGACAAGGCCGAGGCATCAATCCCTTCAAAGCTTATTGGATCATGTGTTGCAACTTTGCTTATGATACAGGTAACCTTGAATATGTGGTGACTGTAAATATGGACCTAAATTATCCCTGCAATGTGGGCTTGTTTAATGTTTTCTTACATTATGCAGGCATGTAGCGAACGGCAATATCACCCCGGTGATATAGCTAAGATAATAGATTCTGCTGTTGCAAATTTGCAGCCACGCTGCCCTCAAAATTGGCCAATTTTTAGAGAGATAGAGATGTGCATGGGAAGAATCAAAACACAAATATTAGCCCTAATACCAACGTGATCTCGTGCGTTGTTTTCCGCTTCCGTTTCCAGCTTAATCTGCTATCCACCTTAGTCTTAACCCATTCACCTCAAGCCCATCCATCCCCTCTGCTTACTGTTTCATTTTTGGAAACTTTTGTAACTTCCCTACTAATTTTCTTGTTTTCTTAGGCATTCATAGTTTTAACCAAATTCGGTAAAGTGGTTAATTAATGAGCTTAAACAAAATGACATGCCAAAAGGAAAATAAAAATGGCTTTACTGTTGGTCTAAGAAATTTCTTCTGCATCAAAACAAAATTGTTAATAAGGAATTAGGTGTTCTTTTCATTAGTTATTACTGTAATGCATATTTGATACCATTTACCATAATGTAGATGTGGCGCGATTGTCAATCTAGTGTGCTATATAGAAACGCTTATGTTTACTTTTGTGCATGGACCTGTACTGAAGGTAGGTTTGACAATAATTAGCACAATTAAGTTGTTAGCAGTGATATTAATACTGTGTTGGATTTAGCATAGGACTTGGTTTTGGTATTGTATGGTATTGCTATTGGTTATTATCGGGTATTAATTTTAAGTAATTTTTAATTACAAATAGTTCTTAAGTTTTATAAAATTACAAAATAGTTTTAAATATATTATACTTATTTTTATATCAACTCTGGCTTGAGAATGTTATAACAAATATTTTTCTATTAATATTACTTTTTATAAATTTATCATATAAATAATTATTACAATTGATATAAAATTAAAAATAATAGGAAGTATTTAAAATTACATAATCTACAGCATCAAAATATCATATAGTACTATAGATCCATAATCATTACAACAATTTATAGCGGGGAACGTTACAAAGTAGAAGTAAAATTTAAAACAAAAATATTGATATGCATATATAGAATGTAACATTTACATTAAATAAAAGTAAAATTAAAAGAAAAGAAAAAGCATGAAATATTTAGAATTTCATTCAAGGATATATTTATTTAAATTATACTACTCTCAATTTTCATTTAGTATAAAATTTTTATTATTAAGAAGAGTCTTATTATTACCATCACTGAAACTCATTGTGTCACATACATTATATTTAAGATTATCTTTCAAGTTGTTTCTTAAAAGTTGAATCAATGTTGCCAAGATAAATGAAATACACATAACTAAAAATGGAGTGTTTCTCTCTCTTTTGTCACCTGCTACTTCTCAATTACTCTCCTTAAATTGATGTCCTCTAGTTTGTTTATCTACCGGTGTCCGCTAACTTCATCATCTCATCATCTTCTTACCTCTCTTAATTCTTGCTTTTTTTCCCCTCTTCTTTATTTCTTCCTCATCTGTTTATTGCCTTTTCTTTTACTATTCAAAACCTAGTTTTCATATATCATCTTTCTGCATTTCTCCGTCTTCTCTTCTTTTGCTCTTTTTCATCTTCTTCTCCTTCTGCCTCCCTCTCGTATATGTTTTCTTCTTGATATCTATCTACAGTATTTTTCTCCCCTTTAAATTTGTACACAACCTTAAATATTAAAAGGGGCATTACAATCATTCCACTTGAAAGTTTTCCCACCCACTACCTTTTTTCCCTTAATTGGTTAACTACTTTTTGACAAGCGCCCACCAACCATCTACAAACATCCATTCTAGATATGGATTCAAAAGACTTCCCTCCACTACACTCCCCCACCACCAACCCCTTTTCATCTCTTGACCAGGCCAATATTTCCTCCACCTCTCCTGGTTCAACTTCCACCAATTCTCCCCTATTTTTATCCTGGTCCTAACTAAGAATTACTTTAATCTTTCCTTAGCTCTCAAATCTATTAGTAACAAACTTGCCTACCCTCCAACCTCTGCCCCTCTTGATTCAACCATCAATTCTCCCACTAACCCAAACTTAGGCCTATGCTCCTTCAATATTATCAATGAATTCACCCCTTTTAAAAATAATCTTAATTTGAACCTTCCCATTCATCGGAAGACATATAAGTAAGTAATGAGTGATGACTTGGATCTCTCT
>JAOSBL010000005.1:15404588-15415026 GCA_027568915.1 Erythroxylum roraimae | reverse complement strand
ACTGTCTTAAAAGGAATCATTCCCATCTTTAGTGTCTGTCTTTGTCCTTTTTGTGTACTCTGTTTTTCCTTTCCCTGGTTTCACTTGACTAGAGAAATCCAATTTCCTTTTGTATGTAGCTCACAGTGCTGTAGTATTAAAAGCCGAGAATGCAGCTGACAAGGCTGAGTGGCTTAACAAGCTGAGAAATGTCATCCCGTCAAAAGGGGGTCAAGTGATAAATGATTCTGGTCACACCATGCGTCAAAGTCATTCTGAAGGTTCACTTGTAAGTTGTTGAAAGATGCCTATGTTATACTTTTGAGGAATAACTTCTCACTGCTATAATGTGCTTAGGAATCCTAATTGTGCTAATGGAGCTTTTAACTGATGTCTTCTCTTTATCTTTTACTCTTTAATAAACAAAGTTCATATCACATTAACAAACTATATTGGCATTTATGTTGGTATTGGCCTAATTTCTGTATTTTGTTAGGATACCATGGCCAGAAAACCTGCAGACCCTGAAGAAGAGCTCCGATGGATGTCCCAAGAAGTACGCGGTTATGTTGAAGCTGTTCTTAACAGCCTTGCTGCTAATGTCCCAAAAGTAGCTCCATTTCTTGAACCCCAATCCTTTAACAATTCTATCATTTAACTTTTGATAATATAGTTTACTATTGTGGAGCAGGCTGTAGTTCTTTGCCAGGTAGAAAAAGCAAAGGAGGACATGCTTAATCAATTATACAGTTCCATTAGGTTGGTGCCAGTTTTACTCTTCATAATTACCTGTCACTTATATTCTGTTGCTGTGTATCAAAAGGAACGAGTTAATTTTGCCTCAGGTCCGTGCATGCATGTGGCAACAAAAAGTCACATGTTTGTTTCTGTAGATCTTTTGTTAATAGGCGCTAACTTGTTTCCCTTGCTTTGTGGTTAGTGCACAAAGCTCAACCAGGGTTGAGGAGCTACTTCAGGAAGATCAGAATGTAAAGCGTAAGAGGGAGCGAATTCAGAAGCAATCTTCTCTCCTGTCCAAGCTCACAAGACATTTAAGCATTCATGATAATCGAGCAGCTGCTGCCTCTAATTGGTCCAACGGGAATAGTGGAGCAGGTGATATTGGCTTGAAACATGTCAATTAACTATGTTTTATGCATACTGACATGATGATGCATTGGGGGGCATTAGATACTTTGATTAACAATCCCAGGATTAACATGTCTTTATTTGCACAAAGCTGATATTCTTGGGTTCCTGTCCTGCATGAAGTTGCTGATTTTGGACGTTTTTAGTGCTAGCTGAACTCAAAAAGAAATATTCAATTACTAGTGTGCCTTACTGTTTACAATATAACTTATAAAAAGCTAAGATATATATATTCTTTTAGAAGATATTGGTAAATGATTCATTTTATAAACATTCAACAGCAGACACTCGATGAGAGTCAAAATACATATTGTAGACAGTCTGTTTTCTAAAACATGGTCTTGGTCCATTAGGGTACCCCTATGACTGATTTTGTTATTTGAGTGCCGAATGTGCACAGATAGCAGCCCAAGAACGAGTGGGGCTTCAACAGGAGATGAGTGGAGGACTGCATTTGATGCTGCCGCAAATGGACGTACTGACTCATTTGGTGCTTCTGCTTCATCTAGATCACATAGTCGACGAAACAGTGATCCAGCACAGAATGGTGGTGATGTAAGCTCAGGCTCAAACAGCGGCAGCCGGCGTACGCCGAATCGATTGCCACCAGCACCGCCACAATCTGTTTCATCCTATAGATACTAGATAAAAGGTTAATGTTTTACTGTTGCTCCCGCCTAGATGGAGCATTTCTCGAGTTCACACCATGTCTGTAGAAGTCAATTATAGAGGTTTCTGTGTCTGTCTGTAGATAACATATTACATATATTGGAGTTTGAATTTGGGATGTCACGTATTATCAGTAAAAAAAAAATCATATTCCTTTTGGCGGGTGGGTTGAAGAGGCTATTTTGATATGGATTGGAGGGACTACAAGGTTTATTTTTTCTTTTATCTCCAAATCCAATTGAAAAGAGATTTATATGATGGCTAAGCTAAAATATTTCCCAAACTTTTCTCCCATTGTTGCATTTATAATCTAATCTATTGTTGTTGTGTGTGTGTGTATAGGATAGATTGTATGTTAATGTTTTTAAGATAGTTGTATGTAATTAATGTTTTAATTTAATGAAATCCGCGGATGAATGTGTGAATACCTATTACGTATCAACCTCCACAAGTACCAGCCCCTTTTGTTCAGTGAATATGTTGGGTATGTTATTTTTAAATTTGATATAAATTTTGTTTGTTTGAGCTTTTAATTTTTGTTTTTAATTTTGATTTTTATAATTTATGAAAATTATAAAAATCATGTTTTTTTATAATGGATTAATTAAAAAATTAACTTAAATTTGCAATTATAGAGAGAATTTAAAAAAGTGACAATTAAATACTTCTAACTTTCAATTTTTTAAAATCTAACTTGACGTTAGTATTTTTGTTAACGTTGTTGATGTGGTAAGTTATATAAGATAAAAACCTTAAACACGATTGCTTATAGTTGTGTAAAATTATACAATTAAGAGCAATTTAAACAAATTAAGTAAAATTAAGCAAAATGAAGAAACTTAAAAGAAAAAGAGTTAAAGCTCTAAATTACTCATTCAATTTGTCACCTTTACAAATTGGGATTTCATGTTGCACAACTTCTCTTTGCTCTTCTTTGCGTGAGAGTGTGTTCTCGAACTAGCTATAAACATTTTTGGCTCCTATTCGCACTAGCCACAAACTGTCGCACCCATTCTTCATTATCATCTGTGTTTGCATTAGGTAAACCAATAGCTGCAGTAAGCGTTTCACACCATTCTTCGTTGTCTCTTTTATTGAATATAATTTTTCAATTTTTCTTTGAGTTGTACACCGAATGTAGTTGACGGTACGAGAATGGTGGGTAACTAATGTTGTCTCTCTTGTCCACAACTCATTCCTATTCTGCAACCTACTTTTACTCACTACTGTATCTTGTAATTTATGTAATGTTATATGAAAATATGAACTTGTTATATGTTATTAGGATATGTCATGTTGTCTATATGTAATTTCTGTACCGCTTCTATTAGACACAACCTTTTACAATGTGCATCCCTAATTTTTTCTATAGAAAAGCATCCCCTGTCTATCATGTAAAAGGAATTTCGATGTTAAATGACATTTCCAGCTATATCAACTTGTTGGTTATTCCATCAAGTAAGTAAATCAAGAAAGCTTTGCTAAGATTGATTAAGTTTTGGAAAACAATTAGGTTAGGACTCGTTATCACGTTTGTATCAATGATCTAGAAGCTTGCATCTAAAACCTGCAAAATAGAAACTATCAGGGTTACTAACAAAAGAAATAACTATGTCTGCACTCTTTTTGCATTGAAAGTGTTGCACAATCCTTCCCTTTCCATTAAGTAGTCTCATGATGTCTTCTACAATAACACTCAGTTATTCTAGCTTGGAAATTTCTCCTTTTACTTCCTATTCAAATGGTAAGCTTTACATTGTTAACACTAACTACCAACCTCACCAGCTTGAAATAATTATTTTTTGTGTACTCATCTTGATCGCAATAATCACAGTGACCTTTGTTTTCTTTGACTTAATAATTCTTTTTATCCCTTTTTGATGAATGATTTTATGGCAACCGATTACTTATTTTGTGTACTCATCTTGATCACTTATATCAGACTTTCAAAACTTGTTTGAACCCTTTAAGCTTAAACTCTCACTATCATTGAATAATCTTTGTTAATAGTAGGTAAAGAATTATATAAAACCATCTGATTTCTCATTTGATCATATCCTTCATACAATTCTATCTAAGAATATCATCAATCTATTCATATTCTTTACTTCTTCAATAGTTGTATTACTCCATAACTAAATAGTGGTCGACGATCTAACTCTATCAAATCATCTCATAATCCATCATGTATTTCATTCCAATTTCCTAAGGGGATATACTATACATGAATACCTCTACCAAACCCTTCAAAATTGAATTTAAAATCCAATATATCACCATATAATCTACTGTCTGCAATTACTCACTCAATCAAATCATAATCAAGTATTTTAATCCAATCAAAGGTGTTACTACTAGATTGATACGTAAATAATCATAATTATGTAATTGAAGCAAATCACCCTGACTTGTTTTTTGAAAGTAACTTTTGAGTAGATAAACTCTCTTTTCAAACACATTTAAACTACTAATTAAATATTTGTATGACAATATTGTAACATGATAAACAAATATGGGTAGAAATAAAATATATGTAGCTTTTGTTGTACCTGGTATATACTTGACAATAGGAAGAGTGTCAAGGTGTAATTAATGATTTCAAGGATGCTATTTATTGTTGTTTTGATAATGTAGCAGAAGTTCTAAGGATACATTCTAAATTTTGTCAAGAGGAAGTATTATGTTCAACGGTAAAATATTGTTAATATATATTTATTGTTATATGTGATTATTTAATTGTATTCAATTATAATTAATATTTTTATATCTATATAATTTAGATTTTGAATATTGATTGCCTAAATTGTAATGAGAAGATGAAGTTACGAATATCAAATGTTAAGCCTAACATTGGTTAACATTTTTACGAATACATTAATAGAAAAGTAAGTATTTCAATTATTATTTTTTATCAGTGTTATTAGTATAAAATTTTTTAACCAATATTCAAATTAAAGTTGTCTTGTAGGTAGTTTTTGTCAATAAGACGAAGGTTTGTTTTTGTCAAAAAAATATGTTAAATATCTTTTGTATGTTGGGGTAAGAGTCTTGTTCACAAGATGCATTGTTGTTTGCAAGAAATAAATATATGTTGTAATTTACCTGCATAATGCAAATTTGTCATAAGTTTAACATTTGTGTTTATATCTTTATTTTGTAAGTCTTATCTGATTTCATAGCTTGGGCGTCGGATGTAACTAGGACAAATACGAAGACATTGTAATAGCTAGAAGTTGAAATGTAATTTTTTTTTCTCTTTTTGCACTGCAACTAGTATATTGTCTTCAAAGATTAGGGAAACTATTGAGTTTGCAAGTAGGATGTTGTGTTGATGTTGAATCATTTGAAAACTTCATTGTTAGGTTGGTAATGAAAAGGAACTGGGGCATTGATGACTCCTAATTTATTAAACTCATTGTTGACTTAGTTGTTAATTTTGGTCAATTTTAGTTTTAATAGGCCATCTTAAGCATTCCATCGGTAATTAATATGATAAAGAGATGTCTTTTGTCTTATCTTTTTATTGAAAACGATTTTATACCAGGACCTTGTTAGAAAGAATATAATAAATTTATCTTAACTAGTTCATAATTTTTAGATCATAACATCTAGTGATTATCAAATGCAAATGGGGACCCAACCATAGTATTGATGTTAAATTAACTTGGATAACTGTTAATTAGAATGATAAGGACACACTTATGTGCCGTAATATATGAACATAATCACATTAAATATGTATGTAGCTATGACTTATTCCGTGGTATGATAATGTAATAAACAAAGAGAAGGAGCAAATAAAATTTGTGGACAATGACATGAGAAAATGCAAGACTTAAAAGAAATTATAACAACTCTCAACTAAAAGTTATGGGCAATAATTCATAACTATGGTATCAACAATTGTATCGTTAATATATCAATACCATAAATATCTAAACTTGTTATACACAACAAATGAGCCGATCAAAATGAATGCATTTACAAATATATAAACCTGGATCAAACACTAACACAAAATTTATTGAAACTGAGCTACCAATTATATATTACCAAGCAAAGCATAGGTATCAAATTTACAAAATAACACTTTTAGAACAATGTCAAACCATGTTCAAACTGTGAACCAAATCATGTCAAAATCATCAAACAAATGATAACTAATACATATCCAAAACTAATACATAACTAGAAGTTAGTATCCAAATTCTTAAACATCAACAACTTCAGATTTCTAGGAGAAGATCTTTTTGCCCTCAGTTTGATCCTCCTTATAGTTTGAGTTCTATTGCTAGTTGTATTTTGGGAAGCTTGAGTAGTTGTTGCATTAGTATTGGGTGGTTCTAGCACTTGGCATTAACTTTCACCCGTCTATGAAGGATAAAAAATCAAAAAGATAAATATGACCATCTCCCTTATAACTAAAAATAAGTAGTGTAAATATGTATTTAAATAGCTTATGGTAAAGGAGGTATTCCTACTAACTTCTCAAAATGTCACTCCATTTCCTCCAATTGCCTGTATAAACAAAAGGAATTATGATGTTTTATGAGTTAGAGACAAAATAACTTAAAATTAAATGTGAATATTCACTAACCATTCTTTTCTTTCTTCTTAAGATAGAAGATGCAGTAATTGAGCTTGTAGATACTAATTGTGTGGGACTTTGAGCTGGACGGCTACCAAAATTGGATAAAGGGGTTTCAGTTTTTAGTGACCATCCTCTTTTTCGTTGCATTGTACATATTGATATGCTTTGTGATGAATAAATAGACAGTTTTTTTATAACTAAAATGAAGGGAAAAATTAATAATAACTACCTTAATAGTTTCAGGTTGTCTTGAAGGTTGACTCTTATTTTTGCATCCTTTTATATTGTAACCAATTTCATAACAATCATGGCATCTCATAGCTACTCCAATCTTGCTCAATTTGTTAGGATTTCATGGTTCTTCAATCTTATCCCTTTTTCTTGCCTTTTTAGGTCTTCCAAACTTCTTCTTGATCAATGGAGGTAATATTGGTTGAAGATTTTTAGTCTTTGGCCAAAATTTAGGACCCCTAATGGCTCTATAGCATATTGGTAACTCTTCAAATAACAATCATGCTTGTAATATCGATTAACATAAGTATCGATATCCTCCCTCAAATATGATATACAAGCCACACCATGCTTACATGGAATTCTTTTTAAATCCTATAGTCTACATTGATAAGCTCGCACTTGTAAATCAATGATGAACTTGTCCGTAAAAAGTGTGACTTCAAATTTCAAATTCTGATGTGTCTTGGTTACATAATGCCTTGCTTCCTATTTTGGAACCTTTATTTTCTTCCTTACTCTTGGGCATATATCATTAGTGGATTTGAGCACTGTGTCCCTTTTTCCATGTATCCAATTCATTAAAAAAACTCGAATGTCTTTTATCATACTAATCAAGCATTTTATACGAGCTTCACAAATGAATCCATTAAATGTCTTCGATATATTATTATGAACTATTTCATAACTGATAAATGCCTTCACAAAAGTCTCTAATTTCCTAATTTTGAAATCACTGCAGGCCTTCACTAAAATACTCTTCAACTGCTCCATTACTTCATCAAACTCGACTTCTGTTGTGCAACTCATCGCTTGCCAAAATAAACTCCTATATGTGTGGATTTTATGGACACTTGACCAATTTACTTAGATATGTTGGGCACATTTTCTATGCTCAGCTTATGAAAATAGATTCTTCAATGCATCCACTAAACCCTATAATAAAAAAAGGTAATATAAGTTGAATAAGATAAATCACATTAAGAAATGAACATCACATGTATAGATATTTAAAGTTTACCTTCTACTAACCACTAACAAAAGTCTATGCATTCTTACTTATGTCTAGATCTTCTGTAAGAATGCTCAAAAACCAATGCCATGATTAGTAATTTTCTCCCTCAACCACAGGCCAAGACATAAGATATATCTGATTGTTTCCGTCACGACCTATTGTAGCTAATAAAGCACCTCTAAGGAATGCCTTCAAAAAACAACCATCTAACTCACTTATTTTCTTACATACACTGAGAAAATCATACTTCAAAGCCCTAAATCCCACTTAAAACCCTTTGAACATTGGTTTTTTGTGATGTTCACCAAGTTCAGTTTGAATAATATATTGCCCATCTTTGTCAGCTCGTTGTAACTTTTGTCCATAAGACCATAACTTAGCATAATTACCTTAATAGATCCTCTTAGCATGGTGATAGCTTCCTACTTAGCTTTATAATATTGAGATTTATTTATCTGTAGTACATAAATTCTTTGGAAATCATTCAGCATTTCAGTAATAAACTAATTCAAGTTCCTCCTAAACTTGTGTAAGAATTCATTTGCTATCCATTTTCAGCTAGCTTGCTTGTTCCTTTGCAATTTTCTGCAATTATGCATGTTTTCTACTATCGTCATAACAAATGTTTTCTTATTCCCAATCTAGCTAGCATATACCCGAAAACGATATTGTGAATCACAAACAGCCTCTGTTCTTACACCGAATCTCGCCATTGAAACATCATATCCATTTGTAATTACATAGTTTCTTATTACTTCCTTCAACTGCATCTAATCCTTAAACTTCATTCCACTTTCAAACTTCAAATCTTTAATATTGACTTCTGGATTTAAAAAAAATGCACGCCTTTTTTGGAATAGATGTTTCATCATCACTATAAACTGGTGATTGAACTTCAGAATCACTATCTTCATATTCACTATTCGCACCATACGAACTTCCTTCTTATCTTTGTGTATCTTTGGAATAATCACCTTCTTCATTGCAATCATTTCCACTACCTCCAACCCCATCGACAACGTTGTTTCATTCAAACCCACTATGTACAGTTTTGCCACATCTCTTCTCATTTGTTCTCGCAACATTATATTCTTCATCATCTGTTGTAAATAACTCGTCATCAACTAAATCATATCCATATTCGCTAACCTGCATAATAATGAAGTCATCATCTTGATCTAATTGAACTTAGAATAACCCCTCATCATTATCATCAAATTCATTGTCAATATCAGAGTCAGATTCTTCACCATCTGTTGCAGGATGCTTATAACCAAGCTCGTAGTATATTTCAACATTGTGATAATTCAATTCTTCCATTTGTTAGAGCATAGCCAACATGTACTTATTATGGTGTAAGCTTAACTCCTTCAAGCTTCTCATCGACTCATAGTAAATTTGTAAAACATAGATATTACTCTATGTCCTTTATCTTCAGAAACTCCTTTTAGGACTAGCATGTTAAGTTCATCAACACCCATATCCTTCTTACATTTAATCTTGCCCCCATCATATTTATTATCGTGTCTTACTAACACCCCACCATAATGAAATGTAAAATTTACCAACGTCTGCAAAATATTGGGCATTTTTAACAATGACATATAACATAGCACATAATAAGATGGTTATAAATGGAAATATGTATAAAAGTTTAGACTAAATAAAATGAGCTAAAGGAAAGTGTGATTAAGTATAAAATGATACATATTCGAATAGAAAAAATGGAAAAAACTAAGCAATCTCGATTTGGGACAATTAGAAACACTGAAGAGAAGTAAATCATATAAACACTTCAATTCCTAAAAAAAATATGAAGTAGTTATTCACCAATTCAGATTAAAAAGCCTTTGTTTTTACCTTGTAATACTTTAAAGTGATCCTAAATTGTCATTTAAACACCTAATTTACTTAAGGTATACAACTTGATACATTTCAAGTAGTAAATAAATTAATGAACCTTTAATATAAACAATTTGATTTGTCATAATGGACATTCATCACATTCTACTCTACATTCTTAAATGTAATATCCAATGCATACTTTATTTGTGTGAAATTCATAAAGTTATGCTCTTATTCAATTTACAAAGAGATTAAACAAACAGATGCAACATTTTTAGAGGAAGATTTGGTGATGGATAAAATGAATAAAATTTTCGAGCAGTGCATGAAATCGACATTATACTTGATAATTCTTCCATTAATTCTTCATTTCATTGCAAATAAAGCATTATATATCTTCTTAAAACTCATATAAAATAATCCATGATTTTGACAACAATCTTAACTTTACAAGTTCCAACTAAATCAGTTAAAAGAAATGAACAAATGGACAACAATTTGATTATTAAAGGAATAAATCCAAATCACAACATGAAGTGAACAGTCCTAGTTTGATTACAATATTTCTAACACATGTAATTTAGCTAACAAAAGATAATTATTTCAACTAATTCAATAAAAAATGCCTAAGCACAATAACTATCTAACCTCATTATGCTTCAAACATAATTCATAAGCCAAATACATATGAAACACTTTTTGGTTTTCCTGTAATGAACCGAAAAAAGGAACTACGGTATAATACTAAAAAACATGACAAAAGTATAAACAAGACACACCTGAAAATCACAAATTTTGTAATGCGAGATAGAAGATTGGTGCGACAGAGAAAAATGTGTGATAGAGAATAGGGGCGTTCAAGAAAATTCGCAAACCTGTGAACCGGACTTGAACCGCATGAACCGAACCTATAAACAAGGATGAAAAATCAGGTTCAGATTTCTAACTTGCGGTTCTAG
>JAOSBL010000005.1:15393513-15404488 GCA_027568915.1 Erythroxylum roraimae | reverse complement strand
TTAATAAGTATAAAACATATTTATTAAGAAATCCTACAATTTAAGTTTTTTAAGGCACATAAATTAGCTTAGATACTTATGAGATATTATAAATATTAAACAAGCAAGTAATACTGATTCTTAAAAATATATAATATAATTGCTAATAAATAATAAACATATAATAATATTGTCTTGTACAAATACAAACATAGTTTTATTTATTAAAAAAGAATGAAAAATGAGTTGATTTTATAATATAATATTTGAAGTTTTAATTATGATATTAATTGCATTTTCTACATTAAGTTGCAATAAGAAAAATGATACTTTTTTGTTTTTATTAGTTTATTATTATTATTATTATTATTATTTTAACATGATAAAATAAGATTTAATGATGTTAGAAGAATAGTTTTATTTATTTTTTAATCAATGAGATATAGTAGAGCGGTTCGTTCCCTTATTGATTCATAGTAATAAGAAGTCATATTGTGTGTATAATTCATCTTCAAAGTCCTATTCTAAGCAATTCTGATTGGAAAGTAATAGAGAGCTCTATTGAAAGTTTATTAAGAAACGAGGCATTATCATAAAAACTTTACGTTCTATTGAAAGTTTATTAAGAAACGAGAAATTACTATAAAAACCTTACGTAGGGTTTTGTGTTCAATTTTTGTTAATATAATGAGCAATCATTTTAATATTTAAATTGAGAATAGTAATGCAGTTTGTTCTTGTATGAATCATTGATATAACAAAGTAGTTTGTTCTTATATGAATAATTGATAAAATTGCTAAGATCACTTGTAAATTCAGTTCTTCTAAAAAACGGTTTAGCTAAGATCACTTGTAAATTCAGTTTTAGCTATACCTGGATCTACTGTTGCATCTGAGTCGGCTTTTAGTACAGGAGGTCGAGTGCTTAATTTCGTAGCTCTCTTACTCCAAAGATAGTGGAGGCTCTTGTTTGTGGACAAGATTAGTTGAGAAAATCACGAGCTCCTCTTTACGTGAAAGAGAGGCTTGAAGAACTTGAGCAAATTGAATCAGGTAATCTACTTTACTTTACCTTGTTTTAATATACAAATAAATAAAAAATTCTTTTTTTAATTAATAATGAGTCTAACTCTTTTTATTTTTTATTTTTTTACAGATGTAGCTTCATGTATAACAGTGGATCATCCTACCATCATATTCGAAGAATAATTGTTTAATAATTTATGTCTTTTTTTTCTAGTATGGATCTTTTATAAGACATTGTTTGACTTATTTTTACTTTACTTGGGTTTAACATATTGAATTAATCTTTGATGGATTTTATATGTATACTTTTATGAATAATTTGTATTTGTTTTCACCAATTATTTTTATAATTTTTTGTCATATATATTGATATGAATAGGTTCTGGTTACCCTGAGAACCGAACCTGAAAATAGGTTAACCGATCTTATAGGTTCTTTAGGTTTAGGCTCAGGTTCAGGTTCGTAAAATTGCCGAACCTGACATTCAGATTCAGGTTCAGGTTATTTATGAACGGGTCAAGTTACCCTACTATGAATACCCCTAATAGAGAATGTGAAAAGGAGCAAAGAATGGTGTGCAATAGAGAATGGTGTGCTGGTGAGACAAGGAATGAAATTGTAACAATCTACTGTTGAATTTTTAAAATGAGAAACTGACTAAAATAAAGTAGAATAGAAAAGAGATAATGCAAGAGACAATTTCTTGATTGCTTCTAATTACATTGACATGAAGACCTAAATATATAGATAATAAAATAACAAACTTAGCTAATATCTAGATAAAACAAATCAAATTCAAAAGTTTAAATCCTAACTATATAATAACTTTATCTTAATAGATAACATTTTATCTTTTAACAAATATCTTATCTTTAAACAAAAACTTCAATTTTAACTTTGAATCAATCTTTCCAACATCTACGAAGAGGATGAGCAGAGATTGGTGCGATAGCGAAGAGAAGAGTGACAAACTGAAATGCAAAATTATTTTAGGATTTTAACCGTAAACGATGTTGTTTATGTAATTTACTTAATGAAACTTAATTAGTTTAATTAAGTCTGATATGTACACGTGTTTAGGGTTTCTGTCTTATATGGTTTGCGACATCAGCAATGTTATCGGAGATGTTAATGTCAGGCTAGATTTTAAAAAATTGAAAGTTTGAATTTTGAATTGCTATGTTTTTAAGTTTTAACTATAATTGCAAAATTGAGTAAAATTTGAGATCTTTTTGTAATTAACCCTTTTATAATGTAATTTATTATCAATTAAATATATTATTTAATTATTTGTATTAATTATTAATAAATATTATGAATAATTTAATTTAATTTAAATTTTATAATTAATAGTAATTTAAAATTAAATATTTTTAATTTAATAATTTTTAATAAATATAATTTAAATTTGAAATAAAATAAAATAAAATTTTCTTTAATAATTAAAAACTAAAATAAATGTTAATTAATAATTTATTAACAAATATTATATAAGATATTAAAATAGATGTAACTAATTAAATTAAAAATAATTCATCTTTAAAAATTTCTAATATAATTATTATAAGTAATAAAAAATAATCATAATTTTAATATAACAAAAATTTATTTTTATTTTAAAAATAGAAACTAAAACACATAATAAAAAACAAATGTTTAAAAGGTTATACAACAAAACAAACATTTTCATATGTGCGATGAATAGCCCTTTGTTATCACCTAATCCTACGTTTATTATTAATGATAATTACATATTAGATAAAACTAAAAAATAAATTATTTTTAATTAATTAAATTTATTTTAATATCTTTTATAATATTTATCAATACATTATTAACACAATTATTTTATTTTAAAATAAATATTTTAAAATTTATTTTAAATATGTTTTAATGATTTAATCAAATTTTATTTAAAATTTATATATTTTGAAATTATTTTAAATTTTATTATATTTATTAATAATTATTTAATTAAATGTATTTAATTTAATTATACAAATTAAATAAATTATTAAATTAAATTAAATTTCATATTATGTTATATTTCAGTAATATAATATACTGAAATAATTATTAAATAATTTAATAATTATTTCAGTATATTATATTACTGAAATATAACATAATTTTTATTAATAATTATATTTAGTCGATAATAAACTTGATTAAAAAAAACATTTTTTGAGATTTTTATAAATTTTCTAATCAATCATGAACTAAATTCCACAGCCATGGCAACGGCACCGGACCAGCACCAGCACCAGGATAACCTACCATAGCATACCCACACCCACACTCAATCGCGCTTTTGCTTTGACTATGCCTATGACGGGAGACACTGTTAAGGAAGAAGGAGAGTGGGGGAAAGAGGAGAAAGGGATGAGTAGTACAAAGACTAGGAAGGAGAAGAGGAAGGAGAGGAAGAAGGAGAAGAGGAAGCAAGCTAGGAGAGAGGTGGCCGAGAAGGAGAGGGCAGAGGAGGAGATCAGACTCAACGATCCGGATGAGCAGAGAAAGGCGGCGGAGATGGAGCAAGAGGAGCGGCGGTGGATGGAGATGCAGAGGAAGGAGTTTGAGGAGAGAGAGAAGTTGTGGCTTGAAGCCATGGAGAGGAAGAAGAAACAAGAAGAAGAAGAAGAAGAAGAAAGCTGGAAGCGTCTAGAACAACGAGAAGAAGAATCTAAGATTGAGAAAGGGGGTGAGTGCAATGACGATGATGCTAATTGGGAATATGTAGAGGAAGGGACAGCTGAAATTATATGGCGAGGAAATGAGATCATTGTCCAAAAGAGAAAGATGAGGGTTCCTAAGAAAATTGTTAGTGGTGAACAAAGCAGAGAGGAGGTGGGTCTTTTTTTTTTTTTTTTAAACTCTGGCCTATGCTAATGCAAATGCCGTATCAGCGACTGATTTGATCTGATATCTTGTTTTCTAGGATGCTGATAGGCCCACTTCAAACCCTCTTCCTCCTCAATCCGGGGCCTTTGCTGACTTCCAGAATGCGGCAGTTGTTTCTGCACAGCAGATGCTTGAGAATGTTGCTCAACAAGTACCAAATTTTGGGACTGAGCAGGTGCACAGATTCAGTTACAATTCATTTTTCTTCTACTCGTATATTTTGCACATCTTTATAAGAATTTGTTTCACAAGAAGTCATTTGTTTGTATCTCCGGTGGGCAGGATAAAGCTCATTGCCCTTTTCATTTAAAAACTGGAGCTTGTCGGTTCGGTCAGCGCTGCAGTAGAGTTCATTTTTATCCCGATAAAGCTTGCACATTACTTATCAAAAACATGTACAATGGTCCTGGCCTTGCATGGGAACAAGATGAGGGGCTTGAGGTCTGTTAAATGCTGCCTTCATGTAACTCTTGTATCCTGTTAACACATCTGGCAATGCCCTCTGATGTGGTTGAACGATGGACGATTCTTTGCAAACCTTGTATAACTTTTTTTCACATATTAGTAATTTGTGCAGCTGGTACTCCTATTCATTTTTCTTTTCAAAATAAAGAGTCGGCTTTTATACAAAATATCGATTCACGATCACGTCAATATCAAATTTTGAAAGGATTTGCTCCTATTTAGATTATGAACACATGTCTTTTTTTTATTTTGACTGTTTTATTTATCTTTATTTTGAGCTTTTGCATGCTTTTCATCATTTAGATAGTTAGAAAGATATCATCTATGTATTTTAAAGGAGAAGTAAACGAGTTTTTTCCCCCCTTCTCTTACCTACTTTGAGATTATTGTTTATCTTTCCATAAGTCAAATCAGATTTTCTTTACAAGATTCACCTCAAGGGAGCTTCATGGTTTTGGCAGTGTTGGTTGAAGTAAAAGATTTTTGCTATTCTGTATCCTACAAGTTGACATGAGAGTGAAATGTCGCTATTCCAAGTTATTTTGTTTTTCTATTTATTATGTGTTTAAATGTATTCTGTATTGCTTTCTTTCAATTCTTTTGTCTTTTTCTTCGTACTTGCATGTTTCTAATTTTCTAATATTTGAATCAATAGCCCTGCCTATATGAAGACCTTGTTGTGGGCAATGGAAGGTCGTACATTTTATTTTGTTCTTTTTTCTGTTAACATGTCTTCTGAACTTAGCTTGTATTAAAAAACTTAGTTGCATTAATCATTGCTGATTTCCATTTAGTTTTATATCCTTAACAACTGATAGTTTCCTGGGCATTACAAGGAATGATGGAGTTGGATTCTTTGAGGACCCTTGTTTATTTACAGCTGCTGGTTGAAGGCAGGGAAACCTAACATTTATGTGGAGGGTCTGTTGGAACTTCGTTGGTATAAGGGTAATGACTGCTAAAAATAAGTGGAAATGTAATCGTGATAGGTGACTTGGAGGATGAAACCAAGATAAATTTTATTTTGTCATAGACTATGTTACAGACATTATATTGACGTAATTTGTTTCCTGAGTAGCACAAGATCCTGTCTACTTGTGATTAAGTACACTAAAGGGCACGCATTAGTCAGGAGAACAAAAAGTTATAATGCTTCACTTTAAGCATTACGCAAAACTAAGTAGATTGGTTCTTGTTTGCTGTGGGCCCTGTTCATCAAAAGGGTTGATGAAACCTTTTGAAAAGCTTTAAAAGATTGATAGTGGCTATAGTTACATTGATTGGTTTCAAAGGCTTCATTATTTTTGCTTGGTTGCTGATTTCAATGGAACTGTGCTATCCGTTTGTTTGTTTTGGCTTAGGACTTGAAGAGTATGAGGAATCAAGTTGGAAAAAAATTTGCCTTTATCCTCAATATGGTCAATGTATATCTCTAAACAGGAAAACTGTTGCTATAAAATTGAGTCATCTTGAGACACGTGTGTTATCACATGTTCTGTCTATTGAGAACTTAGTGTTCCTTTATTTGCCACTGGCCTGAAAGTATATTTATTTAAAAGCATGGAATTGCAACTGTCAGGCAACTTGAAAGTGTCAAAATTGTTTGTAGTGGGCATCTTTTTGTCCTGTTCATTACTTTCCATAATCTAGGCAAGCCTTGGAGAAATTGGAGTTGTTCTCTTTTAGGGAGCTAGTATTCAACTTGTTGTTGAAGGCTTATTTTCCCTGTGTGTGTGTGTATTCAAGTGCTTTGTTTATGGCCCTGTTTACTTTGGAAATACCACTACCAACACATGCATGCCTTTCACCTCTTCCCCCCATTCAATGAAGGGAGAAAGAAGAAGGCATGCATACCTCTAAAGACATGATTTTTTGTGGATGTGCAAGTAGACATGAATCAATTTTGCAGCAGATTAGATTAGTATGATAGACTATATTGAAGCACTAGATTTTTTTGAATTCTGTTTTCATTTTCATATAATATCAGTTGATGTGGCTTGTGATCTTATGAGTTTATTTCCTTAAAAAGTAGTTGAAATTTGGCCTTGCTTATTGTTGGGCAATAATCATGTCATAATTCAGAGACTGAATGTGGTGAAAAGCGGAAACCTTTGTGTTAGTTTGTCTCATGGAATTAATTAGAGAGTTTGTAGTTCAACCACAGGGCTTCATGTTGTGTGATATTATTTTAGTTAATCTGTTGAAGCCCTACGAAGCTTCAAAAATACATTGCTATATACTTCTTGATTGTATAAGTATTTAAGACATTAAATGTGTATACAAGTGAAAAGCATTAATGAGTTGGATTTTATCCTTATCATTTCAGTATACAGATGAAGAGGTTGAATGCAGTTATGAAGAATTTTACGAGGATGTGCATACAGAGTTCTTGAAGTATGGAGAAATAGTGAATTTCAAGGTTGCTAGCTGCTTTTTACTATTTCTACAAGCCATTTTTTGTATGAGATGCTTCTCCCATAACGGAAATGATCTTCCCCACTCCCATCTATTCCTAAGTTGCAATTTTTAAAATTTTTTAATTAACATTTTGTGGAGTCATATATTGGAGCAATTAGTGTTTTTCTTCCTTCTTCCCTTCCTTCTTTCTTCTTAATTTTTACTTCTACATTTCTTTAGTTATTTTCTTGCACGTTTGTTCTGATAGCAACTTTTATTTAAAAACAAGTCATAGTTGATTTTCAGTTGGGGGTATTTGAAATTTGAAGGTTTTGGTTGTAATTCTTTTGTATTTTGTCAATTGACTTACCAGAATAATTTCCATGTCAGGTCTGCAAAAATGGCTCTTTCCACTTACGGGGAAATGTTTACGTGCATTATAAGTCATTGGATTCAGCTCTTCTTGCTTTTCATTCTGTCAGTGGTCGCTATTTTGCTGGTAAACAGGTACCTGTTATCAAGATATATTAGTTCTTGTGAAATTAAGAACATACTTGAACATTTATTTTTGTGGTTGGTGGTGTTTTATAGAAAATAAAAAATGTCAAGTTCAGGATTTTAGGATGAGCTTCTATGAATTTGTGAGTAGATGTTTGTGTTCTGATGCTTCTTCATTTGGATGCCTATCCTAACCTAAATGAAAATCCTTATCTCTGCTCTTCTGATTATTGTTGTTTTTCCTTTGTGTTGAATCTTTTGTGCAGAATTATGAATGCTTTTACAAGTCAAATGACTACTTGTTAGGATCCATGATAGCAATTAGCAATAATATTAAGCCTAGAATAGGGAGGGTGTATTCACGTAGACAGAAGGAGGGTGATGTCAGAGTTAGTTAGCACATGGGCTAAGGTGGCACAAGGCATAACAGAATGTATGGCAGAATGTACGTGGGGTAGCATAAGAGGAGGGGGAGTGAGGAGAGGGGGTACGCTGGAAATTAGAGGAAAGAATATTGTAGACAGAGAGCAATCATTCTCTCTGAGGAGCTTATTCAGCTCTGGTTAGGAGCAAGTCTGCTCTGGATATACTGTAGTGCCTAGCACATTACAGATATATATAAATAATATAGCAAAACTCAGTATTCTGAGCTTAGAGATCTAACACTACTCGAAGTTGTAATTTAGTGTTGAAAATACTTCAGTTTGTGAACAAGATAAGGAATGATAAACTATGCCACTCATTTATTGTCCATGTTTTGAGCAAAATAAATGTGAGCATAGTGGACTGTAGATGATTTTGTCAGTTACTTTCAGAAACTATGAAAGGTAGAAATGTGGTATACAATTCATCATACATTTGATGAGGTGAGCTGCAATGATGTGAGCCTTGAGTTGCAATGCACAAGTCTTTTGATATTTAATATATGGTTATATGGAATGGTATTACAAGTGTAAAGGAACTGTTTACTGTTCCTCGTAGATGTTGAAAAGCAGAGATAATGAGCAAATTCACCTACTTTTGTTCACCCGTTGAAATAGTGCAGACTGTCCTTATGTTTTAGCCTTCAACTTTCTAGTAATTGGTGACTGCATTCATGCATATGACTCAGTTATGACAGGGAAGGTGCATTTGAAGTTAGACCATAGCAATCTATTTGGTTGGTACATGAGGTTCAAACCTTGCAAATGCCTCCCAACTAATGTATCATCTGATTCATTGTGATGATTTCATACTTAGGTGCTAGTTTCATTATTTGTTTGAAAAGTTGGAAATGTTTTCCTTTTCTGGACATCAACCGATGTTGCCTGTCAGACATAAGTATACATGGGATGCCTATTGAAGTTATATTCAGTGATAAAAGCTCTGTGCTGAAAAGTTTAGCGTATCATTAACCATTTCCTATGAAGATGCGTAGATTTCTTGATAGCCCTGGCAAAATTATTGTCCACTGTGCTTCCCAGTCCATTGATTCTAAACCTTTCTAATGTTGTATTGTTTCTTTTTTCCTTTTACAAGTAAAATTTTTAAGTGGCAAATCCTTTACAGGTAAAGTGTGAATTTGTGAATGTAACACGCTGGAAAGTCGCTATATGTGGGGAGTTTATGAGAATGAGGCATAAGGTAAAAGTAGTTTCCTGTTTATTCACTCTTTCAAACGCTTTCGATTCATTAAAACACTTATCTTCCTAACATGCAAAATCTTAAAAAATTAATAGTTTGTGGCCTAGCTTTTTCATATTGGCAATTTTTCATGTTGGCAATTTTTCTTGTCTGCATATGGCAGACATGTTCTCGTGGAACAGCTTGCAATTTTCTTCACTGTTTCCGCAATCCTGGTGGAGACTATGAGTGGGCTGATTGGGATAAACCACCACCAAGATATTGGGTGAAAAAAATGGTTGCTTTATTTGGGTACTCTTATGAATCTGCGTACGAGAAACAGATGGAACCAGGAAAAGTAGGCCACCAAAGGACTTCTGACCAGAAAATGAGAGTGGATACAGACAGGTTTGCTTTTCACGTAGGCTGGAAATAATTTTTCCTCCGAACTATTTATAAATAATCTTTAATTTGGACCCAAATTTAGTTTTTTCTCAATTTCAGTTGGACATATTACATTGTTAACTGCTTACCTTTGTTTTCTTCATTCCAGGCATGACACAACAAGATCTAGATCCAGGGAAATGGATCGGTTAATTCAAAATTCTGGTAGTATAAGTGAACATGAAGATGATATTCAAGAGGGAACTCGTTGGCAGAGTGGCATTAAAGATGATCAGAAAAGAAGTAAATTTCATGATGGACAACTATTTGAAGATAACACAGATTTTGAAAGCAATCATCAAAGTCGAGGCAGAAGCCACAGTTATGATGGTCTTATGAATTGCTCTGATATTAACCATAACAAAGACAGGGAGAACCACGGACACACTGATCATGCCAGTAAAAGTTCAAAACACGATAGCAGAACAGCGGAACACTCAAATGATAAGCAGGGGAGAAAGAACAGGAGACACAAGGTTGATTTTGATGATGAGCCTTTAGATGGTAGCAGAAAGAGAAAAAGGCATCAGTATCATGCCAAGAATTCTGAGATCCAAAAGGAAATGACATCAGTTGATCATTCCAGAGATATTAGGGAAGAATACAGATGTGATGGATATTATTCAGATAGGGACAGAGATGTGAAAAAACACGGTTCTCAAAGGGGTCAAAGTTCAATACGCCAGAGCAGAAAACCGTCCCCAGATTCTATGTCCACTGGGAATGGGTTGTACAAAGACAAAGATAGAGAAAGATACCATAAACAAAGGAAAAGCTCAAGGAACCCGAAGAAAGTCTTGCAATTTCGAGATGATCATTGTGATGATATGTACAGGACATGTACCGACTCCAGTGGTGATAAGGCAAAAGCAGAGAAGAGGAGGCACAAAAATCACACAAGGAAGCATTCAAGACACGGAGAGCCACAGTTTTCTGACGATAAAGGGATAAGTTCAAGTTCAAAGAGGTTGAGAGAAAAGTCTGGAGGCGAGGAATCTGCTCCAAACAAAACCCACTTCCACTCGGGAAGAAATCAAGTAGATCGTTATTCCATTAGTAGATATCATTCAAGTGCAGAAAACAGAGAAATAGGATTTGTTTCTGAGGAGTTGAAAGCCAGTGAAAATCAGGAGTTGAGCCAAGTGGATAGAAGTGATTTAAAAGGTGAATTATGTGAGGTGGATTTAACTTACAACCCAATTGAGGAATTTGCTGAAGTGGATCGCTGGGAGCCTGAAAGCTCTGAGGGAGACAGACAGGAGAGGAGAGCCAATAGAAGATCTTCTAACGCTGGAAGATCAGTGACCAACTGATTGCGCAGAGGACGAGGCAAAGCAAACGTATGGGAAATGGAGTTTGGTAGATAAGGATTCTTGTAAGCTTTAGAATGGAAGCCACATCAAACAGAAAAACTCAAATGGCTCTTTTCCTCAGTTGGCATCTTATACTTTAGTTGAAATCACATAATGATGTTAGCAACAAAACATTTTTGGTGAGCTATGTTTTCTAAGCGATTGTAAATAGCCTTATTAGCCTCTGTTTAATTGGGTTTATACCAGTAAAGTTTTTATTAGTAGAGCTTTTTTCTGTAAATCTTTTATGAGAAAAACTTTTCTAAGAAGTCAGTTGACTGTTTAACTGTCATTTAAAAAAGAGTTTTTTT
>JAOSBL010000005.1:15378169-15393413 GCA_027568915.1 Erythroxylum roraimae | reverse complement strand
CATGAGGCCACGTTGAAGAATTTGGCTTATGCTTTTGCTTACTTGGTTGACTGCAAGAGGCTTGAAGATGGTTTTTTTGGTAAACAGAAGATCGAAAATATAAAATAGATAATAATATGTTTGTGTTGGACTTCAATATGAGATGGATCAGGATCAGGATCGGATCGGAGGTTTCATCTGTAAGAAAGATCGTATAATTAATATGATTACTTAGTACTGTTTGTTTTCGTTTTTTTTATAAGTTTTTTGTTTTGGTTTTTGTAAATTCGACTCTTAATAATGATTCCGTGTTTATAATTTTCGTTTGGATCTTTTTTTTTTTCATTGAATCATTAACTAATCATATTAATAACTTCTGCGTCGTATTGTTAAACCAGTTAGCAGAAAAGTGCGCTATTGGAAATACATTGAATAAAAGACACTTATTTTATGTGTAATTTTTTTTTTGATGATCCTTAAATTATATTGTTTACGATATATCTATATATCAACACTAGTAAGAATTCTAATGATACGTGAGATACGGGAAGATTAAGTCGTACGTAATTTTAATTAGTAGAGAGATTATTTATAAATAACCTATATAAAAAGAGGAGAGAGAGAGAGAAAAAGATGATAATAATAATAATAATAATAACAATAATAATAATAATAATAATAAAGGATAATAAAAATTATTGCGTAGAAAAAAAGCTTGGGCTAAATCTTTAATAAGTAAGTATTACCTATTTTTAAGTTTAAGCTAATTATAAGAGAAATAAGAATCTTTTTATGAAAGATCATTTATCTTAATCATAGTATATCAAAATTTTCTATAACTCAAGAGGTGTGGTTGAGTGGCAGGGACTCATCCATCCTTAACCAAAGGTCAGGGGTTCGATCCTTGACTTTGGGTATGGAGCAGCCTTAAAATCTTGAGCCAACTGTCCCACCCTGTGAGGTGCCTACAAACTAGCGAGGGGATTAGTCACTGGGTTCGCCAGTAGATACTCTGGTCTAAGACCAAAAAAAAAAAAAATTTCTGAAGCTACTTTAATAGATATTGGCATGGACAGTTGCCCATTTACATGGGAAAGGGGTGTTGGATCTGTCAACTTTGTTAGGGAGCGCCTTGATAGGGTTCTATGTTCGAGCTCTTGATATCATATTTTTACTCGTGTCGAGTTTCGAACTTAGTCCAAGGTAATTTGGACCATTCTGCATTGTTTTTATTAGTGGGGCTAGAGGTAAAGAAATTCGTGTTTAAGTGCTTCAGATTTGAGAATTGTTGGGTAAGAGAGAAGGAGTGCAAACAAGCGGTAATGGAGGGTTGGAGTTTTGGTGTGGAATGCAATTTTGATGAAAGAGTTCAGTTGTGCTGTAAGCACTTAGAGCAATAGAGTTCCACCTTTCAAGCTTCGTTCAGAATAGTCTTAGCTCAGTTAAAACAAAGGATGAATGAGGTAGCAGGTTCGTTGCTCCAAAGTAACAGGGTGATTTTTGATAGTGCTAAAAGGGAGTATCAAGAAGTGTTTAGAAAACAGGAACTGTTCTGGAAGCAAAGGGCCAAGCAGTTCTGGTTGAGTGAGGGGGATCAAAACTCAAAATTCTTTCATGTCATGGCTTCAAAGAGGAGGAAAAAGAATGAACTATTCAAGCTTAAAAATGACGCAGGAGATTTTCTTGAATGGGATTCTGGCTTGGGAGATTTTATTGTCCAATACTTTGAGGGCCTATTTAGGGCTCAAGGGAGGGATTGCACCAAGGTCTTGCGACGTGTTCCTAAAAGGTTAACGGATGAAGATAACTATTTGCTCTCTCAACCTTTCACGAAGGAGGAGGTTCATAATGCCATTTTTGGTATGAACCCAGACAAGTCCCCTGGTCCCGACGGTTTAAACCTTTGCTTTTTCTAAAAATTTTGGGATGTGGTAGGCCTTACAGTCACTAAAGAGGCTTTGGACATCCTAAATTCTGACAGGTCTGTTAGCTCTTTCAATTTGACCTTATTGGTTTTGATTCCTAAAAAGAAGAGGCCTGATACAATTGCCGATCTCAGACCTATAGCACTTTGCAATGTTTTTTATAAGATTATGTCCAAAATGATTGCTAATCGTTTGAAGTTGGTGTTGCCTCATGTGATTTCAAAATCACAAAGTGCTTTTGTGCCAGGGAGGACGATTTCAGATAATGTTAGCATTGCCTTCGAGATTCTCCGTTGGCTTAAAAGGAAACGTCGAGGGAAGGAGGGTATGGTGGCACTCAAACTAGATATGAGTAAGGCTTAGGACCGCATTGAGTGGTCATTTTTGGCACAGATGTTTCGAAAATTAGGATTTTGTGCTAATTGGGTTCATAGAGTTCTTAATTGTGTCTCGACTGTAAACTTCAGCTTTGTTGGAGGTGGACGAGAGTTTGGTCTGATTTATCCAGGCAGAGGTTTGCGACAAGGAGACCTTTTATCTCCCTACCTTTTTATCCTGTGTGTGTAAAAGTTGTCAGCTTTGCTTCAAAGGGATGAGATGGGAGAGCGGCTTCATGGGATTAAAGCTACTAGAGCTCCTTCGATTTCCCATTTATTCTTTGTTGATGACAGTTTTTTGTTTTTTAAGGCCAATCAGGAAGAGGCATTGCACGTGCAGTTGCGACTAAAACAGTATGAACACGCTTCTAGCCAGTTGATTAATTACTTCAGTCAAAACACTACGGAGACTATGAAAAGTGTGGTGGTCAGATGTTTAGGTGTTCAGCAATCACCGCATCTAGGTAAATATTTACGTTTGCCTTCAATAATTGGGAGGAAAAGAAAAGAAGTTTCTAAGTATGTGGTTGATAGAGCATGGAAGAGAATTCAGGGTTGGTTTGGTACCACTTTGTCGAGAGCTGGTAAGGAAGTTATGGTCAAAAATATTTTACAGTCCATTCCTTTCTATATTATGAGTGTGTTTCTTCTCCCGATAGATACTTGTAATCAGTTAGAAAAAATCATGAATTTGTATTGGTGGGAAAAAGGAAAGGGAGAGGGTGGAGTTCATTGGATGCGGTGGGATAAGTTGAGTAGGAGGAGGGATTGTGGGCGTCTCGGTTTTAAGAGTGTGCGAGATTTCAATATTGCTATGCCAGGTAAGGTGGGGTGGCGGTTGATAATTAACAAGGAAGCTTTAATGTGTCAGGTGTTGAGGGCTAAATATTTCCCCTGTGGTATTTTTCTAAATGCTACTTTAGGAAGTAATCCAAGCTTTATTTGGCGAAGTGTGCTAGCAAGCCAGGAATTGTTAAGGAGTGGATGCAAACATTGTGTGGGAGACGACGATTCGATTAAATTTTTTTTAATGAACCTTGGTTACCTGACGATGATTTTCCTTATGTTCATACTAGTAATAACACTAGTATGGATGATGAGTGTGTGAAGGAATTGCTTGTCCCCAACACAAGCTAATGGAACTTAGATCTTGTGGGGGAGATTTTTTGTGAAAAGGATGTGAAGCTTATACAGGGAATTCCTTTAAGCAGTACGTCGAGACAAGATTGGTGGAAGTGGAGGTGGGAACGGAGAGGTCACAGCTCTGTTAAATCCGCTTATAAGATGCTACAGGATTGTGCTTCCTCACAGATGAAGGAGGGTGTATTCTTTGGCGATTACTGTGGAAACTACAAGTGCCTCCAAAAGTGAAGCATTTCTTATGGCGTACATTGTCCAATATCCTTCCAACCAAGATTAACTTACACAAGAAGAAGATAGTTGAAGATGCATTGTGTCTCCTTTGTCAAAAAGACCCTGAATCTATTGAACATGCTCTTTTGTGGTGCACCAAGGTTCGGTATTGTTGGGATCGATTGGATTTGGTAAGACTTGGCAGCGGTTTCAATATCACGCATTGGATCACTGAAGTGGTTCTCAAGTCAGGAATGACCCAACAACATACTGTTGTCATGTGCTTGTGGTGTTTGTGGAACAGAAGGAACGCTGTCGTCTGGGGGCGGAGTCTGTCGTCTGCTTTTGCGGTGTTATGGGCTGTGCATAACGCTTTCAGGGAGTGGGAGGAAGCGAACATCCTCACAAATGGTCCAGCGCAGCGTAGCGGAAAGGATGGGCATCTTCTTAGCTGGAGCCTGCCTATGGCTGGACATTTTAAATGCAACTTGGACGCAGCTTTGGATGTTTCTACAAGAAGAATCTCTTGTGGCAGCTTGATTCGAGATCATCACGGTAACATCATTCATTTACTTGCTAAGATTTTTTATGGTCCTCCTGATCCTACTCTCGCAGAAGCACTTTGTATGAAAAAAGTTCTAACCTGAATAAAACTTAATAACATAACGTGCAACGCTATTGAATCAGATTGTCTTCTACTCGTGAATGCTTTTAAGGGAGGTGTTTCAGATTTATCTTATGCAGGAGTGGTTATATCGGACTGTAAAACTCTTCTACACGAGCTTCGGGAAATTGACGTCTGTCATGTCAAAAGATCAGCGAACAGGGTAGCCTATGTCATAGCTAGGGAGGCTTTGTTCCAGTCTGATTTTGCGAACTGGTGAACTCATATTCCTCAATTTGTTATTAATATTTCTTGTTCTAAGTTTAATTCTTCTGATGTAATTCAACCTAGTTTTTTTCATCGAACTTATGGATCTAGGTCGGGTGTAATGGGGGAGTTTATTGACTTGGGTTAGTTTGGTCCATTTGCTTCGGTTTTTTCGTGACCGTTTTATTAGTAACATAATTATAAGTTTTTTTTTAAAAAAGATAATAATTCACTTAATTTATTCTGTATAAAAATATAAAATAAATTGACGGATTGGATTTGGAATTCCGTTAACTCAAATCAAAAATAGTGAATACAACGCAGCGTTTCCTAAGACTATAAAAGAGCCTTCTTCTATAGTCACCCAGCCGCCGCCGCCGCTCCGACCATCACAAGCGGTGGTTGATACATGCAGTAATTGAAATTCCAAGTCCTCTGTGTATTTTAATCTAACCTGACAACTCTCACTTTCCCTGTCGTGTTAATCAAGTGCAGGTACAGCTTTATTAGGGTTTTAAAAAATGGAATCAGTTAAGCGAAAGTTGATGCCAACAGAGGCGCTACGTCCCAATAAGCAACAGAGAGAGAACGGCTCGGCTTTTTCAATAGAACAGGTGGCTTGTGTTCACGATGTGTCGTATCCTGAGGGTTATGTGGTCACCAAGAAGCCTGACTCTTCCGACACGAAGCCGGCTAAAGAATTTCCATTCGCACTTGATCCTTTCCAGTCTGAGGCCATTAAGTGCCTCAACAATGGCGACTCCGTCATGGTATACTTCTGTCCCTCTTAATTGATTTATTGATATGGTTGCAATATAAAGTTAATGTCAAATTTGACAGGTTTCTGCTCATACATCAGCTGGGAAAACCGTGGTGGCATTGTATGCTGTTGCTATGTCTTTGAGAAATCTGCAGCGGGTCATTTACACTTCACCCATTAAAGCACTTAGCAACCAAAAGTTTAGAGAGTTCAAGGAAGAATTTTCTGATGTTGGTTTAATGACTGGAGATGTAACTATTGACCCTAATGCTTCTTGCTTGGTGCGTCAGACACACTTTCCCAACTGTGGCTTATTATTATTGTTGTTGTTGTTTTTGTGTGTATTCTCCTGATTGACTATGTCAATTTGTTTTAGCTTTTTTAAAAGGCCACGTTTTATTGTAGGTGATGACCACCGAAATTTGGCGTAGTATGCAGTATAAGGGATCAGAGATTACACGTGAGGTGGCTTGGATTATTTTTGATGAGGTGCATTACATGCGTGATCGAGAAAGAGGTGTGGTATGGGAAGAAAGCATTGTTATGGCCCCAAAGAATTCCAGATTCGTGTTCCTTTCTGCAACTGTGCCTAATGCTAAAGAATTTGCTGATTGGGTTGCAAAGGTGACTTGCTCTCTCTTTGACGTATCCATATGGTTGTTTATCAAAGGTGACTAAAATAATTGGTACCATAAGTATATTGGCCAAGTGACTTGTATTGTCAAACTGATAATTATGTAAAATATGGTGCAAAAATGATACTCCTTTCGTAAGTCGACAGTAACTTAAAATTTGGAGGAAGCAATGTTGCTTTTTCCTTCTATCATTCCAGAACATATCCTTAACATGCCCTTTCCTTCCTCCCACAAAACAAGACACAAGGTGAAAAATTGAACACGGATGAAGCTAAAGGTTGTATCCTTGAGATCCTTGTTCACATCATACATGTGGAGGGAAAGAGAGGCTGATTGCTTGCTTTTTATAGTGTTGAAATTTTTAAACAATTTGATGTGCTTGGCATTAGTTGATTACTTCCTTGTAAAGATGTTAAGTTATAAATGGATACTTATGACTATGGTATGAATTAAAGGTGCATCTACAACAATGGAACATATTTTAGTGGAATCTAAAATGCATTATGTTATTCCAGGTCCATCAACAACCATGCCACATTGTTTATACTGACTATCGTCCAACACCACTTCAGCATTATATTTTTCCTGCTGGAGGTGATGGTTTGTACTTGACGGTGGATGAAAAGGGAAAATTTCGGGAGGATAGCTTTCAGAAAGCTTTAAATGCATTGGTTCCCAAGGGTGAAGGTGAAAAAAAAAGGGAGAGTGGGAAGTGGCAGAAGGGCTTGATTGTGGGAAAACTTGGGGAAGAAACTGATATTTTTAAGTTGGTAAAAATGATAATACAGAGGCAGTATGATCCGGTTATTCTTTTCAGTTTTAGCAAAAGAGAATGTGAGTTCCTTGCCATGCAGGTATTTTCTTTGTCCCATATTAATTTCATTTGATTTTCTTTTTTCTTTTACATTCAATTCTTTGATTTTGTTATCCTAATTTACTTAATGTTGTTACTAGCTTCCTCTGTGACCCAAGCAACCCAAAATGTTTGACTTTATTTTGCCAATATTTAGCTTTGTCCTCATATCTGTTTCTTTTGTGCTGTAATTCGGGAGCATAACAATCCATTGTTTGGAAACATGTTTCTATAGCTCAAGATGCATCAATTTGGTAACCATTTCTTTTCACAGACATTGTCCTTCTTCCTTGTCCTTAATAAACCATTGGATGTCTTTGTGATTGGCACTACAGATGGCAAAAATGGATCTCAACAATGATGATGAGAAAGTCAATATTGAAACCATATTCTGGAGTGCCATGGACATGCTATCAGATGACGACAAGAAACTCCCTCAGGTAAGTTTTTGTTCTTCAACATTTAATTGAGTTCTGCATCTGTTAGGTTTCTGCTCATGAACTGTAATGTCTATTAGCTATTTACTAAATAATGTGACGCATAAAATGTTATTTGAGTTTCTTTTTCTTTTTGGTTGATTTGTAGCTCATTTTACATGGCATTGTCTATCTATTTTTCCCCCAGGTTTTTACCGTTTTTCCATCTCCGTTTTGGATTTTAAGCATTATCATGTTTCATAGTTGTTATACCTTGTGCTTATGAAATGAATAATGTTATTCATGGTATTGGGAAAATGTGAAAGATCCATATTGGAAAATGTAATTGTGAGTGCAGCGTTTGAGAACTGCTCGATGTTCCCATGATTTAGAAACTAATCATGGATTCACGTTGGCGAAAGTAGTGCTTTTAGAGCATCATTTTCTTAATGTTAATTAGCATGCCCACACTTCAGAAACCAATTGCTTGTTTTACGATAAATTAAATCAACTTCATCTTTACAATATAAAGTTATTTGTTGAGAGGGATGACTTTTCCTTGGGTGTACAAGCTTTTTCTCATGCATTACAGCCACAAAAAGCTGTTGGGGATCACATGATATAATATTTATCAATCTTATCAATCCCTTAAGGGATGAAGTAAACCTTGCTAGCTGTTATTTTGGATTTTTTCCAGCCAACTTGAGTTTTGTTTATTATGTTTTGTTCTTGATCTAATACGCCTGAGTCCTAAATCTTTAAAGGGTTAATCTTTGTTTTGGGAACTTTTATATATTAAATAGGTATTCTTTACACTTCTGTCAATGTGAACTCCTGTAACATGTGCTGTATTATACAACAGATGGCTTGTATGTGCTGTATCGTGTGTATGTTAATCATAAAAAATTGAAATTGCACCTTTTATGTGTGAATTTGTTCCTAACAAGTTAAATGTCTCTGTTTTCAGGTTTCAAACATGTTGCCTCTCTTGAAGCGGGGAATTGGTGTGCATCATTCTGGCCTGCTTCCAATTCTTAAGGAAGTGATTGAGATTTTATTTCAAGAAGGCTTGATCAAGGTTGATAGGCATCTTACAGTTGTTCAACTAGGATTCATTATCAAATTTAGTTCTTTTTCCTCTAGAAATGTTGTTACTTCTTTGGCCTCATCTTCCAAGCCTCTCGTTTGACACATGAATATTTTGCCTATATACTAGCCAGTACACATGCTGCAAAATCCATTTTCTCTTTTGATGCTGCTTGCAATGATTGTTCTTTTTAGTGTCATTTACCCTGTCTATTCATATGGGATGATGATTGAATTTTTGTTCTGTAGTGTTTGTTTGCTACAGAAACTTTCAGCATTGGGTTGAATATGCCTGCAAAAACTGTTGTGTTCACAAATGTCCGTAAGTTTGATGGAGACAAGTTTAGATGGATATCTAGTGGAGAATACATACAGATGAGCGGCCGTGCTGGTCGTCGTGGAATTGATGAACGTGGAGTATGCATACTCATGGTGGATGAGAAGCTTGAACCTTCCACAGCTAAGATGATGCTTAAAGGAAATGCTGATAGTTTGAACAGGTACTTGGTTACTTCTGCATGTACCAATCCTCAAGTCTGATTCATAGTTTTATTGAGTTCTGATATAATCTTGGTGAATCACTTTTAACTTCAATACGGTCCACCTGACTGGAAATATGATATTCATGTTTTCCCTTTCTAAGATTGATCTATACAGAAGCTTATTGCTAGTAGGTTAGATGGTTGACGTGACTATAGAGTCTTCTGCGATCTCAATATACCTGCTTAAATGACAATAGCTGGTCCTGGCTCCAAATTCAGCAGTTGAGTGGTGGAAGAGTCTTGAGATACAAAAATGATAAATATGCATATTCAATTTCTTGGTGCCAAATTGACAATATGGGTTATTCTGAAAAAGATTTTTTGTAGAGGAAGTTATTGTTGACTTCTTGTTATACTTCATTTCAGTGCCTTCCATTTGACATACAATATGCTTTTAAATCAATTACGCTCGGAAGATGGTGATCCTGAAAATTTGCTCCGTAATTCATTCTACCAGTTTCAAGCTGATCGAGCCATACCTGACCTTGAGGTTAGTTCATATAGAAACTTGAAGTTTCCATCCCTTGTGGTTGATCTTTTGACCTCAGTTTTGTTTGTTCCAGATGATAAGATGTAAGTCTGTCTCTGTTTTCTTATTTTTAGGACACATTCTGTGAGATTTATTTGTACAGAGTACAAGCTACAACACTTGGGAAACTGATTCTGCTGTTTATTTCATTTACCTAAGATTTACTATTTTAACATGTGTTTTGTGAGGAACAAGTGAATTAATATGCACCAGAATTTAGTTAGATACAACTTCCTTATTGAGGATTGTTGCTTGGTCCAGGAAAACAGTGGTTGACTAATAACATATGGGATGCACCTGAACAAAGACCAACAATTTACTATATTAGATGTTGTAGGCTAAACTTTAAGGAGTAGCTAGTTAGTGCTATATCCTGTCTTTCTCCTAGTTTTTTGGTTCCCAGACTTGTGTTGTTTGCTAAGGGCTATTATACTGACTATGCATGAAAGAAAGAAAAAGCATATGAGAAGTTAGATAAGAAGACAGATCAAGTTGACAATATCAAAGGTACTTAGAGTACCTACTATTAACCAATATGCACATATAGTTGGATTGGAAAAGAAAGGGGGGAATGGCCTTTTAATAATTGATATTACAGAGACTAATTGTAGTTATTCCATCAGAAGTATGCAGATTGTTTGAGTGTCAGTATGTGGAGAAATAATATTTATTGTTTGTATGAGTAATTAAAGGATCATACTGATCTCAATGTCATAATCATCTTTTTAATTATTTTTTAAGAGATAGAAGTGAAAGGATAACCATTTTTTCTGATCCTTGTACTTCAGTTGATTTGTCATCTCAGTCTTATTGCTTTAACTTTTTCTTTTGAAGTTCTTATTCTTTTTGAAATGTGCCAAAGAAATCCCTGCCTTCTTTAGCTTTGTCAAAATAGTCCATATTTGTTTTCTATCATCTATTTTGATAGTTCTACTTTTAGTAGGACTTCAACAGAAAACTTCTCCATATAAAAGAACTGAAATAGAAAAATATGACAAGTAGGAGGACTGAAAAAAATTTTTTTGGCCGAGTTCCTAATGGAGTTGGAAGCAGAGTTTTTTGACCTTTTCTTTCTGTAAGGATTTAAAATAGACAAATTAAAATAAGAGGATTAAATGAAGAAAATGCAATAATGTGGACTACAAATCAGATTATTTAAAAAAAAAAAGAAAGTCTCCAGAAAGGGGAATATGGTATATGCTAACGAATTTTCACTATGATTACTAATCTTGGATGTTGCTGATCCTCTGGTTTATTTCACCTCTGCTTGGACAATTTATTGCTTGGTTTTCATTTGCATATTGATCAATTATATTTGCAGAAACAAGCCAAAGCCCTTGAGGAAGAGAGGGATTCAATGATAATTGAAGAAGAAGATAGTTTGAAGAACTACTATGAGCTGATTAAGCAATATAAAAGTTTGAAAAAGGATATTCGTGATATTGTGTTTTCTCCCAAGTACTGCTTGCCCTATCTCCAATCAGGCAGGCTTGTCTGCGTCCAGTGCACTGGGACTGATGATAACTCCCCATCTTTCTTGATTGAAGACCCAATAGCTTGGGGAGTGGTAATCAATTTTGACAGAGTAAAAACTGCTGGTGAAGGTAGGAGTTCCATTATTTGTTGGGTTTGTTGTTATCATAACTTGCACATCTAATTATCATTTGTTGAACACATTAGATGATGCTAGTAAAAAACCAGCAGATGCAAACTATACAGTGGATGTCCTTATGAGATGTTTGGTGAGCAGAGAAGGAATTGCTAAAAAGAAAATTGCGATTGTTCCTCTGAAAGAGCCTGGGGAGCCTCTTGTTGTTTCTGTTCCCATATCCCAAGTAAGTACTTGATAATATATGCTGTTTACGCTGGTATCTATCTCCACTATTTTATCCTTTTCCCAGTGACTGAGTCGAATTTTTTGAACATTCTTTGCTTGTTCTGACTGAAAATGAACTAGATTGATTCATAGTCCCTTAAGGAATATATAAATGAGTCCAGGCCTTTGTTAAAGGCTCAATGTGTGGCTCGATAAAGAGCAGTTCGGAACTCATTTATTTAAATAAATGGACTAATTCAAACCAAAATTTTTAATAATCAAACCAAAACTTAAATATGGAAGGTTCAGTTCATTCATGTTCATAAATAGATTGTTTAAAGGCTCAGTTAAGTTTCATTTATATATATATATATTGTATATTAGTTTTAACTTTTTGTAACCAAACTAAAGCTTGAATGAACCTTATATTGAACCATGTCGAGCTTTAGCAAGCTCAAGCTTGTTTATTGTACTCAACTTGTGCCTGAGCCAAGCCTGTGCTTTGAGTTGAGTTTAAGCTCATGTTCGTGCCTATTTTTTATGTGAACTCAACCTCAGCTTGCCAATGTTGGTTCAGCTCAGCTCCGTACAATCTAGTAAAACTATGTTAAAAACAATAATAAGGATGTAAAATTATATTTGAATCAGCTATTCTGTTCCTTAAGCTGAAGTAGAGGTAAAATATTTCTATATGTACTTTGATTTAAAAAACAGACACATTTGCTAAAAGATGAATATTAACTTTATCTGTTTTGGAGTGCTTGACTTGCACATATTACATTGACCATCTTCCTTTCATTTGTGAATTAAATTATCTTCTTGATCTTTAAGGATAAATTTTGAGAAAAAATGTTGAAATTTTAAGTGCCTCGTAGTTCAATACATTCATGTGATAAAATTTTCTAGAAAAATATGCATAGAATTGTCTCTTGTTACTTTAGGTGCACATAAATCTAGCGTTCAGAAGATGCTATTTGCTTTCTTCATTTTGATATACTTCCAATATGTTGCTTTGTTCAAGTTTTCAAGCTTCTCCATGTTACTGAAAATTTCAATAACCTTTTCATGAATTTCTGCAGCAGCTTTGCATATTTTAATCTAATTGATGATTCGTATATTCTATTTTTTTATGTCATATTCGGAGGGGAAACTTCTGATTTTTTTTTCTGATTATTCCTTTTAACATGTCAAGACTTTCAAATGACAGGGATCTTTTCTTTTTGTGAAATGGATTTAATCTCAACTTAGCTTGTATAAATTTTTTTTCATGTTTTTGTTTCTATGTTATTGTTGCCATTTATCTAATTTTATTATGTTTAAACAGATTGTTAATCTTAGTAGTGCTCGTTTGTACATGTCAAAAGATCTTTTGCCATTAGAAGTTCGAGAGAACACATTGAAACAGGTTTCAGAATTTCATTCTAGAAAGCCTACTGGGCTGCCTCTAGATCCTGAAGGAGACATGAAGGTATTAATATGTTGTTTATTTATGATGCTGGGCTTCTTATCTTCCTCGTCTCTTTCCAGAATTTCCTTCCCTTTAATTGTTATCATTCTAATGTCCTCAATCTCAGATCCAAAGTAGCTCATACAAAAAGGCAGTGCGTCGGATAGAGGCTTTAGAGCACCTGTTTGAAAAGCATGAAATTGCAAAATCTACTCTTATTGAGCAGAGGCTTAGAGTTTTACACACGAAGTATGAACTAACTGCTAAGGTTAAGTCAATCAAGAAAGCAATGCGTTCTTCCACTGTCTTGGCTTTCAAAGATGAGCTTAAAGCTAGAAAAAGAGTTCTCCGGAGACTAGGGTAAGAATATTTCCACTTCTTTAAAAAATCTGCTTCTCACAAGGAATAATCTATTGATTGAAACCAGAAAATTCTAGTGATGTCTTGGTTTGAATTTACTTCTGGCAAGTCCCCCACAAATCTTCTTTTTGTGCCACCAAACTTATATTTTGTTACCGCTTGGTTTTGTTTCTTCTGTGTTGTGGGATGGATCCTGGAAGAGATGGATTGAAATGCCTTGTGTATGTTCTGCAGTTCTGAAATTAATAATCTGTATACACAGGGATTCATGCAACCCTTTGAAGGATTCTGGTTCCTTTCCATATTACTCTACACCAGGGAGGGATTAAAAGTAATCTTTCAAATGCGTGATTATGCAGTTATGCTCCATGCCTTTGTGATTGATGAACGCCACTATTTAATATTCAACAATCTTAGCTCAGTGACGTTCAGTTTTGACTTGTTTGGCCTAGTTGTTTTAATCTGTTGTAAACAAAGTTTGCTGTATACTGAATTTGACTGTTTGGTACTGATATCTAAATGTTACTTTGGTTTTAATTGCAGATATATCACAAGTGATGATGTTGTTGAATTAAAGGGAAAGGTTGCTTGTGAAATTAGTAGTGCAGATGAGTTGACCCTCACAGAGCTGATGTTTAATGGTGTTCTAAAGGACATAAAGGTAGAAGAGATGGTGTCTCTTCTCTCTTGTTTCGTTTGGCAGGAGAAGCTTCAAGATGCTGCAAAACCTAGAGAAGAACTTGACTTGCTTTTCACTCAGTTGCAAGATGCAGCTCGAATGGTTGGCAAACTTCAGCTTGAATGCAAGGTATTGTTGGATTTCTTGCTTGGTATATTTTATGATTTCTTCTTTGCATGCAACTCAAAACATGGTTTTAACATGGATTTGGGACCAGATTATAGTAAAGTTGAAGAACGTGTAAGGTATTTAAATTATGATAGTATCGATATTGCAAACTTAAGTTGTTCAAATGACACAAAATTAGATTAGTTGGACTTTGGATAAAACTTGGCCCACAGATTTGTGATACTCAAATTTAAGTATCTATTGGGGACAGTTTTTTCTTAAGCAATCATTTGATCTAGTGCTCAAATCTTTTTCTTTGATATTTAATTGACAGGTCAAAATAGATGTAGAGAATTTTGTGAGTTCATTTCGGCCTGATATCATGGAGGCTGTGTATGCATGGGCAAAAGGATCCAAATTTTATGAGATAATGGAAATAACGCAAGTATTTGAGGGAAGCTTAATCAGGGCGATTAGGAGATTGGAGGAAGTTCTTCAGCAGCTTATACAAGCAGCAAAGTCTATTGGTGAGACAGAACTGGAGGCAAAATTTGAAGAGGCTGTTTCAAAAATCAAGAGAGACATTGTGTTTGCAGCATCTCTATATTTGTAGTCATTACTTGAGCTTCAAGGCTCTTTATGATGCTTTAGTGAAAACTTGAAGAAAGGGAAGCAGCATCTATTGGTTCTTGTTGGAAAGTCATGTTTGTCTTAAGATTTTCTTGAGATGAGACAGGTAACAGAAGGCATACAGCATTATCAATTATCACTGCAAAGATCTTAGGCATGAGTTTATACAGTTTTCTGGGTTAGCTAAAGATGGAATGCAGGTTAAGTCACACGATTGCAAATGTACTCTTCCGCCTGACACACTCTCTGAATTCATACATGCCAACATAGTCAGAGAGCACCGAATGTCAAGAATGTGTTCTAGGTTAAGAAAATGATCCAGAGGATCAAATTATTACTCATAGTTGTGAGCCAGAATGCGACTATAAATCAATTTTGATGTACATGGTAGGGTTCCCATATTTATTGTATACAGTGGTCAAAGAAGATGGTCCTTCGGTAAAAGCCTTTATCATTACCTTCATTTTCTGTTGGAAATAGTCTATCGATAGAAGCCTTTATCTTTACTTTCAAGTTCTGTTGGAAAAATTGGAATAAGTTTGCTTGAAGCATGAGGTTAAGGTTAGTAGTCTGCTGGTTCATTTACTAGAGTTTTGGTTTTATCTGGTCAAATTTTGGAGTTTGATATTTAAAGCAATGAGAACATGAAGTAGATGGACATAACCCTGTTTAGCAAACAGCTGATTGCATTAGCTGATAGCTGATTCTATTAGCTGTTAGTTGATAGCTGATTTGACCAGCGGATTGCATTAGCGGTTTGGTAGAGATGTTTGGTAAAATTAGCTGTTTAATATTAGCTGTTTATGTGTAAAATGACTTATAAGGACATGACTTTAAAAAAAATTATAAGGGTATGAATATTTTATATCTTAATATTT
>JAOSBL010000005.1:15360544-15370589 GCA_027568915.1 Erythroxylum roraimae | reverse complement strand
GAATTAGGAGTCAAAAGGTGCATTAACAGTCATGAAAGTGCAGCCAATTAATAATATAAACTTGGGCTCAATCAAATAGCGACAACTCCGACAAGATGCAACGTTTAGACCCCAGAATGTGGCAAACTAAATGGGTGAGATGGTGGCGAGGATTGACCGACCTAAAGTTGCAAAACGAAAAGGAGCAATCATATCAACCAAAGGTGTACCCAATGTATGTCATCACGGAGACCTTATAGAGTGACGAGGAGCTTGAGAATTTTGAGAGCAATACTTAAAGAATTACGTGTGAGAAGAAGTTGAGGATGAGCTCAAAGTAGAAAAAGCTATATCTTTCAGCTTCGAGGTAAATACTGAGTTCCAATTTATTGTGAAGAATGACTTTTTATTTTTACCTAGTAGGTTAGAGGAATTAAACGAGGAAGAATAAGGTGAAAAGACATTCGAGATCTTTCTAGAATGCATGGACTCAGTAGAGATTGAAAGTCAGATGATAGTGAAGATGCTAAATGGGAATGATTATCAACTATATCTTGAAAAACCTCACGTGGAAGTGGCTCAAACTGTGATACCAAAAGATCATAATTTTATCACGTGAAGAGAAGAAGGAGTTGAGCCAGTGACACTATGCACGGGTCGCGAATGTAGTATAAGAGATGTCGATCCCACGAGGAGGGTACTAGCCTAATCCTAAGTTGTTTAAGGCTCAAAGAAAAGAATAAAAAGAAAAAAATACATAAATGAACACGAAAAGTAAATATGAGAAATTGATTCAAGAATTGTAAAGATAAAATTTCAACAAATAGAATTAAACTGAGCAGTCACACAGGTCATAATGAAATCCATCAAGAGAGTTAATCAAGTTATGAGAGAGGGGATTTTCCTTATCATTAAAGCTAATCTAGCCATTTATGTGTTTATGGGGTGTCGAATCTAGATGGAAGTTGGGTTAATTACTCTCTCTCGTATAACCATTAAACACTAATCGAATTATAGAACTTGCAATCTCTCACTTCACAAATTGCCCATAATTCTAACTAGTTCTAAAGATCTTTAATAAACAATCGAGTCTCACACGAGATCTCTCTCCATGAAATTACCAACTAGATTTATTAAATGGTCAATTAGATTGCCTAACTCTCAATAATCTGATATAATCATTTTTATTCAGCCCACCCTCTTGGTTTGTTACCAAAACATGCAATTACATTAATCAATCACAACACCCACAACAAAAACACAAAAATAACTAAATCAACATTAACTCAAAATAAAATCTCGAAGGAGAGTTCATAACATTATCAACAACCTGAAATCAATTTCCATACAATCCATCTCAACTTTATACATTTAAATGAAAAAGGAAATGAAGAGAAAATGGAACCTAGGTTGGAAAATTCAGGAAGGTAGTGGCGTTGGGATACCATATGATTTGGGGAGCAGCAGCGTCAGGATCTACTTCTTCTTCCTCCTTCTGCCTCTTCTTCTTCTCTCCTTCTCTTCTTTTTCTCTCTCTTTAGGGTTTCTAAGAGTGGCTGAATGTAAAGCTCCTTTTTTCTCCTTTTAATATTCTTTAAATAGTCTTTTATGTTTTGGGTAACCCTAGTGTCTTTCTGGAGTCTAAAAGGCTCGAAAAATTCCTTGAAACGTGAAGTTTGTAAGCGAATGCACGTCTGCCCGACTTAAGCCACGATCGTGACCAACATCTAAGTCTTTTGTCTTGCCACAATCGTAGGCCATGTTTTTTAGCCCAAATATCTTCCGAAACTCCTCCATTCTTTGATATTGACCCTAAAATACTATCAAGCACATCAAGGTACCTCAAAAATATAGTATTTAAGCTTAAAAGCTTGCATTAACCCATAAAACACTAAAAAACACAAATAATTAACAAGTTAACACAATTCTAACCTAAACACATATTAAATGATAGAATTAATGGCTAAACACATATCAAACTATGCCCTAAAATACGATGTAATTTACACTTATCACAAGTCATAAAGCTAGCAGAGCATTTGTGTCTTAAAAATAAGGCAACATACTTCACATTTCATTCTAATGTTGAGTTATAAACGGAACATAATTTACACATTGTATTTATCAAATACATGCCTTAAATTCAAACATAATTTACACTTTTTATTTATCAAATACATGCCTTAAATTCAAATCCATCTTATATTATATTTATTACAAACCATTTATACAAAATAAAAATATGTTTAATAATTTTAAATTCAACTCAAAAACTTATACAAAACATCTTCCAAAACATAACACATTCTTCTTTGGCTACCGCGGTTATCCCAGCCTTAATCCTTTTTATCGAGACCTACACGGAGGAAAAAAAACCACTGTGTTAAGTATATAGCTTAGTGGGGAATAACTAAACATGAAACAAGATGGCGACTGCTTCTAACAATTGTCTAGCATTTATAAGCAAATGAATCATAGCTTATCACAAGCAATCTTTAATTATCAAATCAGAGAGTAATCAGACTATTAATTACATCAGAACATAACATCAATGCATCAAAACATAATATACTTACATCAAAACATAATATAAAAGTATCAGAATAGGACAAGATTGTTTCAGAGCAAAACTAAGATAACAACACATACAGAATTGCCTATTAATTCTTTTTACAGAAGTGGGTAACGAGCATAGAATAGAAGATACCTATGATTGGTATCTACAGAAACAAAAGAGACTTGAGTGTCTAAAACAGAAGACACTATAGTGTCTAAGAATAGAAGACACCGTAGTGTCTAAGTACAGAAGCAGCTACAAACCCTTCTAGGCATGCCTATTTACCCAGAACTAGGACTTGGCAGGTTTAAAGTAACACATATCACATTTCATAATCACATGTAAGAGAAATAGTGTACAACGTAGAAATTTATTTCCTTATGCTCAAACTGAATACATTCTTTCACACCTAAACAAACTTGATATGCCTTATGAATTTAAGCATTTGTAACAATGCATCAATAATAGCATTAAGTAATTACACTTTATATAGATTCACACAAATTCCCAATTCTCAAACATTCATACTAATTCACATTACTTAAATCCTTTGGATCACATTTGTGTTCATAAGAATACCTTCATCCCTTGAACAATTCAAATATTCTAAAATTGGATACATTGATATCAAACATTCCATTCCTTAAGTTATCACCTCAATTATCATTCCAAAACATTTCCCACAACCATAGCAAGGAGTTAATGTAGCTCCCACGATCATGGGATAAGTGAACCGAAGGTTCATTATCCAATTGCCTTCAATTTGTTTCCATATTTTTAACACCTTCATACTCAATTCAACAAACCTTCATCATAGTCCATTAATTGCACCACAATTATACCTTAATTATGCTTCAATTCCTCATCAAATTCACATCCAATTTCAGTTCAAAATTATCCATTTGGTAGCTAACAAACCATTGTCTTTCATGCTATAAAAACTAAAATAGAATCTATCATACAAACATCATTTTCCAAAACTCATTTTATCATAAACACAACACATATTCTATCCCAATTCAAATATCATAGAATTTGTATTACCACATTCCATCAAGTTTAGAATTCCACTTCCTTGTTTAACTTAAAATCCTACTTCAATGAACAAGCGAATCTAGCCTTCCATGCAACAAGCACAATTCTAAGATTGTATGGCATAGAAGACAACAACATAGAAGATAGCATGATGTAGCTTTCTTGATTTAGTAATTGGATATGGTCATTAAACATAAGCATAAACAAGAACATAGGGAAGCAAGGGCATGATGTTTCGGTGGTGAGAAGAATGGCGTAGAAAGAAGGCAATAGAAACAACTAGAATGAAGGATGATTCTACACTTGCCTAAACCCTTTGATGCAAGGTGTCCTTAGTTTAAAAAGGACGCATGTCATACTTAGATGTGAGCTACTTGTCCTCTTATCATGCCGCCAAATGTCATTCAACTTTACAACCATTTGTCTCTTATTTACTTATGCCACATGTCACTCAATGTATAAGCTTAGTCATCCACATTTTCCATGTATCAACTTGTCTTGCCACTTGACATTTTTCCTAGTCCAAATGTATATTTTAATTCATCAATTCTCTAATGATAACAATTAATTCCAAGTTAGTAATTATAATCCATCAAACCAAAATTCAAGACTTAAGCAATACACAATCAAATCATAATCACTAACTCCTATCATATATACTTTCATGGATATGCAACGTTCCTACTAGGGTGTAATTTGGGCCCTACCTTTCTCTCCCCCTTAAAAAAATTTCATCCTCGAAATTCATACCTCATAAGAACAACTGAGGATATTGAGCCTTCATGGCCAATTCTAGTTTGCATGTTACTTCCTCGAGTCCATGGTGTTGCCAGGGTACTTTCACCAAAGGTATTTGTTTATTTATGAGTTTTCGGACTTCTCTGGCTAAGATAGACACAGGTCTTTCCTCATAAGAAAAATCTGCTTGTACTTGAATTTCGTGCACATGAATCTTATGTGCATCATCAGACCAATATCTTCTCAACATGGAAACATGAAACACACTTCGTACAAATTGGCCAATTTTTTAGGAAGAGCTAACTGATAAGCTACTGGTCCAACTTTCTTAAGAATCTCATAGGGACTGATGACTTATGGGTTGAGCATACGTTTCTTCGCTAATCGAAGTATATTTCTCCATGGTGACACTTTCGAAAATATCTTATCTCTTACCTGATACTCAATATCTTTCCTTTTAAATTAGCATAGGATTTCTGCCTATCTTTTGCGGTTTGTTGGATAAATTGAATTTTCTCTTCACTATCTTTCAAAAATTTTAGGCCCGATCATCTTGTTTTCTTTTAATTTAGTCTAACAAATCAGAGTTGTCCGCTTCCTACCATATAGGGCTTTATAAGGCTCCATGCCAATACGAGTCTGATAACTGTTGTCATAAGCAAACTCCATCAGAGAAAGATATTTATCCCAACTTCCTGAGAATTCTAACACACAACCACGAAGCATATCTTCCAACACCTGAATAACTCCTTTAGATTGTCCATCTGTCTGGGGATGGAAAGCGGTACTAAATTTGACTTGAGTATCTAAAGCCTTTTGTAGACTTTTCTATAATCTCGAAGTAAATCGAGAATTATGATCAGAAATAATAGACAACGGTACCCCATGCAACCTCACTACCTCATTCACACATATATCTACAAGCTTGTCCAATGGATAGTCAAGACAAAGAGGCATAAAATGAGCAGACTTGGTAAGCTTATCCATAATCACTTATACAACATCATGCTTTCTTTAAGTGAGAGGAAGCCTAGTGACAAAATCCATGGTAATGTTATCCCATTTCCATTGAGGAATCGAAATAGGATGTAATAAACTAGATGGAATCTGGTGCTCAGCTTTAACCTGCTGACATATCAAAGATTTGGATACATAATCTACAACATCACATTTCATACCAGACCACCAATAATGCTGCTTCAGATCTTGATACATTTTATTTCCACCAGTGTACAGTGTAAAAAAAATATTATGGGCCTCAGACAATAGCTTTATATTTAATTCATCACTAGATGGTACACATAATCGATCTCTGTAATACATATCACCATCTCCTTTCACAGAAAAGTCAGGTTTTTTGCCTTCCCAAGTTGCCAAGATAAGTTGTTGCAACTTATCATCAACTTTCGGAGCATCGCAGATTTCTTGTCTCAAGGTAGGCCTAGCTTTTAATTGAGCTATTAAAGCCCTATCAGATGCAAGTCCCCACTCACCCTGTTGCACTGATAATGCTAAAATGGTCTTCTAATTTAAGGCGTCAGCCATAACATTAGCCTTACCAAGATGATAGTCCATAATACAGTCATAATCTTTAAACAGTTCTAACCAACGTTGTTGTCTCATTTTAAGTTCTTTCTGGGTAAGTAGGTATTTCAAACTTTTATGATCAGTGAAAAGCTTACACTTTTCACCATGCAAGTAGTGCTGCCAAATCTTCAAATCAAACACTACTGTTGCAAGTTCAAGATCATGTGTAGGGTAGTTCTGTTCATGTGGTTTTAGTTTTCTAGAAGCATATGCAACCACCCTACCATCCTGCATCAAAACATAGCCCAAACCGTTTCTAGGTGCATCACTAAACATAACATATTCTTTACCAGGAGTAGGTTGAGCCAATACAGGAGCCTCAGTAGACATTCTTTTTAGTTGATCAAAACTAGTTTGACATCTAGCAGACCATTCATATTTCACTTCTTTTCGTAGCAATTTAGTTAAAGGGGATGTTGTAATTAAAAAAACCCTTCATAAATCGTCGATAGTGACCAGCCAAACCCAGAAAACTTCTCACTTCTGTCATACTTCATGGTGACTTCCAGTTAATAATTACTTCAATTTTACTATGATCAACTTTAATTCCTTGAGAAGGGACAACATGTCCTAGAAAAGATACTTCCTGAAGCCAAAAATCACATTTGCTTAGTTTGGCACACAAGTGTTTGTAACACAATCCATAAATGTTGAGCATAGTCATGCTTATTCTTGGAATAGACCAAGATATCATCTATAATACCACAATAAACTTGTCCAAGTAGGGCTTAAACACTCTATTCATCAAACCCATGAATGCAGCTGGGGCATTAGTTAGCCCAAATGGCATTACCAGAAATTCATAGTGCCAATAATGGGTCCTGAATGCAGTCTTTGGAACATCTACATCCTTTACCCGAAGTTGATAATACCCTGATCGTAGATCTATCTTGGAAAATAATCTTGTACCTTTAATTGGCCAAACAAATCTTCTATCCTTGGCAATGGATTCTTATTCTTCACTGTGACCCTGTTTAATTGCCTGTAATCAATGCACATCCAAAGAGTACCATCTTTTTCTTTACAAATAGAATCGGTGCTCCTCAGGGTGAGATACTAGGTCAAATGAACCCCTTATCCAGCAGCTCCTACAACTGAACTTTCATCTCCTTCAATTCAGTTGGAGCCATCCTATACGGTGCTCTAGATATAGAAGTGCCAGGCATAATCTCAATAGATAGCTCCACTTCCCTTTTAGGAGGAAGTCTAGGTAGCTCTTCAGGAAACACATCTGAAAATTTGCTTACCACTGAAATGTCTAGCAGGTTAACACTCTCCTTCTTATAATCAAGTACAAAAGTCAAATAAGCTTCACACCCCTACCTAAGGAACCTCGAGCTTGCATAGTAGATCTCACATTAGCTAGAGAACTAGTGCGGATGCCATACATTATTATTTCAGGTTGATATGGCTTCTTAAGCACAACAATCTTAGCACTACAGTCAACCACTACCTGATGCTTAGACAACCAATCCATACCCAAAATCAAATTGAATTCATGAAATGGCAATTCAATTAGATCTGCTATATACTTACTACCTTGGATCATAATAGGACAATTTCTATAAAATTGGTTAACCTTCACACTACTACCCAGAGGACTAGTTACATGAATATTATAATCTAACCGACCTACAAGCATCCTTTTATTAAGAATTTCTCTAACACAAATATAAGAATGGGTGGATCCAGGATCAATCATAGCATGCATTTCAGAGTTAAAGAGAGAAATAGTATCGGTAATGACCTCGGGTGCATCCTGATCCTCGCGAGCTTTCAAAACATAAGCTTGAGCCGTAGCAGAAGGTAAAACAGTCGATCAATAGTTTCTAAAAGAGTACTCAAATTAGGCATAATCTGGCTAGATCCTACACGTCCTCTATTGAGTCCTCCATTCCCTGCAGGTGCATGAGAAAGCTCTCTACTAGCTACTTGTCCTCTTATCATGTTGCTAAATGTCATTCAACTTTACTGTCATTTGTCTCTTATTTACTTATGCCACATGTCACTCAATATATAAGCTTAGTCATCCATACTTTCCATGTATCAACTTGTCTTACCACTTAACATTTTTCCTAGTCCAAATGTATTTTTTAACTCATCAATTCTCTAATGGTACCAATTAATTCCAAGTTACTAATTAAAATCCATCAAACCAACATTCAAGACTTAAGAAATACACAATCAAATCATAATCATTAACACCTATCATATATACTTTCATGGATATGTAATGTTCCTACTAGGGTGTAATTTGGGGCCTTACACGTATCATTGAAATTCGGATGTTAATGTAGTTTCTTTCAATGTTAAAAAAAAGGACAAAGAAAAGAAAAGGAAAAAGAAAAAAGAAAGAGAAAAAAAATATGGTTAAATAAAATTATCAAGAAGGAAATGCATATATGTTGCAAAGTTATTTGTATTTAATGCATCCTCCTAAAATTGTATTGAAGGGGTTATTTGAGTATGTTGATATAGGTAGATGTTGTCTTAGAAGGTTCACTAATTGTAGTTTAATATATTATTTCAATCTTTATGAGTGATCCCTTCGTATTGATATATGCCTAATGTGGTTTTTGTATAAGTGCTTGAATTTGAGTTTTGAAACATTGTTTTTGCATTCATCATAGTTGATGTACACAATTGTGAGTGAATGTTGTTTTTTACACTTGATGGTATAGTTGAGTGTTACTTATGTTTCACTAGCTTTGATGGCTTTTAGGCTACTTTACCTAAATACATCTCACCTTACCTTTGCCCACATTACAACCTTAAAAAAATCCTTTGATTCATCATTATATATGGGACTTTTAGTAGTGGAGAAATGAAATGATATACAAATTTATGGAATGTCATGATCATGAACGATGTTGAGTGTACCTATGAATATATTTTGTTTAACCACATTTTCCATGTCTACCTCTAGATTGTTCAGTTTCTAATGGTGTTGAATGTTGATTGATCATGAGTAAAAGCTTGGAATGTTAAGTTTTGCTATGATTTTTGAAAGTCTTTCATTTTTGTTTATGATTATGCATTCTTGGGAAATATAGGAAATGAGTAAATGTTTTTGGGTCCTTGACCTTCAATTTGATGTTTTGTCCGAGGACGGGCAAAAGCTAAGTATGGGGGAAATTGACATGTGCTTAATTGATTGTATAATTGTTCCATAACATCTAACGATTAATGACGTAAAATTGCTTAAGATACTCACTTTGACTCATGTGTGTTTTTAGGCAAAGTTTAGAAACGAAGGAATTAAAGTGAGTCAAAAGCACTATCTTTGGGTCGTTTTCCAAAGAGTCATACTCATTTGTCTTTATGGAGCAAAAAGAAAAAGATAATGGCAATAATAATACAAGAAGAAGAGTGTGAAAATGAAGAATAAAGCAAGGAAGCAAGTGCATGGGACTGCATGGGTGTGAGGCACCACTCAAACCCTTAAAAACATGAATTTCATAGACAGTTGTCCATTTAATGATAACTGTCTCATTCCAACACTAGCTGTCCATTTGTCACATTTTAAACTAGCTCTCTAAGGTGTAATGAATGAGATAATGCAAGATGAAGACACCTTTCCATTATATTTAACCTAACTATTGGAAGATAAGGAGCAAAAGAGTGGACAACTGGATGATAAAAGGTCCTATGTTGGTTATAAAGAGCAATTGGAAATGTGAATAATCGAGAGTGAACAAAGAGAAGGCCAGCTGCCACATTATAACCTAGCTACTGAATATAAAAATAATGTGTTGTGTGTGATGTAGGGGGTGTTGGTTGCAGCAGGAGACAACAGAGAGTGGAGAATTGAAGGGTGTGAGAGGGTTGTAACAAAAGAGAGTGGCAAATAGACAAGAAAAAAAATACATCTACTCTCTTTGCCAAGTCCTTTTAGGTATTCCAAGTGTGGATGATTGGAGAATAGATGATAGCTACACATGTGAGAGCTAGAAATGAATGGAGACAAAACCATGTGTGAGTGGAGGCTGGTGTGTGTGAGTGGATGCTTATCCTAGCTGGTTCATCTTTTATTAGTAGAAAAACTTAGCTTTTAAAGAGAACGGTGATAGATTTATGTAAATATAGTGCCCTAGAAAGCAAGTGTATTTACATGTAACTTTATCTTCTTCAGTTACAGTTTTGTAATGA
>JAOSBL010000005.1:15328792-15350397 GCA_027568915.1 Erythroxylum roraimae | reverse complement strand
TTGCAGCATCAATTGTCCTTGGAAAAATTATAATGCAATTAACATCAATTTGGAACAATTTTACCAACAAATTGCAAGTAACGTGAGCTCGACATAAGGAACTAATTTAAGCACAAAAGTCGCAACTAGGAGTCAAAAAGTACTTCAATAGTTATGAAAATGTGGCCAATTAATAATGTAAACTTGGGCTCAATCACCCTTATTGGCTTCAAATCTTCATTTTATGTCACGTTTTCATCCGAATTCTTCTTCTTTTAGCCTATGAAGGCAATTATAACCTATTGAAATCAAAAGTATAAACCTTTACACGCTCACTAAGATTTCACTCAATGCACTTAAGTGTTTTGGATGAAAAGTATCAAAACTTTTAATCCATGCCTAGTAGAACTCTTACCACAGGCTTACAATATTATCACATCTCCACCACTTATGTATAAATTAGAAACAAAAATTAAAAGACCTTAGTAGGGTTTTAATGGGGCTTAAGTAAGGTATGGTTGGGATAAGAAAGGGGTTGATTTGAAGGAAATTTACTAAAGAGAAATTACAAGAAACTTATTTACAAATATACAGGTCCTTTTATTGCAACTCCATTAGTATTCTATACTTATTCATAATTTTTTTCTTCTGCTTATTTTTTTAATCAAAAAAATTTTAAGCACTTATCATGTACCACACTTCAAGAAATAGTAAACCTTTCAAAAAATTTCCAAGTTTCAAACAAGTAAAGGATGTCAATAACCTTCAAGGTTTAAAACAATAAAAAGGTCTTCAAATAAAAATAGGTAAAAGTTTAATATATGGGTATAATAACAATGAAAAAGGCTAAGGCTAAACTTGGTTATTCCTAAAAGATAATTTTATGGGTGTCAAAATTACCAAAGAAATAGGCTTAAATCAACTATTGAATCTAAGTGCCTTTATCATGTCATTGCTTTTAATTTAACAAATATGATCTTATTATGTATAACAAAAGCAAGTTTTACAATCATTATACTATACATGATAACACACATGAAAGACTAAAAAGAACTTAAAATTTTTAAAATTGTGGCTTTTAGGCCCAAAAGCTCACGAAAAATATGGGTATATATTTGTGTAAATAGTATGCAATTTCCATTCAATTTGACTATTTCAATGAATGCTAAAAGTTACGACTTATAAAAAAAATTAATTCTAACAATCAACGTTTTGCATACCAACTCAACTTTATATTTAATAATGAAATAAAGTATTGATGGATAGATTTCAATTAAGTCAATATATCAGTTTATAAAATATTATAATCAAGATTATAATAAGCTTAAAAAATTCATTAAAAATTTATTAACCCCTTTTCCACACTTAAGTTGTACATTGTCCCTAATGTGTAAGTATATATAATAAGTAAGAAGGTGCAGCGGTACTTTCTTAGAGGTGATAATTTTTCTAGTTTTTGATCCATCCAATTATTGACTAAAGCCTTATAAAATATAGAAAAAGGGATTCAAAGAAACAAAAGAAATAAAACATAACACAATTGAAATTAAGAAATAATATATGAAAATAACGTAATGAAAATAGATTCTTGATAGGTGTGAGATGCATCATATTTTAGGGTATAGTTTGATATGTGTTTAGTTGTTTATTCAATTGTTTAGTAAGTCTTTAGGGTTGAATTGTGTTAGTTTGTGATTTATTTGTGTTTTAAGGGTTTTATGGGTTAGAACAATCCTTTGAGCTTAAATATGATATTTTTGAGGTACCTTGATGTGTTTGTTAGTGTTTTAGGATAAATATCAACGAACGAAGGAATTTCGGAGCAAAATGGGGCCAATTGCATGGCCCATGATCGTGACAGAAAGGCCTGACATAGGCCACGACCATGCCCAATGTGCAACCACTTCCAAACTTTGCGTTTCGAGGGATTTTTTGGACCTTTCAGACCCCTAAACAACCATAGTTCAACCTTAAACACTAAAGAACATAAATAGAACAACAAGAATAGAAAGAAGGAGCTTTTGCGTCAACCACTTTTGGAGAGAAACCCTAGAGAGAATTGTTGAGAGATTGAGAAAAAGAAGAAGAAAGAGAGAAGTGGAGAAGAAGCTGACCTTGACATACTTCCTGAATAAGGAATTTCTGACGTCACTACCTCTCGTCTCCATCCAAGATCATATTTCTTGTTATTTTTCATTTTTATCATTGTATAGAATTGGAAATAATAGTTTGATGATAGGATTTGTGAATGTTGAGATGTTATAAACACACCTTCGGGTTTTTTTAATCTTTGATTTAATGAAATCTGATTATTTTTTATGTTTATTGGATTTAATGTGATTGATTTCTGTGATTGCATAATTCGGTAATAAACTGAGAGGGTGAACCAAATGAAAAATTATTAAATTGGGCTAACGAGAGTTAGGTGATTTAATAAAAACGAGAAATTAAACAAATTGGTAATTGTGTGAAGAGAAATCTCACATAAGTTCCCGATAGTTTATTGGACAACTTCAAATCTAATTAGGGTTTTGGATATATTGTTAATCGAGAGACTGCAATTCCCATGATCTGATTAGGATTTATAAATTAGAGTTAATAGTTATAACTCGAGAGAAAGTAATCAACCCTAGGACTGTCTAGAACCAATAATCTAGTAATTCATAATTGATTAGGTTAGCATCAAAGATAGGTAAAATTCCCTTTTCTCTCAATTGGAAGTTTTCATAGGTTAATTCATGAGTGTGTTGCAATTGCTAAATTTTTAATAATTTCGTAATTGATTCTTGAATTGATTTTCTTGATTGAATTGCATTCTTATTTTGGTTTTGTTACATTTGATTTTTTGTGATTGTTTTAGCCTTAGAATTTAAGATTAGATTATCCCTCCTCGTGGGATCGACACCTTAGGTATTATGCGAACGACCCATGCGCTTGTGGATTATTGAGGTTAATTATTTAAAACTTACACATATTGAAAAACCACGATCAAGTTTTTGGCACCATTGCTAGGAAGGCGATTAGTTTAGTTCTTTAATTTAAGGCTTTTTCACTATCTTTTGTGTTTATAAAAAAAAATTGGGGCATAAAGTAGAGACACAGCATGTAACACCCAAATATCCCCTGGGAAGATGGACAAGTGTCACACAAAACAGTACTAAAACAATCCAAATCATACTAAACATTCCTTCCATGCATTTTCAAAAACTCAAGCAAACATACATCACATATCATTTAATGTTGTTGTAAACAATCCATAATATACATCATATATAATGAATTTATCAAAATACATGCCTTAAACATAACCATCCTATAATAAGGTTATTACAAACCATTAAACAAAATACAAACTATTTCATATTATCATATACAAATCAAAAACAACTCAAACTCAATTACACATCTTTCAAAACAGAACAACTTCCAAAATAGAACATATTCTTCTTGGCTACTGCAGTAGTCCTAAGCAAAACTACCGTGCTAAGCATATAGCTTAATGGGGAATAACTAAACATAATGCATAATGGTGACTGTTTCTAATAGTCGTCTACCATTCATATATATATATTCAAATCATATCACAATAATCTTTAATTGTTCATAATACAGAGTAATCTAAACATTTTGTCTTAAAACAAAATATAATTCATCAATCATTACAGAACATTCTTGCATCAAAACAAAACTCATAAATATCATAACAGAATGTACAAGTATTAGAATTGAATATTAGAATAGGATATAATCCTTTCAGATCATAATATGACTTATATCATAACAAACTTTTTTTGTATCATATCAGAGTTTATCTTTTATCAAAACATAACTTGTTTATATCAAAACTGATCATGTATTAGAATGCAAAATAAGTTAGACTGCTAATCCCTTTTATAGAAGTGGGTAACAGGACCAAATCAGAAGATACCATGATTAGTATCTGAAATAGGATAGACTTAAGTCTCTGAAATATAAGACACATAAATGTCTAAAATCAGAAGACACCATAGTGTCTGGCACAAAAGACACCGTAGTGCCTGGCATAGAAGAAACCTTAGTGTCTGGTTATATAAGACACCTTAGTGTCTGGTTACAAGAGCAGCTGCAAACCCTTCTAGGCATGCCTATTTACCCACGACCAGGACTTAGCTGTTTTAAAACAAACCATTTCAGAATTTCATGTAAACGATGTAGTGCATAACATATAACCTTATTTATTTGATCAAACTTAACATGCCTTATAAATACAAACATATGCATTAATGCATCATTAAATGTATTGCATCATCACACATTATGTTTATTCACACAATTAGAAAGCACTTCCAATATAATCCTAATTATCAAACTCCTCGGACAATTGATGGTCTCAAAATGTTAGAATCATATAACAATGAAATAATGCATAAGTATGAATTTATTTCCTTATGCTCAAATTGAACCCATTCATTCTCACTTGAACAAACTTATCATGCCTTATAAGAATATGCATTTGTAATAATGCACCAATGAATACATTAAGTAATTACACTTTACATGCACTCACCTAAGTTCCCAATTTTCAAAAATTCATAACTAACACATCACTTTTATCATTTAAATCACATTTTTGTTCATAAGTATACTTCATTCCTTTAACAACTTATAAGTTCCAAAATTAGATACTTTGTTATCTAATAACACCTTCTTTAATTAATACTTCAATTAAAAATCAAAATCATATTCAACCTTTAATGAACTTATTCCACATCAAACTAGGTTCATTTTAAACCTTAATTAAGTCCAATTAAACCATTATAAAGTACCTTAACCTTATATGGTCCAACAATTGCCCAAAACCAATCTTTTCTCCTTACTAAGTACTTCCCACGACCATGGGAATGAACCTTATAAATCCTATGATCGTGGGTTGAGTGAACCGAAGGTTTGCTCACCCACAGCTTCCAATTTGTTTCCAAACACTTGACTTCTTCACAAAGTCGATCAATTTCATTTCAATTCTACCTTATTCATGCATCAATACCTCATCAAATTCATGTCTAAACCAATTCAAAAATCATTCATAATGCAACTTACAAATCAGTATCTTCCACACATCAAAATCAAACCTAAAGTTATCATACAAGGATAATTTTTTCAGCATTCATTTATCATCATCATAACACATATTTCATGTCAATTCAGTTATTAGAAAACTTGTAATAATACATTCTATCAAGTTTAGAAGTCCATACCTAATTACCTTCAAGTTCCTTCTTTAAAGAAATAACCAAACCAGCCTTTCATGCAACCAAAACACTTCCAAAATCTAGGTAGATGTAAGATGATCTTAACATTAAGATGATAACAACATAGAAGGTAGTATAAAGTAACTTTTTTGATGCAGTAACTTACAAGGATTCCAAGAGAGGATGATCCTAAAAACTCCAGAAGTTAAGAGGAAATGAGAGAGTTTCAGTGGAGAGAGTGCAAGATAGTGAAGAATTAGCAAAACAGAAATTACTCTAGCAGAAACTTGCCTCATCCAATACTAGCTGTCATTAAGTTATAACAACATATGCATGTTCTTCATTTGTCCCACATTGGAGCTACCAAATGTCACCAATACGTTAATCCATTTGTCACACACTTATTGCTGCCACTTGTCAATTAATTAACTATGCCATTTGTCATTGCATCAACTATGCCAAATGTCACTAACTCATAGGCTTAGTGTGAGATCCCACATCGGTTGGAGAGGAGAATGAAGTACGCCTTATAAAGGTATGGATACCTCTCCCCCTAAGATGTGTTTTCCCAAGGGTGGGAAGAGTAAAACCATGATAGGTTTGGCCCGAAGGGTAAACCAAAGCGGACAATATCTATGGGCTGGTGGTCTGGGCTGTTACAAGTGGTATTAGAGTCGATTTCTGACCCGATGTGCTAGCATAGGATGCTGGGCCCTAAAGAGGGTTGGGCATTAAGGGGGTAGATGATGAGATCCCACATCAGCTGAAGAGGGAAACAAAGTACGCCTTATAAGGGTATGGATACCTCTCTACCATAGACGTCTTCCCAAGTGCGAGAAGAACAAAGTTGTAATGGGCTTGAAGCCCAAAGCGAACAATATCTGTGGGCGGGTGGTTTAGTTGTTACATCTCCATCCCCGTAAGGTTTTGTTTCTAACCCTTTTCTTTTAAATTTATTGTTTGTTTTATTTTATTTTATGTTACTTCCTTCCATGTGTGTTTGTTTGTCTCCTTGTCATATTGAGGACAATGTGTTATTCAAGTGTGGGGAGGGTTGTGTGTCTTGCTTTGAATTTGAATTTTGCATATTGTTATGTTAGTGTGTTTAGGTTGTATATTGTGAATTGTGTGAATGTATTGATGGGTTAAATGGAATGAAATTGATTTAATTTTGAACATAATCTATTAGGTTGTGAAGAGTCATTAGCTCACAAAATTAGTGATCTGGATTATTTAGCTAAAGCATGCAAGTTGATTACGAGTTAATGTTAGTTATCACCCTATAAGTTGTTATATTCATTCATAAGTATTTCGACTAAGTAGCTTAGCTAGTATTTTTTAATGAAAATGAGCAGCTAAAGCAATAAGGAAAGCATTAACTAAAAAAAGTGTGTTTGTAAATTTTAAATAAATAACTATTTCACTAGCTTTCGAGTTATGAATAGAGCTAGTAGCCAGTTGAGAACGTGATGTAGCCAAGTAACCGGATCGACATGCATCACAAACGTATGCCTTCATGTCAAAAGGCTATAATGACATTCCAACCAAGCAACTTAATAAAAATATGACTTAGTCGTGTAACCGGATCAACATCTATCACCAATGTTTGCCTCTATGTAAAAAGACTAGGTCCATGTCCATAAAAAATAACAAAAAAAGAATGTTTTCTAATAAAAACCTACCGAACTTGTAAGTAACCTAACTTTTCATAAAAATGTACTTAGGATTAGTTACAAAGTTTGAATGACCAAATAATTATTAATGTGTGTGTACAATTGAAAGGGTGAATAAAGTTGACATTTGGGTCTTGACTAATATGTATATTTAATTTAGAGCTCCTAGACGATTTTACATGTTAAGGATTTGGAATAACTTGAATGATTGTGTTTAGATCTAAATTTGTTTCATGAAGTTAAAGCCATTGTCTCATTATTGCATTGTGTGGTTTATGATTTTGTGTTATTTTTTGATTTGTTTACTTGAGGACAAGCAAATGTTTAAGTGTGGGGATGTTGATAAGTGTAAATTGCATTGTGTTTTAGGGCATATTTTGATATGTGTTTAGCTGTTAATTCGATCATTTAGTATGTGTTTAGGTTAGAATTTGTTAGTTTGTTAATTATTTGTGTTTTAAGGGTTAGTACAAGCTTTTGAGCTTAAATATTATGTTTTTGAGATACCTTAATTTGTTTGCTAGTGTTTCAGGATCAATATTGAAGAATAGAGGAGTTTCGAAACACATTCAAGCCAAAACAAAAGCCCACAATCATGGCCTATCAGGCCACGATCATGACATAAGCTCCAAGAATGTCCTTCGATCATGGCCTACATGCCAAGATCGTGACAGAAGGCTTTGATGTGAGCTATCGAGCAAGCATGCAAACACTTATGAACTTCACGTTTTAAGGGAATTTTTAGACCTTTGGGACCAGAAAAGCCCTAGGGTTACCCAAAATAGAAGAGACTATCAAAGGAATAACAAGAAAAAAAAAGGGAGCTTTTTCATGTAGCCACTTTTTGGAAACCCTAATAGAGAAAAAGGAAGAGAAAGAGAGGAGGAAGAGGAAGAAAGAGGAAGAAGAAACGGTCTCGATGTGCTTCCCAGATCAGGAGGTTTTTCGACACTACTGCCTTCCCAAATCATCCATTCTAAGTTTCTATTTTTTTTGTTTTAGTTGTATTCATATACAAAGTTGAGATGGAATGTATGATGATAGATGGTAGAATGTTGATGATGTTCTAACTCTTTTTCGAGATTTTATTTTGATTTAATGATAATTTAATTGATTATGTTTATTGGATGAATGTCATGATTTGATTGCGTCCTTGCATAATTCGGTAACAAACTGAGAGGGTGAACTGAATGAAAGATGATTAAATCGGATTAATGAGAGTTAGGTAATGTAATAGAAACCGTGACAAATCATATTGGTAATTATACAAACAAATATCCCGTGTGATATTCTGATAGTTTATTAGAGTGCTTCAGGTCTAATTAGGTTTTTTGTTAATTTGTAAATTGAGAGATTACAAATTTCATAATCCAATTAGGGTTTATAAATTAAGGTTAGTGGTTATAACTTGAGAGAGAGTAATCAGCCCTAAGATCGTTTAGAACTAACACCCATTAACACATAATCAGCTAGGTTAGCATTAATGATAGGTAAAATCCCCTTTCTCATAACTTGGTAAATTCTTGGTTGATTTTCATTATGCATGCTTATTGCTCAATTGCTAATTCTTTCGCGTTTAATTTTTGAATTAATTGGTTGAATTCAATTCGCATATTTACTTCCCATTACTTTATTTATTTTTAGTTTTATATCTTTTCAGCCTTAGATTTTTAGGATTAGACTAATCCCCCTCCTAGTGGGATCGACACCTCTTATATTATAGTCGCGAACTGTGCATTTACGGTGTTAAAGGGCTTGTAAATTTTAAAGATCGAACGGCACGATCAGAAAGCACTAATGATAAGCTTAAGCTTTCCTTGAATTTGGGCAAGGAGACTGAAATTTTAGATTTGGAAATTGAGGAGTGTAAGTTGATTTTAGGTAGTGAGAATAAAAAGAGAGATCCTGAGACTGTTGAGGTAGAAGAAGGGTTAAGGGAGAAGCTAATCAACTGAAATTAGTATAACTAAAAGAGCTCCCCAAACACTTAAAAATATGTTTTCCTTGGGGAGAACAACATACACCAAGTGGTTATTTATGCTTCTCTCAGTAGTAAGGAGGAAGAGAAACTGTGAGGGAACTAAAAAGGCTTAAGAAAGCCATTAGTTGGGGGTTGAGTGATATAAAGGGCATTAGTCCCTCCATGTGTATACATAAAATAATTTTAGAAGAGGGGGCTAAGCCAATAAGAGAACCCCAAAGGAGGCTCAACCCAAACATAAGTGAGGTAGTTAAGAAGGAGGTTATTAAGCTCCTTGATGAGTGGGGGATGATCTACCCTATAGCAGATAGTGCGTGGGTTAGTCCTATGCATATGGTACCTAAGAAAACGAGCATAACTATAGTTCAAGGCTGGGGAATGTGTATGGATTATAGGAAGTTGAATAGTGTGACTAAAAAAGATCATTTTCCTATATCGTTTATTGACCAAATGCTAGATAGATTATCTGGTCATGCTTTCTATTGTTTTCTTGATGCTCTTTTAGGTTATTATCAAGTTCCTATAGCACGGAAGGATCAACCAAAGACGACCTTTACATGTCCATTTGGGACATTTTCTTTTTGGAGGATGCCATTTTGGCTTTGCAATGCACTTGGTACGTTTTAGAGATGTATGTTGTCCATTTATTCAAACATGGTTGACAAGTTCATTGAGGTATTTATGGACAATTTCTTTGTTTTTTGTAATTCTTTTGACAACTATTTACATAAATTAACTCTTATACTTGAGCAATGTATTGAATGCAATTTGAAATTAAGTTCAGAAAAGAGTCATTTTATGGTAGATTATGGCGTTGTTTTGGGACATGTAGTACCACATAAGGGCATATAGAGGTGGGCAAAGCCAAAATTGATTTAATTTCTAGTTTGCCACCTCCAACATTGATTAAGGATATTAGAAGTTTTTGGGGGCATGCTGGATCCTATAGGATGTTCATAAAAGATTTTAAAAAAATCTCTCATCCTCTGTGTAATTTGCTTAATAAAGATGTCCCATTCATGTTTGATGATAAGCGCCCGAAAGCATTCAATATTTTAAAAGAAAAGTTAAATTCTGCCCTATAATCATTGCACCTGATTGGACCTTGCCCTTTGAGATTATGTGTAATGCTTCAAACTATGCCATTGGAGTCGTTATTGGCTAGAGAATTAAAAAACTCTTATGAGTGATTCACTATACGAGTCTATCTTTGAATAATGCACAAGTGAATTACACAACCATTAAGAAATAAATGTTAGCTGTGGTTTTTGTACTTCATAAATTCAAATTATATTAGACAGGTTGTAAGGTCATTGTGTTTTCATATCATACTGCTTTAAAATATCTGTTGAATAAACCACAAGCTAAACCTAGACAATAAGCTAAACTAAGACTCATTAGGTGGGTTCTAACGTTTTTTTTTAAAATTTAGGTGGGTTCTAATGTTGCAAGAGTTTGATGTGGAAATTAGGCACAAGAAAGGTAGTGAGAATGTAGTATCTGATCACCTTTCTAGGTTACACCTTAATTATGATAATCCACACATTGCACCTCAGAATGCTTTTGAACGATTTCTTGATGAAGATTTATATGTGGTTTCACAAGTCCCTTGGTATGCTGATATTGCTAACTATCTTGCTTATGGTATCTGGAGAACTGGCATGAAATTTTAGGAAAAGAAAAGATTTCTACATTTTTTCAAGTATTATTTTTTAGGACAAGCCTTATTTGTTCATGATTTACAAGGATGAAATCATTCATAGATGTGTGTCGGAGGAGGAGCAATTGCCAAAGCTGTAATTTTTCCAAAACATGTATTTTAGAGGGCATTTTGGAGGCAAGAAAACCATCAAGAAGGTTCTTCAAAGTGGTTTGTATTGGCCTTCACTTTATAGAGATGCTCACAATTATTGCATGAGATGTGATAGATGTCAAAGGGTGGGCAATATAAGTAAAAGAAATGAAATGCCTCTTACTAACTTTGTTGTGGTAGAGATTTTTTATATTTGGAGTATTGATTTCATAGGTCCTTTCCCAAAATCTTTCAACTTTGAATATATACTGCTAGCTGTTGATTATGTGTCTAAGTGTCCCACTAAGACAAATAAAGCTAACATTGTTTGGAAGTTTTCAACGAAATATATTCTAAGCAGATACAGGACACCCAAGGCCATTACAAGTAATGGAGGAAGCCATTTCTGCAACAAATGGTACAAAAAATTGATGAACAAGTTTGGAATCCGACACAAGGTGTCAACCCCATATCATCCCCAGACCTTTGGACAAGTTGAAATTTCTAATAAATAAATTAAAGGAATCCTTAAAAAGATGATGAGCACGTCAAGGAAATATTAGGTGGTCTGTCTTCATGAGGCACTTTAGCCTATCGAACGTAAATTCTCAGGAAGGCATGCCCTTTACCAGTAGAATTAAAGCATAAATCTTATTAGGCAATCAAGACTACAAATATGAGTTTAGATGAAGTAAAGGGCCCAACAAATGTTGCAGATTTCAGAGTTTGATGAGCTCCGAAATGAAGCCTATGAAAGTTCAAAGATTTAAAAAGATAAAACTAAGGCTATGCATGATAGAATGATCCTTTGAAGGACCTTTAAACTTGGAATAAAAGTCTTGTTTTTCAATTCAAGGATGAGGTTAATTCCCTAGGAAGTTAAATTCTTGCTAAAGTGGGTTATTTCAAATCATCCAAGTTTTTCCATGCATGGTGGTGGGGCTCTTAAATTTGAAGAAAAATGGAATATTCAAGGCTAATGCCTAAAGAGTGAAACCATACTTAGAGGAATTTTGAGAAGATAAATTCATTGAAATTGTCCTCATTTGTGATGCTTGATGCGACCAAGTCTAGCTAATACAACATTAAAGAAGCGCTTAATGGGAGGCAATTGTTTTGTTTAAACGATTTTAATTTTAGTTTCATTTTTCTATTTTAATAGATTTTTGATTAAATTTGATTTAGAATAGGTGCTTGGATTTGTTAATTGTTTTTGATGAGTGCAGCCATAGTTAAAGGAAAAGGGAGTTTTATTGTATTTGGCAGAGGCAAACATAGGGAGTTGCCTTGGTCGTGCCTTAACGCAGATTGGTCATGCCCCTGCCTACCATAGCTATGCTTCATCGATTCCTTTAACCAAGCACAAGATCAAAGCCCATAAACTTGGCTTGCCCACTCTATTAATGTTGTGTACCTCACAAAAACCCTACGTCAACTTTCCCTCACCTTTATGTGTTTGTGACAAGACAATTGGCAGAAAGGCTTTATATCAAACTAAGCAACGATGGAAAGCAGGTTCTGCTTAACTCTTGTTATTCCCTTTTTTGTCTATGCATGATCACATTGAGGAAAATGTGATTTTAAAGTGTTAGGTGTGGGTTTTGTTTAATGCTTACAAGGTTTTGTTTTCTTATTTTAAAACTATTTAATGTTTAGTTTGTTTAATGCTTTAGTGTTTTTTATCATGTTCTTGATAGATGGCCTTAAAATTTTTGAAGCAAGAGTTTGAGAATTGAATGGAATAAGTACTAATTGTCAATTTGGATGGTCATTCTTTTGCATTACCTTAATCAATTGGTGCGAATTTGAGCTTTTAAAATTGAATTTCAAATGGTTATTCTTCTAAGTGAACATTCTTGATTGTTATATTGCTAGAAATTGCTTAGGTATGCATTTCAAGATCATATGAAAATTACAATTGAGCATCAAAATGATTATGGCAATGAGGTTTAATGACTTAACTTAAAAGACCAACCTTTTATGCATCTTTAGTGAGCCAATTTTGAGCCTTTTTTACCATGTTCTTTCTTTTACACAATATTATGAGCCATAAATCGTTTTATCATTTTCTCTCAATTTGTTTGACCTTCTACTAGGAATAAGAGCATTTGAGGAATTTAGTTATTGAATTATTGTGTAAATTAAAGTGTGCGGTTAATTTGGTTATCCATGTTATTCGAGGTTAAAATATCTTTTGAATAGAGTACCTTTGTTACAGTTGTGAGTCCTTTCTTGTTAAAAAAAAGAACTATCAAAGAAAAGAAAATTGTTGTTCCACACAGCTAGGTGATAATGAGCTTTGTTGTGGTTTTTGCAATAATGTTTCGAAAAAAAGATAAAATGAATAAATAAAAATTAGAAAGAAAATAATATAAGAGGGACTCAATCCTTAAATTAAAGGGTGTTATAGTAAAAGGGTGGAGATGTTTGAAAAAAATTTGTATGTTTAGGATTTGTGAAGTAGTAGTTATGTTAATTGTGTGATTATTGGGATTGCTCTTATACTTAATCAGTAACTCACTTTTCCAAATGGCATACGTTTACCCTAGCCCTATTACAACCAAATGAAAAGACCTTCTGATTGGTTCCTGATTATGGTTAAGTGATGGAGATTTGATTAATAAGCAAGCTTATGGAGATATTGTTTCATTGAATGTAAAGACTGTGAACACTTCCATGATCATACACTTGAGAGATGTTGTAAGGAAGTGACATTTTTGGGTATGCATGGAAGGGCTATTAGTTTGCGTTAGTATAAGTTTTGTTTGATTTGAGAATAATTGTGGAAATTATTGAAAGTTTTGTCTTGATTTTATATGATAATTTTTTAACTTGATAAAATTCTTTCTTGTATGTTTTTGTTTTCCTTTAACTTTGCTTAGGGACAAGCAAAGCATTAAGTGTGGGGTAGTTGTTATAATGCATTTTGTGTTAGGTTTCAGATAGTTTTTGTTCAATTTTTAGTCTTTTCTATTCTGTTTGTTCAAGATTGTTGTTAGCTGTATGTGTTTAGGCTGAGCTTTAAGGACTTCAGGAGAAAACTTCAAAAAGGTTAGAGAATATTTAAAGGAAATCTTAAGATTTTAAGGAAGCCCAGATGTGTAGCTTTTCGCATTCAATTGGACTAGCAATCGTTTGTTCAAAGTAAAACTTATTTCTGCAAAATTGGCAGCTTGACCACTGAATCTTTACATGGACATATATGAGAATTATGAGATCCAAATGAGGTGATTCAAAAGCACAAGTTCAAGCCAGCATCCTGGGCCATAATTCCTATGCAAAACTTAAGACCCAAAAGTGTTGTTTTGAGGGGCTAAAGGGGTTGAGAATGAAATACGAAATCTTTCCTGTCCTGTATGACCTTCCTTTGGTTTTTTTGCATATAAATTTAGCTATAGGGCTTTGTTTTAAGTGAAAAAGGATCCACTGGAAAGCTGGGAGGCGGAGCTACAAGTTATATGAAGAGATCTTGACCTGAAAAGGGGAGTATCAAGGTTAGAAAGAGGAGAGAAGTATCAGGATGGAAGGAGAGCTGCAAAGGGAGAATTAATGGAGTTTTGTCATCAACATTGATTGAGAGCTGACGAAAGCGAACAAGAGTTTCACTCTATTCATTATTCAAGGGTTCCTTTGTTCTCTATTCTTTTGGGATTACAGATTCTTGTTTCAGTTTCTTCTTGATACAATGTAATTTACTCATCTGAATTTAATTAATATGAGTATTATTTTCACTTTAATGATGAGCTAAATTATTCTTACTTGGAGTTTGCATCTAGATTTAACTGAATGTCTTGATTTGATAATTCCCAATAATATATATCTTGCATGGATTGATTTTGTTTTGTTGAATGCTAGGTTAATAGATTGGCTACCTATTATTCTTAAGATATTGAGTGAAGAATTGAAAGATGAAACTTGATATTGGAACTAAACAATTAATTACCCTAAGAATCAATTATAAATATAAGTTCTAGGGATTGCTCAATTCGTAACTTTGGACAGTTAGTTTATGAATGTGAGAACTATTAAATTGATAGTTTTTCATTTGATTGAAGAGAGAATGAAGCTGCTGATTATATTAATAGGAAGTTTCAAAATTTTGGCTTGAAATTGGATTGAAGTGTAATCCCTAGGTTATCTTTAAAAGGTTTATATCAATTCTACGTAATTCATTCTTTTTGTTTAATTTCTTAGTCTCACAACCTTTATACCTTCTTAAATTTGATTATTTAGTTTCTTGTTTTTAATCAAGTTATTACAGTTAATAACTTCCTTGTTACGCCTACCGTATACTACAACAACCTTGTCTACTTGTGGGTGATGCGTTTAGGTAGTATTAAGTAGAACGTAGCACTGGCTTCATCCCCTTTCCCTGTATAATAGTTTTATAGCCTATAAGTAAGCCACATGTTGCAAAATAATAACAAGGACATAATTTATCAAATTAGTAAATCCAATTGCAAACACCAATTCCCTTTTTAATGACAAACTGTTAATGAAAGAGGGAACAATAAAAATCCCTGAATCATTTGTTGACTCTAATAGTTTGTCTTACAGGAAGTGGGAACCCTCCGTATTTAAGGTCACTAACAACACCTCATTAGTAGTTTCTTTACGTGGTTCCATTGTCAGTTCTTCCTCAACCACCTTAGTCCACTCTTTTTCTTCTTCTTGGATAGAATTTTTTGTCTTATCTTCTTCAATCATCTCCTGCCACTTCTCTACTTACTTTTCTTGGATGGAGGCTTCTTCGAGAAGCTCTTTTTGGAATTTCTTTTCATCTTTGAAGCCAACTGTCATCTTTTCTTCACTCTACTGCATTAATAGGCTTAAATAGTATTAAATGTTATGCTCAAGACATTTAGGTGAAGAAATTTTTTCTTCGAATTTACGTCAACTAGCTTTAAGTTCAGCAAGGTATTCCATTAATTTATCCCTGATATTTGCTTCCTCTTCCTATTCCTCTTCTTCTTTTAATGGGAACTCTTTTCACTACTAAGGGTGATTGTCATTCCCATTTTATATGGTCTGTTTCAGTAACACTAGGCAAACTGCCTTGGATCTCGTCAGATAATATCTCCACCAGCTAGTCCATCTGATTCACCAAATTTTGTATACGAGCCTTTGTTTCCTGAAGCTTCATAATTGATCCTTGAATGAAATCATCCATCATATCTTCTAGACTTGGCTCGTTAACTGGAGGTGCTTAGGACTATAAATATCCAGCTGGAGCGTCATTGTTCCATCCATAGGTGTAAGAATTGCTCCACTCTGAATTATAGTTGTTCTCGTCCACTGCACTATGAGGTTGAATATACATGCTAGGTTGCTCCAATATATAAGTTGGTGCTCGACATTTGTGATTGTAGTGATAACTCCCACCAATGTTGTGACATGGACTAGATATTAGTTAAGTTTTCAAAAACATATGAGAACACCTCTCTCTCCCATATCGTGATATTAGAGATTGCGAAGAAATTATTCCATCCTTCCACTGAATTTTAAATCCTACAATAACCCACAATCTCATGATCAAATAAAGAATTTCAAAAGATAATTAAATGAACAAATCACAATTACAATAAAATACAATAAGAAATAAACGTAAAAGCTCAATTAAAATAAAAGAAAATAGAAAAATATAATATAATAAAATAAAGAGAAATGACTAGAGTAATAAAATAGAGTTTTTCCTAAAATCACTATTCCCAGCAACGATGTCAAAAACTTGGTTATTTTTTTCTAAGTTAGTCAATATTGTAATAACCACAAGTGCAAGGTGTAGCTGTAACTAGTACTAACAAGTACGAGTTAATCCTTTGAAGACAATGATCACTAATAAATACCTTTTTCCAATTATCTAGCCTATTAATTTTGTTTTTGGATTTTAATAAAAGAAAACAAAACTAAAGCGAGTAAAATGAAATAGGCAACGAAATTGAACAAAGAATGAAGAATTCGCTTAGAAAGTTACTGATATCAATAATTAGTATCTAGGTTTCGAATCCCCCTAAACCTTTAATAGATTAATCTTTTATTACTCAATTGTTTTACTGATTTATTAGACAGTGGAGATTCCTGTGGTTTGTTAATAACTGACATTGAGTCGTACTAACAACTAATCATAAGGTTTTCAAGCGAATAACTCAGGTTTAAGTTTATAGGATTGCTTTATCGATTTGTGAATCCCTCTATTAAGTTTGACCATACTCTGAAAGATTTACATCATCCTATCTCTAAGGTTGCAATCAACTCCTTCTAATTACAGTAGATCTATTCAAACCTAGGAGTTCTTAATCTCTACTTATGAAATTCAATTATGATCTAATATTTTTAGGTTTATTAGAACATAAATAAAACATGTAATTGAATCACAATATAAAAATCAAAGCAATTGCATTAATAAAAGAATCAAATCATATCAAAGCATTAACATAGTGTTTATCTAACCTAAATACTAACAAGATGTTTAGTTACTCATTATCAAAAATAAAAATAAAAATAAAAACCGAAAGAAAAATGAATTGAAAACAATGGGTTCATAATTTTAAATCTCCCTGATTGTCTTCTTTCAAATATTCTTATGATGTGCAGGTTTGATCTGGCATTTCGATGGATCTTTTGGTGAATTCCTCATGTTTTCCTGTTCTCTATATCAAAATCATCCCTTAAGAATGACCTTTATGTCTAGAGTCACCTCATAAAGTCTCCTCTCTGACTGTTTCCTATAATTTCCTTCAAACACATCTTTTATATTGAAATTTAAGGTTCTGGGAATATGCACGGTTTGTTACACAATCGTGCATAACCAAATTCTCTTAATATCATAAAACCGCACAGTCCGGTAGGAGCGCACCGACAGATGCACGACTGTTCTCCCCTTCTGTATGTCGTCTCTTTGTTTTATTCTATTTTTTCATCCCAATTCTTTTCCTTTTAAGTCCGTGAAGGCAATTATACTTTACAAACACAATTGAGAGGCATTAAGTACCAAATATACACTAAAAATATAATTTATCGAGCAAAATACAATAAATATGAGGTAAAAATATGATTAATTATTCATCTATCAGAGCAACTCTTATACTGATGCATTAAATGTTTACACTTCATCTGAATCTTTAATAGAAGACCTCACTGATGGTGAAGCTAGCCACAGTGTATTGAAAGAATTTTTTTCTTTGACTAATGACACTAAGCTAAATATATTAAGTTATTGGAGCCCACTATTTCCTCAAAGTGACAAGGAGAAAAAAGTAGAATTCACGAATGATGTTGTTGTTCAAGAAGAGAAAGAAGAACATAGGATGGAGGAGATAGAGGTTGAAGAAGTAAAGGCAATCTCTATTCAAGATGAGGATGAAGACAAGTGGGTAGGGGTGATTGTGGAAGAAGAAGAGGAGTTCACCTTCTTATAAGACAAACTGTTATATTCAATTGACAATTTAGGGAGTTTCATCATTCCCTATTTTATTGATAGTTTGTAAAGCAAAAGGGTATTACTGAACTTACTTGGACTTCTTAATTTGTTAAATTATATCTTTCTTATTATCTTACAACATGTGGTTTATTTAAAAGATACTAAACTACCATGGGGAGAAAGAGGTGGAACCAAGCCACTAGTCATAGACCCAGGTTGAATATAGACATGAAGGGTATGTCAAGCTAATGACATTAAAGAAGCACAACTTGAGAGGCAACCCAAGAATTACGATGGATTCTATTTTTATTTTCATTTTATTTTTTGGTGCTTTATTATTTTTATTTTGTACGGAGTTGAATTGATGGATACTTATGGCATAGAGTGTCTTCAACTTCCCTCTTTAATAACATCACCAGCTAAACCACTATAAGTTTTCTTGCTCTTACTTTTTCTTTATTGTCATTTCCTTTTATTTATATTGTTTTGTTTTCCACATTGAAAAAAATGTGTTTTTCAAGTGTAGAGATATCTTTTATGCACTTGCATATCATTTTTGGAATTTTGCACTTGCATTGTGTTAGTTTATGATTAGGTTGGCATTGAGAGAGTTATTGCATGATGTGTGCATTGTGTGCATGTTTCAATGACATTAATCAAATGGAATTAATTTACCTTTGAACATGGCCATTTAAATTCTAAAGGCATAATAACTTGTGAATATTGTGTTTTAAGTGTCTTTAGGATGAATATGCAAGTTAATTAGGATATGACACCTATTCTTTCACTTTATGAAACTTGTTTGGATACATTTATAATTACATTCATTTAAATTGGTTAGCATCCTTAGTACCCTTTCATAAGAGTGACTAACTAAGAATAAATGAGGTAGGTTAAGAATGTTAAAAAATGGTAAATAAAATCCCTATTATGCTAACCCTTTTTAAGAAAATTGGGCTAAGAATAGAGTTTGTAGCTAGTTGAGAGTTGTGATATGGCTAAGTAACCGAGGGCATTTGTGACAAAATGTTTGTCTTCATATCAAAAGGCCAGAATGATACTCCAAACAAACTAAATAAAAAATGTAACCTAGTTAAGTAACCGGGGGACATTCATGACAAGGTGCTTGCCTTCATGTCAAAAGACTAGGATATTGTTAAAGAAAATCTAAAAAATGGTTCTTATAATAAATTAAACCTACTAATCTTTAAAAATAGCAAGAATTTTCATGAAAGGTTGCTTAGTGTTAGTTTTCCTTTTTAATTGATCAATAATAATAAGTGCATGCTTACAAGTGCCATAGGTGTATAAGCAGGGTGTTAATATTTTGATTGATATGTATATTCAAATTAAAGCACTTTAACATGAAAGGAATAAGGTAGTATGTTGGCATTATTTAAATGGTTAATGTTTGCAGTTAAGTTAATTCCATTAGATTTGATGCCACCATTATTGAATGTTGCATATTGCTAGATGTAGATTATAGTATGTTTTCTAGGTGTTTGAGTGTGTTTTAAAGTGTTTTCTTAGATGATAATCACGTGTTTAGGACTTAGAATTGTGTTATATTGTTAGTGTTTCTATGTGTTTTAATTATTTGATTACTTTAAAGTAAGAATTTTATCTTAATTTTATGCTTCAAGGGTTTGATATGTTTATGAGTGAACAGAAACATGAAATTCAAGAAAAGAGAAGAATTTGAAGCATGAAACAATGCAAGCCACGATCGTGGCACTCCCATAGTCATGGCAGGTGTGATAAAGAGCAAATTTTAACTTTTCCAACATGCAATTTTTTGCACTTTTTACGTTTTGGGGCTATTTTTGGAACCAAATTAAGTGGAAAAACCCTAGAAACAACCCTAGAAGCCTCAAGAACTATTTAAGGAAAAGAAAAACACAAAAAAGGAAGCAGCCACCAGATTCAAGAAGATCAAAGAAGAGACATCAAAAAAAGCTCTAGAAACTCTAGATTTCTAGATCAAGACACAAACTTGTTTGTCTTTCCTTTCCCTTTAGTTGTTTCATTGTCTTGGATGTTTATTTATATTATATGACATTCAATAAGATTATAGGTTTCTAAATTCTTATTAGGGATTGTTTTTTATATGTTTCATTAAACTTTTTTCTTGTTAAATTCAATACATCTATGAATGTTTTGTGATAATTTTTATGCTTATACTTGGAAATAAATGGAGAGAGTAGATCAAGTTACATGGTTAAGGTGCGCAAAAAGAGTTAGTAGCTTAATATACTTGCAATTATTAGATTAGTTAACAATTGAAAAGAGATCTTAATTGTGAATTAATTATCCTTAGGATTGCTTTAAATCCAATTGAATAGTTAAGAGTAGTTTTGTGAATCGAGAGGTTACAATTCTATTATTATCGACTTCAATTGGTATTACTTGATTAAATCTTAATAGAGGGTGATCAAAACCTTAGGATAACTACGATCAAGCATAATTGGATTAACAAGAATAAGGGGAGACAAAGCAAGGATAAAATAATTCCTAAGTTTCCAACTTTGATCAATTTTATCTTTTTTGGTAGCTCACTTATTGATGTAAATGAATATGGTGAATTATGTAATGATTCACTTCTGGATATTATGGAGGACTCTTCTTTTAAAGGTCCACTAGAGCTTTTACAAGTTTAAGGATGTAAGCAAAAGGAAAATGTGGTAATAAGAAATAGCTCGTAGATTATTTAGAGATTATGGAACCTATGGTACGTCTATAGAAACCAATCTTTATAAGCTACCTTGAGCATGAAGGTACGTTGAGCTAACGATGTTAAACAAGTGATACTTAAGAGGTAACCAAAGAATTAAGGAAGGTTTCAATTTTATTTCATTTTGTTTCCATTTTTTATGTTAACATAAGACTTTATTTCATGTTATATTAATTCCATTTCTTTATTATTATTATCATCATCATCATCATCATCTTTCATTTTTATCCCTTATTGTTGGACCCTGAACTTTTTGATTAAATGAGAAATTGGTGGCGATTATTTATGTGTAAAGAAAAAGGGACAATTCTTGAATTTGAAATGGAATAGAAAAGATGGTTTTGATTCAAGATGCATTATATATGAAATGTTGGAAGTTAAAAGCTGGAAAATGTAAATGTTCATTGCGTATGCTTCGGTGTTTTAGCCATAACTTGATCTCTAGTTATCCAAACGAGATGATTTTTGATTTGGATTAAACTAGAGACATGGATCTAAAAATGTTCTGAAGGAATCAAATTTCAATTCGGTCCTTAAGGCTCTCGATTTCTGGAGTGAAGTTGGATATAGTGTACAGTCTCGGTTTAGTAACAGTCCGAAATTGTTTGTGGTATAACTTTTAGACTATGGAACCAAATTAAATGATTTTTGATGTCATTAGAAAATTGAGACAATGAAGAATATTTTTCTAGAAGGAAGTGTTATCAAATTTCTTCAATTGCAAGATTAGAAAAAGGTCTTGTTTTTGGAAGGAGTTAAGCATGATTTTAAATATGGTTTTGCTAGATTAATTATTTTATT
>JAOSBL010000005.1:15264714-15279044 GCA_027568915.1 Erythroxylum roraimae | reverse complement strand
ATTTGCAAGGTGTCGGGAAAATGAATTAACAAGGACAAGGCCATTAAATGGGTTCAATAGTGTCATGACACACGTCAAGACACTTGGCAATAATCTTATCTTATGACTTCATAAACATTTATCTCTACTTCATTTATCGCTCAATGTTGTGATCCCTTTGTCACCCAAAACTTCATGTACTGATTTTCAGTACCATTGGACAATAATTGTCTACTACCTGTAACAATCGATCTGGCGCTTGGCATTTTTCCTAGTTCGGGAAATTTCCCCACAAATTTCAGGAAAAGTTCCTAAAATTCTCCAAAATTGATAAATCAAGAATTTCACTTCCCAATGCAGTTTTCAATACCAACTAATCGGTAGTTGATAGTCAAGGTCGTGTAATTAATACCTGGGCTGATATTATTAACCGTGCTAACCTTGGTATGGAAGTTATGCATGAATGTAATAACCCATAAAAATCAAACCAATCACGTCCATTACCAATTATACCCGGAATGTCAATGAATGCATGTACACCTATTGGTATATGCACGGATTTACTATTCATGTGCATGTGCCCTTTGCATGAGCATGAAATGTGTTGGTCCCAATTCTCTGATAACTCACATGTATCAAATTCCTAGGGTTCTACCCCTTTGGAAACGGGATGTTACATAAGGCGACTGTCTGATTAAACGTAGCAAGCATCTCCTAGGTTATCTGATAGTTAAGGTTAATTAACGAGCTCTTCTTAATTAACTATGACCAAAAGAAAAACTGCAATTAACAGAGCTTGTTGTTAATCTACGACCAATAGTTTAAAGAGAGATGTAAAGACAACAATTGAATGAGTTATGTTTAATTGGGTGTAGGCCAAGATTAAACCAAAGAACCAGGTCCCAAACAAATTCATCACTTTCATCATTTTTTTAATGTTTCTTTAATTTGTTTTCATTAGGATAGTTTTACTTTATTTTCTTTTCTTAAACCAAACAAAACCCCCCATCACCTAAACATTGATTAATTTCATATCATAAACTTTATACACACTCTCTATAAGATCGACCTAGACTCATCACTGTTATAATAGTAGTCTAGTTTATTTTGACTAGCGTTACGATGTGCTGTCAGTAAAGAATTCTAGGGTTAGTTCTTTATAAATAGGATAACTAAATCGCAAAAATTTGTCCCAATAAATTCTTGCTCCTAAGGTCTCAACCTTTTCTCTCAATCTTATCCTTTCTAATGTATCAAAGTTGAAGTATTTAGGCATATTTATTTTCTTAAGACTAAGGGTCTGGAATTGGTCACCTTCCTCCTTTGGGAAGATCGAGAAAGGTGTACCGTAATCCACTACTCAATTTCGTTATCCGCAGTTCGATACTTGGACTTTGCTTTTTGGTTAGGTGCGCTTAACCGTTTGCTTGATGTGCGGTCCCATTGGATTGAGAGTTGTGAAAAGTTTGGAGAGAATTTAAGACTTGAAGATGGATAAAGTGAAGTGAGAGGAGTTGAGTTCTTAGGTTTAGAGAGAGAGTGCAAAAGTGAAAGATGTAAGAAAAATGAGGTTAAGTGTAAATTTATACGGTAGGAAAGGTACAAGGGATAAAATTGGAAGAAAAATAGCTGAAATTTGCGTATACCCAATCTGCCCCACGGCAAGCCACAATTGTGGCCTTGCAAAAATTCTGCATGCTTTCCTATTTCGCTTCTTTTTCCTCATTTCAACCCCGACATCCTTTCATACCTTATAATTACATTATTACCTCATTGTGCTTGCCTTCCACAACATTCCCATTTAAACTAATCCTCAATTCCTCCAAGATATTTAACATGACTCAAAACACATAAATAAACAGAATGCAAAACCTATTTACTACAAAAGATGACATAGCAAAATGATTAAAAAAATCATTTTGTTGCCTCCCATGTAGCACTTTTTTTACCATTGGTAGCTCGACATACTTCCTTTGCTCATGGTGGTTTGAACGAGTTGTGTAATGGTAGTGCAATCATAGGTCTCATAAATTGCAAACGAGCTACCAAACTGTGATTTCCACCACCCTTCTTCTTCATCTTCTTCTTCCAGTTATTCCTTCAACATTGTGGTTTTTCAAGTGAGTCCTTGTGATCATCACTATGTTCAACCTGTCCACAAGATTTGGTTCTCTTAATGATATCTACGGAATTGTGAGAACTTCTTCTATCATTGGAAACGTTAAAGGACACCTTCTCATTCCCCACCTTTAGAGTCAACTTGCCTCCATCAACATCTATAATAGATCGGGCAGTAGCTAAAAATTGTCATCCAAGGATAATTGGTATCTTGAAGTCTTCCTCTATGTCCAAAATGATAAAGTTTGTGGGAAAGGTAAATTTTTCCACCTTAATAAGAACGTCCTTTATTATAACTCTCAGACGGTGAATTGATCGATTAGCCATCTGCACACTCATCATGGTTGGTGCTATTTCTCCTAACTTCGTCTTTTGGCATAAAGTGTAAGGCATCATACTTATGCCATCTCCCAAGTCTGCAAAAGCCTTATCCAATTTGACATTACCTATGGTGCAAGGAATGTAAAAATAACCTCGATCATTTTACTTCTGTGGTAATGCTTCCATTTTATTAGAGTTCTCTATGCTTCCTACTTCACTTGCCAGCTTTTCCAGCTCCTTTCTATTGATTAATCTCTCTTGTATGGATACTATAAGAGCGAGTCATGTTTTCAGTTGCTCTATTACCTTACTAGAATGGGGTATAGAATTACAGGTCAATATGCCATGATTTCCTTTAGGTTATGGTCATTCAGTAGGAAATTTTTGGTCATTCCTTTTCTTTTCCTTTTCCCCATCTTCTTCAGTTTGGTCAAGCTTCTCCTTAGTGGCCTGCATGATCCTTTCCTTTGGGTTTGTTTATGTTTTACTTGGAAGGCTCCCCACATTTCGTGCAGACAATGCATCTGCCAACTGGCCCATTTGAACTTCCAAGTTGTGGATCATCCATGCTTCCAATTTTATCCAAGATTTTGTCTAATTTGGAGTCCATGGAATTAGGTTTCTCTTGTTGGAATCCAGAAGGCCTGTGAGGTCGGAATTGACCTCCATCATTGTTTGACCACAAAATTTTGGGCAATTCTTCCACCCAGGATTGTACGTGTTCGAATAGGGGTTGTTCCCTCCACCACAACCAAACTATGCTCCCATGTAATGAACTTGCTTTGTTTCATTACTTTGCATCAGGAAGCAGTTGATGGTGTCATGATTATCCTGGCTGCATAGCTCGCATCTTTGTTGAATGACCTTAATAGGGGTTAGAGAGGAAGCTTTCATGTTGTTCAGCTGTCGTGTTAAGCTGTCAATTTTTGCTTCCATCTTTGTTATTTAGTCAACAGCTATAGCTCCCTTCTATTCTCAGACAGTTATGTGTTGTTTACTTTGGTCATTCGTCCACAAAAAGTTATTACTGGCCATTTCTTCCAAAAACTCCTCGACTTCATGAACTGTCTTTCACATAAGCCCCTATGTTGCATCTATGGTACCTCTCGTGGGTGGATTGACTCCATTGTAGAAGGTTTACAAAAGAAATTCTTTTGGTAAGTTGTGGTGTAGACACCTCCTTTCTAAATCCTTATATCTCTCTCACGCCTCGTAAAGTGATTCCCTATCACTCTGTTGGAAGTTCGTGATTTCTTTTATTATCTTCATAGTTTTAGTGAGGGAAAAATACTTGTCTAGAAATGCACGTACCAATTGTTCCCACATTGTGATGTTTGAGGGACTGAGAGAGTGATACCAAGCTTTGGCTCTATCCTATAACGTAAAGGGAAAAGGCCTCATCCTAATAGCATCTTCTGACATCCTATGATATTGGAAGGTATCACATATTTTGAGGAAGTTCACTATATATGCATTCAAATCCTTGTTGTTCAGTCCATAGAATTGTACATTTGTTTGTGAAATGTCAATAAGTCTGGCTTTATTTCGAATGAAGGTGTTTGAATAGGTGATTAGGTTACTCCTTGATTGGCAGCATTGAACCCTAGTCTCATAAAGTCCGTAAGGGTTCACGGTTGGTGTCCTTGGGTTCCTCCCTGATCGAACTCTTGATGAAACTCTTCCGCCATTGGTTCTTCAATTTCTTCTTCTTGGCGTTTGGCTCTTTAAATGTCTCGTTCCAAGTGAGTGATGTCAAGTGCTAGGGTTTAAAGATCTGACTTGAACTTCGAGTGACTCTTATGTTTATACAAATGCTTGAACACAAGAGTGATGAGAACACCTTAGACTACAAGAACTAAACTAATTCTATTACTCCCCGGCAATAGCTCCAAAAACTTGTTGAGGAAAGTTTTAATCTATTTAAAACCCTCAATATACTACAAGCGCACAAGTCGTGGGTGTAGTATGTGAGGTGTCGATCCCTCTAGGAATTTTTAAACCAATTTAATTCTAAGTTATCTAAAGCCTAAAAAAATAAACACGTGAAGATGATTAACAGAAAGTTAATTTGTAAAATTAACAAAAAGGAAATCGAATATTGAGCACCACCAAATTTACTATTGGAAATCACACAAGAAAATTTACCAAATTATGATGAAGGGATTTATACTATCATCAATGTTAACCTAATCACTTTTGTGTTAATATGGTGTTGGTTCTAGACTATCGAAGGGTGGATTACTCTCTCTCAAGTTATAATCACTAAGCCCTAATTAATAAACCCTAATTAAGTTAACTACCAAAAATGTCATCTCTCGATTAACAATCAATCCACAACCTAGTTAGTTCTTAATCCCTCTAATAAACAATCGAGTCTCACACGAGATCTCTCAATTTATTAGGTCATTTAACTCTTATTAACCAACCCAATCATTTTGCATTCATTCTCTCTCTCAATTTATTACTGAAGCATGAAGTTACAACAAATAATCACAGCACCCAAATGAATTAACACAAAAACAACTAGATTACACATTCAAAGAAGAAAAATAACAAAGAGGAAAAGGAAATGTCACTTAGACGAGATTAGGATGGCTCAGGAAAACAACAGCAACAGAAGCCCACTCCTCTCTCCTCTTCTTCTTCTTCTTCTTGGAGTTTTCCCAAAGTGGCAGAAGTTGGAGCTTCCCCTAAGGTTCTTTCTCTTTCTTTAAATAGTCTTTTCCATTTTAGGTAAACCTTAGGATTTTCCTGGGTCCAAAACGTCCCAAATGTACCTTAATAAGTCGCGTTCGGGAGGTTGTCCGAGCAGGCCACACTCGTGGCACTTTATTTAGCTCTCTGTCATAATCGTGGCAGACTAGGCCGCGATTGTCTAGTCCTGTCATAATCGTGGGCCTGGGTCTGGTTCCGGGCTTCCTTTGATTCTCCTTTGTTCTTCTATATTTGTTCTTAAATAATAACAAATACATCAAGGCACCTCAAATACACAAAATTTAAGCACAAAACTATGTTATAACCTATATAACATTTAGAACACAAAAATTTAACTAAATAACACAATCCTATCCTAAACATGCACTAATCATTCCATTTAACAACTAAATACATACTAAACTACCCACTAAAACAATATACAAACTACCACTATCAATAACTACTATAGAGATCAAATTTTTAAAACACTTTTGAACCATGTACATCATCAAGTATACCATCAATTCTTGGAATATGAAAACGATACTTGATGATTATAATATTCATGGCCCTACTATTAATGCACATTCACCACATCCCATCCTTTCCTAGAAATAACAAAGTTGGAACCATATAAGGAGATATAGATTTTTGCATATAAGCCCTCTCTATCAAGTTTCCAATTTGCCTCTGTATCTCTTTTGATTCCTTAGGATTACACATTTAAGATGGCTTTTTTAGTAATGAAGCTCCTGAAATTAAGTCAATTAAATGCTCAATTCCTTGAATAGAAAACAAACTAAGGGTAAATCATCCAAAAATACATCAACAAATTCATGTATAAGAGGATCCATCATTAGATCAAAAAATGCTTCCTTTAGACTTTCTAAAACTTCTTGCATAACCACAATATACCCTCCTTTAAAGTTAGCCATTTGATGCATAAATTTAGTCTTAGTAGCAATCATACTTGACTTTAAATTTTATTAGCTGCATACATTCTGATTTGGGTCGGTGATGAAGGTTTCAGAGTGAAATTGCAATTATCTTTCACGGTGTACATCATGGTGAGCATTGTAATCAAATTCCCAAAGTCTAACTAATAATACATGACATGCATCCCTGGGATAACATCACACAACACTTCATCAAAATAATTGCCAATATCAAATGAAATAAGGGATTTTTTTGTTACCTTATTTCCCTTGCTCAACCATTTAAGTAAATATGGTTGAGGATTTTTTAAAGTAGAAAGATCCAATTTATCAACGCATTCTTTTAAAGTAACATTTTTGCAGCTACCTTCATTATCATATTGTGAAGCTTCCCAATCACTTTAGTTTGGGTGTGAAAGATCAATTCGTGTTTTTGTACATCATGTGGAATTGATTGAAGATTAAGAGCATGATATGTGCTAATTGATTATACATTCATTCCATAACACTTTGTGATTAATTCTATGAAATGCTTAAGACATTCACTTTAGTTCATATTTGGTTTTGGGCATAATTCAGAAGCGAAAGAGCTAAAATGAGTCGAAAGCACAATATTTGAACTGTCTTCTTGAGAATCATACTCACTTGTCTTCATGGGACAACAAGAAGAAGGATTAAAGCAAGAGAAGACAAGAAAATGGAAAAAGGAATGAAGAAGGACACATTTTCATGCCATGAGATAAGTTGTCACATCCATGACACACACACTCATGGGCATGACACCTACCTACTGTAAACCTAATTTTTAATATAAATGGATAAGTAGTGACAGAAGGCATGTTTCGTTGAGGGAAATCTTTTTAAGGGTATGAGCTGTTGTGCCCAAATTAAGTTCTAAAATTTACCTAGGCTATCCTACTCGCAAATGTACGAGGTAGTTATAGTTAATTACCCAGGGTCGTCTCCTACAAAGGTGAAATTGGTTTACTCAAATTATCTTAAATAAAAAATAAAAACACATGCAATCCTAAACATTCTATCCTGATTTGTTGAGTGAAGGCTTTAAAGAAAATAGCAAAATTAAATAGAAAAGTACTGATTCAACCGAAAGAAAAAATGAATAGATTAATTGAAGTGGAAAACTCTTAAGATTTAATTTCACTAATTTAATCTCCTATGCACTATTAAAGGGAAATGATTGGATAGTTATCTTACTAAAATTAACAATTGGGTTCTAAGATCAACTCGAATAATAAACTAAATCTAACTTTCGTATTTGAAAAGTTATTATCTGAGTTAATTATGGAAACTCGACTACTAATTACCACTTAAGTTAATATATTTCTAATTCTTAACCTAAGCGTCTATAGTTTCTCGTTCCATATTAATTTGTCCTCTCGGTCCTTTGTTTAATACTAAAATGATATAAAGTTTGATCATTCTATTGCATCCATTTAGTTAAAAAACTATAGCAACATAAGACAACAATCTATTCACTTAATCATGCACATTTGACTAAAATAGCTACATTAATCATCAATAAAAAGAGATTATCCCATCACGAAAATAACAAGATTCACAATCTTTATATACTTCAATCCCATATTGACCAGTATAAAAGAAGTATTAACGTAAAAAACTGATTAAATAACTGAAATAAACTATTAAAAACGAACAGAGTATGGTTAGTTAAGCAACAAAATAATGAATCTACTAAAATAACAAAGAAACAATGCAACAGGTAAGGAATAGAATAAGCAAACAAAATTCAGATGAGGAAGTTGTGGTGATATCATACCCCTCTCAAACTTCCTATATTAGCTCTCGCTTTCTGCTTCTGCTTAGTCCTCACCAAAATGATTGAAGGCTCTTTCTCTTTGCTAACTTCTACTCTCTATTTTTGCCTCTTCTTCCCTTCTTTCTCTATTTGTTCTCTATCTCACAGTCTCTAAGTGTGTGAGAAAAAATGTAGAATGTGTGTCTCGCCTCCGGCCTCTATTCTTTCTATTTGTAGTGTCATGTTAGGTTTAGGTTTTCATGCTTTCAATCTAGAGATGCCACATACTAAGATGATGATTTAAAGGAAAATCTCATCTGGTGTGCATGAGGAGTGTCACCTAACCTTCTCACCCCCGTGAGTGGCCTCATGAGTGTGACTTAACATGTCACAGTTGTGACTTGCTTCTCACAGTTGTGAGAAGATTCTCACTACTGTGAGAAGCAAGGCTGCAGGTGAGAACGTGAAGTTGGCTGGTGAGAACGTGAGGCATTGCAGTTGGCGTTGTGAAAAGTTTCGCACGACTGTGAGAAGCAAGGATGCTGGTGAGAACCTAAAGCATGGCAGCTGGCAGTGAAGCGTGGAAACTGACGAGATGAAGAAGCATGTAGCTGGCACCGTAAGCATGCATGGGAGTTGTATGGCGCTGGCATCACCTTGAAGCATGGTAGCTAGCAAGGTGAGAGCAAGGCAACTGGTATAGGCTATGAGAAGGCAGCTGGAAACATGCATGGTGTTGTCAACGTGAGAATCATGGACGGGAGCTAGGTGAGAAGGTCACTGTGGCTGTCAAGAAGCATGATGGTAGCTGGCTAGATGAGAAGATCACCGTGAGAAGGTATGAGCTAAAGTGAGTGTGACATTTAATTAATGTGTGTGACCCATTTTCATGCAAAATTCTTCTTATGTTTCAAGCCACATTTAAAAAATTCTCCATTTCCATTCAATTCATCTCAAATTTAGATTACAACACAAGAATTTGTAACCCACATCAATATATGAAAGCAAGTAAATGAAATAGAAACTAGACACAACAAATTCCCACATACTTAAACTATGTTTATCCCCAAGCAAAACAAAGAACACTAGATTATAAAAACACAAACAATGAAAACAATGATTTTACCAATTAATAATTAATGATATCAATGGTCAATTCAACAAACACAACTTAAGAACTTGAAACTCATAATATTCCGTGAACAAGCTATTCTCTACATACTTAGCCAAAATTAACAGCATTTCAACTCAAATACCATTAACAAGTGTGATATATGCTCACTTCACCTTCTATCCTCTCAAGCATTCAAGGATAGGATATATTCACTCATTGTTCATTTCATGTAAGGCATCTACAATAGGCTTGCTTACTAATACAATCTCCACTAGTCATATCAAACACAAACATCAATTTGAAGGTCTTTATTTTGGTTGTAATGGAGCCAAGCTAAGGGTAAGAAAAAGGAAAACTGCAGGCTAAAACTACAGAACTAATTGAGCATTTAAAGTAATACAAAAAACAAAGCATTGAACACTCAATTCTTTCCTATTAATTTAACAAGAGTAGCACTCCTAATCCCCCTCTCTTTTTTCCTCTCCCCTTTTTTGTCACTTTTTGTTTATCTTCTCTTCCTTCCTTTTCTTTTCTATTTCTTGTTTGTTTCCCTTTTTTTCTTTTTCTCTCTTTTTTACTATTTCATTTATATCTCTTCTTTTTTCTTTCTTTTTGATTTTTGATTGAATTTTTTTAATTTAGAACAAGATAATTTTAGAAGAGGAAAAATGTAGAGGAGAGATACAAATTATTACAACCCTACCCATCCCTAACTCAAAAGCTAACTATATGCTATGATTCCCCCACAATTATTCCCTAACTCGATTATACCCTTTCAAATGCTCAACTTGCCCTTATTGTAGGTGTAATGAAGAGGATAAAAAATCAAGGTCAAGGCTCATATTTTGGGTTTAAAGAAATAAAAGGTTTCATTAAAGCTTAAGGGGTCTCATTAAGGGTGACATTATGGTGCCTTTTTACGCTAATGGGGTAAATCCTAATTGTCTTCATCATTTCAACGTTTGCATATGATTATATGATCTCAACTAGTATTTGCAAGTAAGTTCTAGAGTTCCCTAATAATGAAAGAACACTCTTAGCAAAGACTACTTGAATTTGGTGTTGAATATTTCAAAAGGCTCAAATTCTTACCAAAGAAAGATGGCATTCATCTATCACAACAAACTAATGGGAAAACACACACATAACAAACACATTTTTTTAAATAATAACCCCCTTACTTAAATATCACACTATTCCTAATGTGATATAAAAAGGTAAAAGAGGGGTTTGAGACAAAGGAAAAAAATTAACATGAACAAGGATAGGCATTAAAAAGTAAAAGACAATAAACTGACAAGTAACAAAGAAAAGGATAGAAATATACGAATGTGGGGTTGATCACTATGTTAATTTGGTGTAGAACGTGGCGTACTGTGTTAAGGAATGAAGAAAAGTTGCATGGGAAATAGATAGAAGAGATAGAATAGTAGGCCTTCACACACAAAGAAAACAAACTAAGTTAAGGTTCACTAAGAAAAATAATAACAAACAGATAATTAAAAAAACAAACAGAAATTAAATGTGTTGCTTCTTTAACGTCTTGTAGCTAGATGCCTCAATGGTCATGCTCAAGGTGGGTCGCTCCAAGTGATTGATTCCATCGTTTTCTCCTTTCCATTCAACTCTATCTCCAAGAATTTTTTAAACACTTCCTCAGTTGCATCCACTAGCAATTGGTAGCATTCATCACTTTCTTTGACCAAGTCGAAAATTCTTTTCTTCTTCTTCTTGCAAGGCAAAATCAAATTCAATAGCATTAACTTGATAAAAAAAGAACAGTCTTCAGAAATAGTAGAAGTAGAAATAGGTTCAACATTAAAGATTGAAAATTCTATTGTTTCTCCCAAGATGGTCATGGTCAATTTCCAATTCTTCACAAGTCATGGTCAATTTCCAATTCTTCACATCAATCAAAGTGTTAGTGGTGGCCATCAAAAGCCTCCTGAGGAGTATGGAGTGTTCCTTTTTTAACACCCATATACCTCTTGGGAGGATATGCAGATGCCACACAAAACAGTACTGAAACAATCCAAAACATGCTAAAGCATTTCCAAAAACTCAAGTAACATGCATTTCATTTCATAGGTAGGGTCATATTCAGAACATAACATACACATGGTACTTATCACATAAAAGCCTTAAATCCAAATCCAACTTGTATTAAGGTTATTACAAACCATCAAACAAAATACAAATTCCAATATCTCTCATTACATTAAATACAACTCAAAAACAAACTGAACATTTCCAAAACAAAACGTAATCTCCTTGGCTACTATGGCTGTCTTTGTCCCATTCTTTAAACCTTCTTATTAGAACCTACACGGAGGCAAAACCATCGTGCTAAGCATAAAGCTTAGTGGGGAAATAACTAAACAAGATATAAATTGGGGGCTATTTCTAGCAGTAGTCTAACATTCACACATATAGAATCAGATCACATCTCAAGCAGTCTTTAATTGTTCATATTAAAAAGCAATCCAAACAATATGTATCTTAAAACAAAATATAATATATCAAAACAAGATATATTGGTTTCGAAGCAAAACTTACACAAGTATCATAATAGAATACCATAACATCATAACAGAACTTTAAAGTACCAAAACAGAACTTGACTGTATCAAAATAGTATTTGATTATATCATAACAGAACTTATTTATTTCATAACAGAGTTTCATTATATCATAACTGAGCAAGTAACATAATACAAAACAAGTTAGCTTGCTAATCTTTTTACAGGAGTGAGTAACGAGACCAAAACAGAAGATACCTATGTTTGGTATCTGAAATAGAAGAGACTTAAGTCTTTAAAATAGAAGACACAGAAGTGTCTAAAATCAGAAAACACCGGAGTGTCTGGCATAAAAGACACCAAAGTGTCTCATCACAGAAGACACCTTAGTGTCTGGTTACAGAAGACACCTTACTGTCTGGTTATAGAAGCAGCTGTAGACCCTTCTAGGCATGCCTATTTACCCACGACTAGGACTTGACAGTTTTAAAATAAAACATTTCAGATTTCAGAATCACATGCAAAAGATGTAGTGCATAACATATTTCTTTATTCCATTTTTCTTAAATTGAACTTAATCTTTCATATCCAACAACTTAACATAACTCATAAACATAAACATTTACAATAATGTACCAATAAATGCATTATGAATTTACAAATTACATATAATTACACAAATTCCCAATTCACAAACAATCATATTCAATTTACATCATATAAATTATTTGAAACACATTTGTGTTCATAAAGACACACTTATCCTTGAACACACCATACATTTCAACATTAGACACATTATTTACTAACCACATATTCCTTAAGTAATTACCTCAATTAACAATCCATAACTAAAATAAATTTTACTCAATTAATCTAACCTCAATTTAAGTTAATTTCACTCCTTAAACAAGTCCATTTAAGTCCTAATGTACCCAATAAAATGACCTAACCATATATAGTTCAACAATTGCACAAAACCAAGTTTTTCATCTTCCTAACCATTTTCCACGACCGTGGGAATGTGCCTTACAAATCCTACAATCATGGAATGAGTGAATCGAAGGTTCACTCACCCACAACCTTCAGTTTGTTACCAAAACTTAACTTCTTCACTTCCATTCGACACACCTTCACCAAAGTCCATCAATTTCACTTCAATTCTACCTTATTCATGTTTCAATACCTCATCAAATTCATGTCCAAATTAATTCAAAAATCATTCATTAAGTATCTCACAATCTATGATCTTTTAGGTATCAACATCCAAAGCAAAAGCTATCAAACAAGTATCATGTTCTAGACCTCAATTCATCTTCAATTCAATACATATTCTATCCAATTCAAGCATCAAATAATTCATATTATAGCATGCAATCAAGTTTAGCATTCGCTTACCTTCTTAACTTTAAATTTTAACTCCAAGGAACCATCTAATCTAGCCTTTCTAAGCAATCATCACACATCTAAGATCAAGGAATATAATCCATTAGACCAAAATTCTAGACATATGAAATTCACATTCAAATCATAGCACAATTTTTAACTCCTATAACACATTTACTTTCATAAACATGTAACATTTTAACTAGGGTATAATTTGGGGCCTCACACCTTTTCTTTATCCTTCACTTCCCCAATGTCTAAGACAACAAAGTCTATGGGAACAATCTGTTGGACCCCGTTTCCGAAGCCCAACATTCGGAGTCAGAAACCTTGAGCTTATATTCCTGAAGGGTCATTTGTTGTCATTCCACAATGGTGGTGAGCGCACACTAATCAATCACCAAAATCATAAGTTGACTTCTTCAAAGACATTGTAACTTTAAGTCCTTAATTTGCTTTGAAGCAAGAATCACCGCAATCAGGGTTCTACAACTCAAGATATGCTTAAAAAGCCTAAGTGTGCTCATACCTCAAACATGCTCTCCTAACCGACCCCTCACTTACTTTAATGCAAACTTTCTCAAATCAACTCCAAATGATACAAATTTTTATGGAGATAAAGATACATGTATTAGGAATCTATTGGTTCAAGAATCACTTCAATTGGAGGTCAGATGAGGGAGTTATGCCCAACAGAATAGACCATGTTTATACCCTAAATCGATTTGAACCTATCTTGGCGCGATTGTCATATCTTTCAATCTAGATGTCGGATTAAGTTCGTTTGTGGATCATTTGAAATAAGACTTCTATATCTACAACTTTCATGAGACGAAAAAATGAGATTCTGCCTCTAAAAGGGTCAAACATCACAATCTGTCCCATGAATGTAAACGGACATTCATGTCCGTTTAACAGACATGTATCAGGTTTAAGAGTCCAAAATGACCTGAGAAGGTCCGTTAAACTGACATCCATGCCCATTTAACGGACATACACTTGTCAAGGGGTGTTTTTACACCTGAGAAGGTCTACGGACATTGGGGTTCCCCACAGCCCTCCAATGCCTCTCCAAAGCTTCCAACCTCCATCCTAACACCATATACACTTATAATCTTCCCAAATTCACTTATTCTAATGCCTAAACACTTCATAACAACTCAAACAACAAATTCACCTCACAAAAGTCTCAAATCTCAACTCGTTTGGTTCATCAAAACTCCAATTTCCTATCATTCGCCATAGTTGTCACAAACGCAAACCATATGCAGCATCCTAACTTGTAACAATCATATCTTCCCCTTCCGACATCCAAAACTCACAAACTTCATATCGTTGGAAAGCTAGAAAGATTTTCTACAACTTTCAAGAAGACAATTTTTATCAATTCTACCCAGATAATTCCATAATTTCCCTTGAAGTCAGAACACATTCCTATCCTTATGAAAATTTGAAAATAGTCATGCAAAGATTTGAAAATCCAT
>JAOSBL010000005.1:15220986-15232666 GCA_027568915.1 Erythroxylum roraimae | reverse complement strand
TCTTGTGTTGGTTAGTTAGAATCGGGTCTTTCTAGTTCGTAATGCAATCAGTGAGTTAAATCGTAGGAGCGTCTCTTGTGGTTATTCATTGGTTAGGGCTGATTAACGAGCGTCTCTTAATTGGTTTAAAACTTAAGGAAAGATTAGTCGTCCGAAGCGTCTTCGATAACTTTAACCGATTTGTTGGTAAATGTCAGATTGTACTTTTGCATCTATGATCGAATGTTGAATTGAGATGGGAAATTATACCTTTGGCTGAGATCCTCCAATATTGATTTCTTCCCTTTACTTTAGTCGTTGCCTTCACTGAATTAATTTTCTACAGCATAAATCCCCTTATTCGCTTTTGGTTATTTGTTAAGAAAGAATTAAAATTCCATCCCAATCTCTGTGGAATCGACCTTACTTGCTGCTATTACAATTTATTTGTTTAGGAAAGTAGGATTATTATTGGTAGTTTCGACGCCTACCAGTACTCCTTCTGCTACACATTGACCTGATGTTGAAAAATGTAGGACATGCTAATTATTTTTCCTGTTACTGATGAGACTGTGCAGAAAGAAAAAAAAAGGTGACCAAATTCATTTATAATCGTGCATGGGTCTTGAATTCAATGAGAATGTATTTCACCAATGGTAGGAATTTTTCTTGTCCTACTATTATAAGATTTGTAACTAATTTCTTATTACTTTAATGTTTTATTTTGATTAGGAAATAGTTGAGAAAAATGTTTACAAGTAATAAGTGGCTTGCATCTCAACATACTAGGTCTAGTGCTGGAATGGAGGTTTCTAGAATTATATTTAAAGATAATAAATTTTGGTCCCAATGTTAATTTTTCATCCGAGTTTGTGAGCCTTTGATAAGGGTACTTCGTCTAGCTGATAGTGATGAGAAAGTTATATCACAGAAAGAGCATTTTAAGTATTTAAAATCTATCATCCAAACAAATAGAGAGATTGATGAAGACATAGTTTACCATATCCAATCAGGGTGGCCTAAAGGAATAAGTGCTTCAGAAATTCTTTATGACAATAGCTTACCACTCAAGCTCAAAGATAAATTCTATTATTTAGCGATTAGGCTGACAATACTCTATAGAACAGAATGTTGGCCTATCCAGTAGGTGCATAGTCATAAGTTAATGTTAGCGAAGATATATTTGATGAGCAACCTTACTAAAAGAGATAAGGTCATATATATATAATAGTAAGAGACAAATTAAAGGTGACTAATATAAAGAAAAATTAGGAAAGGCAAAGCTTAGATGGTCTAACATATTAATAGGAGACACCCTAATGCTCTAGTAAGAAGATGTGAGATGATTGTATTTAAGGACTGTAAGAGAAAAAAAAATGCCAAATAAGAATTGGGAGGTGGTATTAAAAAATGATATGACTTTACTGGAACTTACCGAAGATGACCCTTAATAGAAAACTTTAACGTACTAAAATAAGAATAAAGGATCTCATACCAAAAGGTCATTTTCATTCTTATGGATCTTTTAAACATTTTTCTTCAAAGTTTCAAGGCTTATGTCGTGTATTTATCTTAAATATTTTCCTATTTAGCCTAAATATATTCTTGTAATAACTTGTTTAATTTATTTATTTACTTGTCTCCTTCTTTGTTTGTATATTTATGTACCAATTTTATCTTTTATTCTTATTTTTAACCTTGCTCTATAGCTATTGTAATATTGATTATTACTTTATTTATTTATTTATATGTATTATTATTATTATCATCATCTTTTATATCTACTTTTTATTTTAATTTTTAATAATTACTACTTTATTATTTTATGTGGGTCTGTTGGAAACAACCTCTCTACTAATTAAGAGTAAGATTGCGTACTTCTGGACCACCCTAGGCTTCAAGATTAGTGGGACTTTCATTGGGTTGTTATTGTTGTATAAAGAAGAAAAAACAGTCATGATAAGCTAAATAGCACCATTCACAGATTGGGGAGAAAGGAGGACTTTAAACACTTTGAAGTCGTGATAGCAACATAAAAGCCAATAACTCCAACTAATACCATTGCTAAATCTCCTTGCTTTACTTTTACCTATTCATCCTTTAGCTTGGTAAAGTAAGAATAAGCATCTTCTTCTTCCAATGGAAAACTAGAAAATAACTTACCAGTCAAAGATTATCTAAACCTCTTCTCACCCCTTTTTCTGAAGCTAGGGAAAGTATCAACAAACTTTTTCCATTAAATAACCCCTCTCAACAATAACAACAGTCTCGCTAGAATCATTTTGTAGAAGAAATCACATCTTCATTTAAACAACATTTCTCTACTTTGGAAAGGCAAATAAAAGGCTTCGCCATTCTACTTATTTGTGAATAGTAGAAACAAACATGTCCACACCACATTATGTTGCTACCACATACTTTAGAAAACAATTAAAAAGACATATGTAAGCTAAACATCAAGAAGATGCAAAGAAAAATGGTCGAACCGTTTGGAAGGATATCAACCCATCCCATAATGAAGAACATGGAGAGTTTCATAACTTTCATTTATCCTAATGACATAAACATGGAGAGTTTTATAACTTCAACACAACTGCGTCTGTAAGTCATATATCTTACTATTTCCTTTAAGATGAATTAATAGCCTCTAATAAGGCCATAACTGTTAACTGTGGATCTACACATTTCCTTTGTGACTTGCATACAGCCTTATATTTGGTCATGACTCAGACTTTGTCAATTGTTTTACTTGACTTTTCTTGTATATGAGCATGGACTATAACATATTCGTCTAAGAAAATTTCTTCATGTTTTTCTTACAATAATGACCAATGTCTCCTTCCATCCATAATGCTTGTTTTCTAAAGTAAATGGTCAAAACAACCATTAATTTTTAGACCTTTTGACTCTTAATACTTATTAAATTGAATTATTATTATTTCTTTTAGTTGTGGTGATTGAAGCCAAATTCTAGACTAATAAATAGAGAAGATACAAGGTTTAGCGTATTTTTGTTTTCAGACTTTCATCTTATTTCTTTTTGTTGTCATCTTTCTTCTTTGACTCATTTTTCCCGGTCTATGAATGTTTTTCAAAGATGTTGAGTTTACTGGGTTTTTATTAAGTTTTTTGGTTAAGAAACAGTGGGTTTATTGGAGAAGAATTAGGGATTATATGATTGATTGTTTCTATATAAATCTCTTATGGATTGTAGGATGTTTAGTTTACTAGATTATGGAAGGTGGAGTTTGAGCTTAGATCCTTTCAGTCTTTCCTTATTCATCCCAAAAGAGAAAAAAGAAAGAACAATAAATTATGGTGTTATCTTCTATAAGACATAATTACTATGTATAAATTTATATATGGTGTTTGGGTTAGGAATTAAGAAAACGTTTTATTGTTTAGGCCCTTACCATAACTCAAAGAAGCTCTTTCAAACTTGAGAGGAAAGCAACAAAACCTGGTAAGAAGAAAAAGTAGTTCCAAAGATAAAAGTTTGGTGGAAATGGAGTGTACATATATAGGAGTAATAATATGTATAATCATTTTTGTTGTTTCTACTTCTGTGGTTTTTGCTGTTGTCAAATAAATATTTCTTTTTCGTTAAAGAAATAAAGAAAAAAATTGAGCAATTAAGTTATATTTCCCTGACATCCAATGCAACAACAAATATGTAACTCTAGATATTAGAAAGTGAGGGGAAGTGGGGAACAATCATGTTTAGGCCTCACCAACAAAAAGCTTATATAGTTATACATATTAGTTAATATTTTAGATCAAATAATATCTCTCTAGTTACTATTTACAAGATTTCAAGAGAGGTGCTTGTTTAGTTGGGAATTTTTACAATATTTTCTACTTTTCCAAACCTATATATCTCAGGTAAAATGGGTCAATTTTGTTCTTTTGTTTTGTACTCATTGTAAAAATTGCAAGTGTTCATATGTGTTTGTGTAAAGCGCTGACACCTCTATCTCTATCTCTTCTCTCTCTCTCTCTCTCAATATAAGAGGTGTAACGATGTATGTAAGATGTTGTGTTTTGGGTAATGGAAATCATACTACAAGTCATTAAGGCTGGCATCTATTATTCATTTTAGCTTTTCTTTTTGTTTTTGGCTCCGCATCACATCATGTTCAAAACACTTCTACAAACAAGTCTTATGTAATTTCCTTTTCTCTTTTTCCTTCATTTACTAGGTAAAAGATCCCCCCTTATGGCTTATCTGAATTTGTTTTCTCATGATTGATGACTCCCTAATAAAACTATAAAAACCTAGATAAAGTTTTCAAAAATTGTGTTTCCTTTCCATTTTATGTATTGTGCATAAACGGATTTCCTTTTTTCCTTGATTGGTTTTCCATAAAAAAAGTCAATTTCTATTTCTAAGATGGAGTCCCTTTTTTCTTTTGGGTTGTTGAGCTTTTTACTTACACTAAATTACTAATATTTTATCCAGAGTTAGCTTAAATAAATAAATAACAATTACAAGAATTTTCGAGTAAAGCTAAGCATCAATTAAATACAACAATATTTTATCGACGTGGGTTGTCAAATAAATATTTATCACTCACCTCGGAGAGTTTTCCTTTAAATGGAGAGACATGGTCGATGGTACTGAACTATTTATTTTTATAGTTTATTAAGGGAAAGACCCTTAAATGTGGGGCTTTTCTTTATCTAGGTTATTGGGTCCATCAATTTCCTAAACTGACTATACAATTATATGTTGATATTACATATATATATATATCAACAAACTTATGGAAGTAATTCATAATCGTTACCATGTCTTGTTTTGAAGCATGTGATAGATGCTAATAGCTCAACATTTACAAGGTCAAATCTTTTTTAGTTTTTCTTAAACGAACATACAACACAATCATGCAAGTGATCATCTTTTCAAATATTTTCAAATTAGTATTTTGATTTCCTAGAAGGGTTGTTTTGTGTATTTTTACCTATGTCAAATTGGGATTGGGAGATAATTATCAAATGTGTTAATTCATGAAACCAAGGCATCCATTTTTCTTTTCAACTGTCTATAGTATGTAAAAGCTTTTCATTCACTTGTAAGTCATTGTTCTTTTTAAACTTTCCTGTTACCATATTTTAACATGAATTGTTTTAACAACACTAGTTTGTCAAATTAAATGTATTTAGTAGGACAAGTATTTTCAATATATATTACTTTTTTTATAATGTCCAAATCTTATAGTTTTGTAGAAAACTTATAAATTATTTTCTCGCACTTTTAGGTTGAAATTATATTGGAAAATATGGATTCATAAAGAAAAGATTCGATGAACTTAACATCCCCTACTCGTGGTAATTTTAATCTACCATGAAATTATTTTTCTTCTATCCAAACATCTTATGGAAATATTCAATATAATTGTATATTTTGTGATAGAATATTTAAAGGGAGAGAAATTTATAGAATGAAAGAGCATGTTGCTAGCGTTAAGAGTAATATTACTTCTTGTAAAAAAGTACCATTTAATGTACGTGAGAGGATTGGAAATTATTTGCAATAACTAGTAAAAATGAAAAAAGGAAACAAAGAGGCTTATAATGTTTCTTTTGGAGGTGATGAAGCATAACAAGTATCAAATAAAAGAAAAAGGAAAGATGTTATTAAAATAAATTCTTATTTTTTCCTTCAAAAACTATTCCTAATTCTTAACCTAGTTTTAAAAGTGTTTTGATTGATAAGGATATTGTTTTGCAATGTAAACGAGATTAGGCTAGATGGTTATATCATTCATATATTCCTTCAAATAATTTAAATTCACCTATTTTCAAGAAGAAATAGATGCTACAACGAGGATATATCCAAGGTTCAAGTAACTGTCATATTAGAAGATTCATGTACCATTGCTTTAAGATTATTTTTTTTAAAGAATGCCAGTTGATTGTTGATAGATATAAATCTACTTAGGAAACAATAAGATGCATGATTGTGGTAGATGGGTAGATTAATCAAAGATAAAGAACTTTGATTAATTTCTTAGTTTAATGTAATATTGGAACAACTTTTATCAAGTTTATTGATGTTTCTAATATGGTTTTAAAAAATGCCCATGTTTTATCTGAATTATTTTCTAAAAATATCAATTGGGTTGGACCAAAGAATATTTTGCATTTCGTTACAAATAAGGCAGCTAATTATGTATTAGCTGGGGACTTGTTACAATCCAATTATGAGCACATTTATTAGTCTCTATGATTATTGTATAAATATCATTTTAAAAGATATTAGTTGCATGGATCATATTTTTAATATTGTTTCACGTGTATCATAGATCACAATTTTTATGTATAATCATATTACATTTTTGTCTTGGTTAAGAAAGCAAGAATATTGGGTTAAGATTGTGTGTCTTATTGCTATTATGTTGGCAACTACATTTATTACTTTCAAAATTTAGTGACAAAGTAAATATTTATCAAATCATAAATTATTAAAGAGTGTGAAAGTAAAATAAGTTTGTGTTATTATTCTATATAGTAAAATTTGGGATACCTGTTTGATCATTTTAAAAATTACGGCTTCATTTTTAAGATTGTCGAGGATGGTTAACTCATATAAGAAGCTATCTTTAGGCTATATGTATGATCTTATGTATAAGGTTTGCATAATAATTATAATTCTTTTTAAGAAAAGAGAAATTATGCAAGACTGTATAAATATTCTTAACTGGCGATGAGATAAACGTCCTACTCAAAGAATCCACCTAGTAATTTGTTTTCTTAATCTTTATTGATTATATAGTGGAGACGAATGTACAACTGATATTATGAGCGGTCTCTTTGATGTAATTAGATGTAAAGGTAGTTTCTTTGTTGAAGAGCAACTAAAGGCGACAAATAAAATTATATCGTATCGTGAGGGTTTAGGAAGATCTGCTAGAACATCTGTAAAATGAGAACTTACGGTGAAAAAAATATAGCTAGGTAAGTTTTTCATACTTTTAGTTCATCCTTTAGTTATTAATAATATGTATTTTTATTTCTCATAACTACTAATTAAAATACAAATGAGTAATGAAGATTATTTGGTAAAAGTGCTCCAACATTGAAAAACTCACTATTAAATTACTCTTATTTATCATTATAACGTATTACAAATTTATAATAGAAAAAATTCATATATTACTAATTTGTAATTTATTTAAATGCAAAAATGATGTAAATATTTTGGTTGAAGCATAATTTATATCTTTATATAATATTAGAGAATTTAAAACTTTTGACAATAATGAAACACATCCTCCTTCAAATTGTTATTCTAAATTTTTTATTTGATTCAATTTTAATTTTAATTATTAAATTTATTATATATTAATAAATATTGATATATCCTCTTTATTTCAATAAAATATTTTATATTTATATCAATTATCATTTATTTTTATAGTTTTTCCTTCTTATTTATTGTATACTAATTTTATAACAACATACTACGGAACTAAATCTTTAAACATTATTTTTTTTTAACAAATTGGACATCAAATATCCAATCCAATTTTCAAAACATTAGTCTTGCATCAAACTCAGAATATTTTCCTTAGTTGTGAACTCCAGGGAAGGTAAATCTACTAAAATAAAGGTGAAAATGTAAATCTAGTCTTTTCCATTTCCTTCACATAAGAAGAAGAGCTTTTCGTTTTCTTCCCATAAAGGATGGCAACAATTCAAAATATTTACTTGCATAAAAATCTACATTATTATCGAGTGACAAACAATACCAAAATAAGTCTTACATAGAGACCGAAAATGAGAACACGAAATATTCATCACATCTGATGAAAACAATCATTTTAGAAGCTCTAGCAAAATACTATTTAAGCTTGCGATATCTGGAATGATTTTATGCTATTACCAAAAAAAATAATCTACTTTAGAAACTTCATATCCTCCTTAATTTCATCAACAATTTACATGGTAATCGCAAAGAGCTAGATCATCCTTGCTGAATTACATACATTCATCTTGAAGGTGTATGAAAGCACATTTTCCATATTTCACATCACAATCAAGGGTCTACTCTGTTAAAGTCAGCTCTGAACAGGTATAGCCTCTGCTTCCGTGCCAATGATTTCCCATGATGCTCTGCCACGCTTTTACTCGTCAAGCAGGTTTGACGATTTGATGCTATAAAGAAGTTTACTACAAGATCACGGCTCCAACAATTTACCCACTGCAACTCCTTTTCCCTGAAGACTTCACGTTGTTTTAATATAATCAGTCATTAAGTACAAATATAATTTAATCAGGAAAGAATATTAAACATAATTCTAATGCAAAATGTTTACTATGAGCACAGTGGTATAGAAGTGTGACATGTTCACCAACGGTTATTCATTTATTCTAAATTATGTCCTGAGATTAAAACCATCAAACTATCAGAACTCGCAAATTGGGTAAAGAGAAGTCGTTGCTAATATTTCAGCACATAACATCCTGACAAGTGAACTAAAGGGTAATATCCATGTACTATGAATCCTTTAAATTGCGTAGCTTTTTAGAATCTTTTGATTCCAAATGTTGGAAGCAGGACCATTCTGATGCCATTGATATTCATCAAAAGGAGATTAGCAATCCACAAATCTGTCTTCCATAATTCAAAAAACACACCTCAACTTTAATTGGATTCTTAAAACCATAGAAGCTTGCAATTTCAAATTTGCTCAGAACATTTTTTCTGTTAAATGGTCACTAAGATGCATAACAAATAAATCTAAAACGATGTGGGAGCAATACTTACAATGGATTCTTTTGACCCTGTTTCATTGAGATTATATTGCATTGAACCATCTCTGTAAATAATTTTTGCTCCACATCCCGGTGCATCCACAAACCCAACAGCCTCATCATCAACCAAAACTGCACTAATATTCTTGGACTCTGACATGTTCTCTGGAATCTGCCCACCAGAGGAAAGATAAAGAAGGAAAGTAAGCAGGAAAATCCTCCAGTTGCAGGTTCGATGCCATCACTTATCATGTATGCATATTGGTTTCCTAGGGACCATGACGATTTCAGCAGGAAACTTGCATTAATAACAACAGTATCTCAAGATTATTTATTAGAAGAGGCTAATAACTTGTTCTATTAATCCATTAAATATGAAATATATCACAATTACAGTAAAACCAGTGTCCCCATGCATGCATTTAAGCCTTAAACAAATTAGCAAGACATCTAGGATCACAAAAAGGCAGTAAAGGAGCAAAGTGAAATTTATATGCTCTTAATTCCTTTCACAAACAGACAAACATAACGTGTCACAATATATACCTCAAACATTGCCTCTGTAAGAATGCTTTCTAATATGGATCTTAAACCTCTGGCACCCGTGTTCTTTGCCATTGCTTTTCTTGCAATCAGTCTTAGTGCATTCTCTGTAAAATGTAATTTGACCTGAAGTATCACAGAGGTCTCAATACCACATAAAGGAGTGCAACACAAGCATTGACAGGTGGAAACAAAAGGAAGAAGAAAACATAAAGCTACTCTTGAAAATAAGAGGGAAAGTCTTACATTATTCATGTTGAACATCTTCTTGTACTGTTTACCAAGAGCATTTTTTGGCTCCATTAGAACCTGTTGTACAATAATCATCATAATGCATCTGCCTTGCTGTCATCAAGAATGGCTTAATGACAGAAGTTTGAAAGCAAATAATGAAATTTCAAGTTTTTTCCGACTGGAAAGCAAGTATAAACCAATAGGCATCATCCAAACGTGTAGTCATTAACACTATTTCTGCAAGTTCTGAAAAAACTTCAGGTGCTTACACCTGCTGGTTATATTAGTTCAACATCTGGATGAGCACGTCATTGCTCAAGAAATGATAGCAGCAATGATCCAAAGACGAGGAATGTTGTATGAAAATAAAGAAAATACCCCTTCTTCCATCCTGTTTTGAACAATCCAGAAAAGAAAAATAAAGGAACATGTCACAAACCTGAACAAGTTGATCCTCATTCAAAGCTGATAAACTGACCAAGACAGGGACTCGTCCAACAAATTCAGGAATAAGGCCATATGCAACTAAGTCACCACTCTCCACCTATATGTGTATATATACAATAAACTATTATTTACATATCAGGTGCTTGCATCAAAAGCAATCATCAACACTGTAATGACCACATTGGACTGATCTGACTGGTAAAACTGGTCAACGAAAAGGTCCAGTAACCATTCAAAGCCAACCAGCAGAAAACCAACAGGTGGACCATTCCGTTGAATTAGGAACCATGTACAACAGACCAATTTAACAGTGAAAACTCTATTTTTCAAATTTTAATTCAATCCCAGTTTTTATCAAGATCATATTATATCCCACTAAGTTCACAATAGTATCCTTAATAACAATTTTAACTTTTGAAAGGTTATCCAAATGCTTATAACTTATTCACGAGCATTATATGCTTTTTTATTATTTTCAATTAAAGTTTCAATCTTACTTTTTAACATATTTTGTTCAGCAATTAATACAAATTCATCATCAGTTAATGTAAACTTTCTGTTTTATGCGCAAACATTTACATATTAGTATTTGCATAACTAATGAAGAATACAACAAAGAAATAAACTTCAAACTCAAGTTAAATACATCAAGACCCATTGTGAGATTATTGCTCTTCATAAACATTATTTCTCAACAGCATGATTGCCTAGCTGTAAATATTACTCAGGACTAGCTCTACTTTTCTCATAACACAGTTCCATTATGAAATTAAAAAGTAAATTTATTTTCAAATATTTTGTTAGCAATTAAGATTTACTCCAATAATTTCTAATCAACATGACTGCCTAGCTGTAAAAATTACTTTGTGCTATGGGTCATACTTCTTAGTATAATCAAATGAACTAACAAAAATATATTGTCTAACTAATCACAAAGCCACAGAAAAATCAGGACACAAAAAAAAGATATCCATTAAAAACACCAATAGCATAAGGCTCCGTTCATTTTGCCCTTTTCGTTTCTTCATGCATACAAGTTTTGTGCTTACAGATTCCAATAATGATGATGTCACCACAGCATCTGTCACTCTTTCAGTCCTCATGTTTGCTCGAACTGGAGCTCCAAAGCCAATGGAAGCATCTTGTTGCCTTGTAAAAGAGGGAATGGGAACAGGAAACAACAAAATCCGACAGGCGATACTACTAATAATCACTAAGGGAAAGAGAGGCTTTTTACCTTTCTGAAATGACCTTTTCCAAATTGACAAATGCACCACCACAAATGAAAAGTATATCTTTTGTATCAATCTACAACCATAAGAAGAAAGTTATGAGGCATAACAAAGAGATAGAGAGATGGAATTTTCATATTTCAGGTCATTTAAACATAATTTATGGCCGCTAAGTTTACAAAGAGAGTTAAAAAAAGATGCACATATCTCGGAGAACCAATTTGGGTTCATATCACAAAGGTCCACGACAAAAACTTTACATCTCCTTAGAAGATTAATGGAATATTACAAACAAAAACAGCATAATCTACATATAATTTTTATTGATTTAGAGAATGTGTATGATAGGGTATCTAAGGAAATCATGAGGAGGTGTTTAGAAGTTAAGAAAGTTCTTATGACCAATATACGGATTATTAAATATATGTATTATGACCTATATATGGATTATTAAATATATGTATTATGACCTATATATGGATTATTAA
>JAOSBL010000005.1:15204267-15216011 GCA_027568915.1 Erythroxylum roraimae | reverse complement strand
AGGTTATTATTTTATCCCATTGGCCCAAGTCAGGACCGAAGAAAATTATTATTTAATCGAGATTATTAATTTATCGAATATTCATTTATTGAGGTTTTACTACTAAAGCATCATATCTTTAGTAACATGGGCTGTCATAGCATACTCATTAGTGTTACCATTTATATTTAATATCACTTATCGCCTGTTACCGTATGTCATTTTTGTCGTAGTGAGAATTGCCCAGTGACAGCCATACAACACACACCACGAAGCCAACAACACTAACACACCAGCCAGTAACCCCACTCCACAACAACATCTCGCAACTCCAACAGCCACAGCCACGAAGCACCCACTATAAAGCTAACAACAATACCTACACAAACCCAAACCGCCTTCACACACCACCCATTTGTATTTTTACTTCTTTTTTATTAATTATTTTTTTTTATTTTCCTTTCAATTTAATTTTAATCATTATTAAGTTGTTTTCATTATTTTTTGGAATAGTTTTATATTTATGCCTGACATTATTATAGGACATTCTAAAACTACTATCAGAACCACAGGTCCACAGCAAAAGGAAAATCACCAATGACTACCACTGGACATCATCAATATGATGCAGGACCTGAAACCAGTACCAAAAGGAAGCATGTGTGAATAGCGAAGATCATCTCTATCTTATGTTGCTCTCAAATCTTTACATATTAATTCAGGTAAGTGTATACACTAACCATCCTTAGAGGACTTGCAAATTAATGAAAATTTTGATGATTTGCTTATTGTCATAAGTTTAAAATATTTTGCATTGATTCGTTGTCCATTCTTTATTGAATTTAATAGGTAGTTTTATGCTACCTTTAAATTTGATAAATTGTTACAATTTTACTTTACATAGTACTAATGTGATACAGTATAGATTAATAGGTGTCAAATTCAAACAAAGCATCAATGATTTTAATTTAGCCTTAGGGTTAATAGATGAAGCATATGCTAATTCAACTTAGTATAAAGAATCAATTATTGGCTATGGTGAGTTTATTTCTTTTCACACTTGGAAATTAATGTCTTCTAACCCATTTGTTTATCATCCAAGAAAATATAAGGGTAATTATCTTAATGAGATGGACTGCATTTATATGCAACGTTTCTTGACTTTTAATTATTTAGGATGGATGGCTACAGGGTGTACTTGTACTAAAGCTGAGTTGTTCTTTATTTGGTAAATGGTGAACAAAGTATGAGTCAATTTAGGTGCTTAGTTGGCAATTCAATTTAACAATATTCTCTCTTCTAGTAAGAATTTATGTCTTGGTTCCTTTATCACTCATTTGGCCATTAATCTTAATTTACTTGATATGACAGACATTGATATACATATTTCTTGTGAAATGGAACCTTTGGATAGCGCTTGTTTAAGCAGTATGGGGCTATTGGAGCATTAAAGGACAACATTACATTTTGTACCACATGATCGCTCCCAGAGAGGTTAATCATCAACGCAACAAAAGGATCGTAATGTTCTACCACCTTTGTATCTTCTGACTCCACCAATTCGACATGAGTATCATTTTTAACTGGAAAGATTGGAATGCCTAATTTATAAAATTGAGAAGAATTTGGGTGCTCTGCTCCAATTTATGGGGTTTATGCCTCCATATCCACCAACACCATAATACATCTCCTTTCAGATGCTCACAACTTAGGAGAGTCTTCTATTATATACTTTTTTTTGTGAGATATGAGTATCTTATGCATACATTGCGAACAAGGTATGATTTAGGTGTGGGGGAGCGAGCATTTATATTATGATGAACTTTGTGATTTTTGCGTGGACTCATGATACCATGATTCATATATTGATTATTCTTCATGATAGCCTCATAATTCTCTATTTGTTGCTCTTTGAATCATCCTTAAGTTAGGGTACATTTTTGGTTTAAGAAATAATGCATTAGAAAGACAAGCATGATTGGAGTTTTCATTAAATTATTTTATCTCATTGGTTTTGTTGGATAAAAGAGTGCAAGATTTGATGCATTTTTTAAGAGGAGTTGGACTAATTAATAATACCATTAAAGATGATTATTTTCAATATTAGTTCTCATGTGTTAATTGTGATTATTTTATTCTTTCTTAAAGATTAGCTTATCATTTTTTTCGGATGATCTTTGGTGAGCCTAAAGCATGAATGAATCAAAATGCACTATATAAGATGTAGTTAAAAGGATAGAGCTAACAATAACATTTTTTTAGGGTTAGGCACAGGCACATTCAGTGAAAATTACAGCTTCCAGACTTTGAATTTGTAAGAAAAATATCTCAAAAGTTGTTTAAACCTTATCTTGACTAAGTATGTGTAGTAATTAGAGAAGTTGTGATTTATGGAAGCCAAAGAATTACAGCAAAAATATCTCAACATCAACAAAACATGGGATTAAAGTGCCTATAAATAGAAGCAAAGTGAAAGAGGAAAGGCATTATAAAATTTTCATCTTCACTATCCATCTTTCTATAAAATTATCTTTTCCTCTCTCTAGTAGATATTAGAGTAGTTTTTTTTTTCACCAGATGTTAGTAATAGCTATAGATATTTTTAGCTAATCTTCTTTATCTAGGTTGAAGGGAGTTGAAGCCTCTGGAACTTCGTAGACTGGGAGAAAATTGAGTCTTATTGTTTTCATTCATTTGTATATTATATTGTTTTTCAATGTTTTGGCTTTATGATTAGTTTTAATTTATTCCTAGTGTGTACGATTAATCATTGATTGAAATTATCATATGCTATATTAAATATTAAATACGCAAAAGTTCAATTCTTTTAATCTTTATAAAAACTAACATTTTTAATTTGTTACTTTAGAAATTATTAACTTTTAGGAAAAGCATTCAACTAGATTAAATACAATCATAGATGTTGTGTTACTTTGCTTTGGTGGTCTTTCTCTTCTTAAAGCTATTGCTTAATTAAATTTAAGATCGTTTCGAAGGTTATTAAACAATAATGGTTAATTGAATTACATATTTTTTAATAAACTAATCTTAAGGAAAGACAAAAACTAATCATGAATGAAATAATAGTTCTTTTGTATTGATGATTAATCATAGTTTAAATGGCAGAAGCAACCATAAACCAAGGTTTGTTTTATTAATAATTATCTTTTTATTTGCATAATTCAATTTATTTTCTTTATCAAAAAATTTCATACCATTACAACCATATTTCATTAAATATCCCTTTTTTAACGATTAACAAATTAAAATTCCTTGCAAGATCTATTCCTACTTTTCTATACTACAGTTGTTTCATTGCAAAAATTTAGGATTTAATTTAGGGTACAAAGAACAATAGCATCACTAGTTGGGCCCCTTGGTTATACGATTTGGACTTAATCTAGACTCAATTTTCACGGGCAAGCTCATGGCTTATACAATGCAAGGCTATGTATTCACACATCTACTTTAAGGTCCTAACGTAGTCCATTAAGGAAAACACCTAGCAAGCAATGATTTGGCCAGTTCGACACACTTCTATCGAAAGCCTTGTAAATTCTTGATGGCACTCCTGAATGATCCTCGTTTAGAGAATATTACATGTGAGTTCATTTAATTGATAAACTCAACAAGACTATAATTTTCCCATAATGCCTTAGCGAGTTCACCATAATAAACAAGAGTTAGTTCACTGTTGATCCATGAAAAAAATATCCAGTATGTCTTCTTCAAGGTATATTATGGCAATATCGACCTTAACTTCATCTGAGGTTTGGTAGCGAAAAAAATATTTCTCCACCTAGAGGATCCAACCATGGGGTTTGCCACTTTCAATCTTAAATATTCCATCTTCGTTTATGGATGCAAAGTCAAACTCCCTCACCACCACAAACTATCAACATCTTCTTCTTTGACTTCTAGCGAAAAAAGATCCTTGTGGCTTACCAAGAATCTAAGGAAAACTCTTCTTTATCTGGCCTTTATTAGTTGTTGTTAGAATAGATTGACTAGCGAAGCACCAAAGTATTGACCTTAAGTGTCACTACCTCTACAGCTAGTTTATTGGCCTTAAGTGTCACTACCTCTACGGCTAGTTTACTTATAGCTTCAAGTTGCGAGGCAGTAGGTGCAAATTTTATCACTATAGGATCAACATTTGGTGATGGGGGTCACGGGGTGGTGTTTTTGTGGATTGGTGTGAGAGTTTTATATTGTGGGTTAGAGGGCGAAGGAATGTGTGAAAGTCATTATAGATCAAACTACTCTAATATCAAACTAAAAATTATATGAATAGTATATAAAATGAAATGGAGTGAAAATCATAATGAAAAAAGATAATATTTATTAGTTGTAAAACAGTTTGATACAAATACAACTAATAAACAAATCTAATTTGAGGGGATAAATCTTCAATTTGAAATTCAATTAAAAATCATATAAATACAAAAAAAATCCCTCTGTATATATTTGTAGTAGCTATTCTATAGTACTTTTTGCTAACAAACATACCTAAGTTCTTAAACGTAGGAGATAAAGAATGAAATGGTAAAAGTTGAGTTGTGGAGATTTTGTAGGTACTTATGAAGGAACTCGAAACTTTTAGTCAACCACATTTAAAGTCATGTAGACCAAACAATTGGTCTAACCAATTGGAATTAGTCTAATTCCTTATCATGTGCTCTCAACTTTTTCCTACTTTTCCCTCGAGGAGGTTCCCAAAAAAAGTGGAATTGTACCTCTTTGATAAGTTTTATTTGGATTTCTACATTTGTTTATAATATGGGTGGTTAATAATGTTATGTATATCGTACTGATTTTGGTATCGAATTTAGTTTTAGTACGGTATAATTCCAGTATCAATCGATACTGGACATCATTTTGGGTAATTTTTTAAAATTACAAATAATCCTTAAATTTTTTAAAATTACAAAATAGCCTCTCAATATATTATACTATATAATTTTTAGTTTTATATCAACCATATCTCCAAAAATCATAATAATATAATTTTTGAAATAATAACTATCTATTTATTTCTATTAATATTAATTTTCATATATTTCACATATTAACAATAACCATATTAATATAGAAAAAAAGTTCAACCTCAGGGTGCAGGTGAGTTAGTAAGGGGCTCTTCTAGCTTAAGTGAGGTCGCGGGTTCAAACCGCCCTCATGTATGCAGCCGTTTAAAACTTGGGGCAAGAGCTTTGTGACACAGCGGAAATAATTAGATAGAGATTTTAGGTTAATCTCAGAACCACATTTAAGCATAAAACTTAGGATTTAATCAACAAGAGAAGACGCTCTCTCTCTGGAAAATTTCTTGCAGAAACTTTATTAAAATAATGCTTTTCGGGGTGCCTCAAACATATGCTAACCCTCCCTTTATATAGTATATAAGAGTCCTAATTCTAGTAGGAAAAGGATTGATTGAAATCCTGTTCTAAAGCTAAGTTATTTCTTTTCTTGCTGGACAAGAAAACCTTCCTAACTAGGAAACTTAAAATAAAATAAAACAGAAACAAATCCTAATGGATATAGGAATCATAACAAATCCTTATCCTAATAGATATATGACAACATAACATATCCTTATGGATTCAATCCTTTATTAGCAACCAAGAGTGAGATGAAATACTTGCATGTATCAACTCTCACAAGAAAGCATATTCGACAACTTTTGGAGAGGGCAGACAGAGTTGAAATTCATTCCCTAAAAGTCAAAACTCCAATAAGAAATAATTTTGCCAATCAAAAACCTATACTTGATGATAAACATAGGGAAGATGCCAACAAGCAAGATGAACGGATTATTATTAATCAACAACATGCAATCTAAGGAAAATTTTTTGTTGAAATATCATATATTGATTTTGATTCCTCAAATCTGATAGGCATTGCCTCAGAGAAAATGTTTGTTCTAAGTGGTGAGACCGTTGTCACCTCTTCATCAACAGATCAATCAGAATCTTTAAGTTTACATGTAGAAGGTGCTCAGGTAATTGATGGCATAGGAGAGTTTGAGAATGGAATCTAATCAAAGCATTAAAGTAGAAGAAAAGCATGAAGTGGATTCTTTCGCTAGACCTAAAAAAGCTTTAAAAACTTGACAACAAGTTTAAACACTTAAATAACAAATCAAAACACAAGAAAATTTGGCTAAAACAACAAGGTAAAAGGCTGAAATAAAAGGACAACAAGCTAAGATAACATAACAGGGAGCTGAAAAGATTAACTCACAAGTTCTAAGGGTTCAGAGCTTGTTGGATCAAAACTTGATGATATCCTTGGTGTTCAGAAAACAACAATTGAGTTGATAAAGAATATGTAGTAGTGGGTGAGGAAAGAGAAGTAGATTTGAATGAAGATGCAAAATTAACACAACATATGAATACAAATTTGTGAATGCGCTTGCAAAATATTCAGCATTGGTGGCAAGTTAATGCATTTGACTACAAGAAGAAACAGTACGTATGTTCTTGATGCTTGTGTGGTCAAGAAGCCATGTGGTTTTGTTATGAAAATATCTGCAAATACAATGGTCAAGACTTAAGGTGTTGTCCACATTGCTAAGCACTTCTTCAAAGAAGTTGGACATCTTCATAGATTACCTTTAACTATTGTCTCTAATCATGACGTGAAATTTATGAGTTACTTTTGGAGAACTTTATGGAACACAAAGAACAATGAGCTTCAAACTTCAAGTTCTTTCCATCCCCAAACTGAAGGACAAACAAAGGTGGTGAATAAAAGCTTAGGGGACCTATCAAGATGCTTGATAAGGGATGAAGAATTGGGACCTAATTCTTCCTATGGTAGAATTTGCATATAACAATTCTATAAATAGGTTAGCCAGTAAGAGTCCTTTTGAGATAGTTTCAAGAATTCAACTAAAAAAGCCTATTGATTTGGTTCCTTTACCATAAACAACACAAGTTAGTGCTGAAGCTAAACATTTTGCACAATACGTCACGGATATTGATGATGTACAACAAAAGATAACAATTAGCAACTTGACTTATACAGAACATGTTGATCAACATTATTGTTTGGTGGAATTTAATGATGAGGATATTGTGATGGTAAGGATTCATATAGAGAGTTCTCCAACGGAAAAATATAAGTTCAGATAAGGGGCGTTAAGACCTTATAATATTGTTAAGAAGATAAGTGCTAATGCAAGTTTTGGAATTACCAAGTGATATGGGAATTACTCCTATCTTTAACATTGTGGACTTAACTATGTATCATGGACATGATGGAACAAATCTATAACTGCAACTATGATAATTCCATCCATTCCTCATCTTAAAGAGGAGATAGAGGATTCTTGATGAACAAATTGTAGCTAGAAGAGCTGGCGGATATCGGCAAGTTCTTATCAAATAGAAAGGAATATCAATTTCTAATAGCACTTGGGTTTTAGATTGTGAATCTTGAAAGTTGAATCTAGACGTATATGAACGATATTTGTCACATTCTATATCAAGGATGACTTCAAACAAACTAGGGAAGATCGACAAAAGAGATTAGAGTGTATAAAAGAAATTAAAAGAGGGAAAAACAATTAACCACAAGCTTTAATATGGTAAGATGAAAAATGGGAGTTTAAGTTACGACAAAGACAATTTGGGTTGAAATTTACTTTATGTTAGGTTTCCGTATTAAATACGAAGTAGTAATAAGTTTGATATGTTATCCTAGTTATTGTACTCAACCATTCAATAATGAGGTTGTGAATTTCTATAAACTTGAGTTTCTAATTAGAAGCTGTGATGCTTTCTTTTAAGAGTGATTCTTAGACTCTAGGAGTAATTCCTAATTTCCTACCCTCCATTACTTGTTTATCTGACTAAATTTCCAATAATTTTAACTTAAATTTCCAAAAATCAAAGAACTAAATTTCTAGCAACCAAACCCTAAATTTTCAGCAACTTTCATAAGTTATGCAAGTTCTAGCCACTAGTTTGATATATCTTCTATTCATTCTACAGCATCTATTCTTTACATTGTGTAAAGCATTTAGCTATTTCAACATTAAAATTTTCTTTTAGGTTATGTTGGGTTTTGAAACTAGAACATGACTATGGTGAAATAAAACTACTTGATTGCGGTTAGCAGGAGAAAAACAAAATGTAATGATCCACTTATGTTAAAGAGATAACACAATTAAAAACCACATCAATAACTCATTGGACAAGTCGATCAGTTTAACCACAGACTTGAAAGAGCAACTACAAATAGGTCATTTTAGCATAATAGTCTTCCAAAAAGTTCTTGTCACTGATAAGTTATGTACTTCAATTTAACATATTGGTCATTGGTTCCAATTACCCCTTGGAGGATTCACAACTTTAAAGAGAGGGCATAAAATCATAAATTGTACAACATGAATGATTTAAGAGAGGAAAGTTCAAAAGTTCAAGCTTTCAATGGTAATAGTACCAGGGGATTACAACAAATTACAGAACATCATGAAACTACTACAAAATCTTGAAAGTTCACCCTCACATATTTCTTCATTAAGATTTAAATATTAATTTTATATAATTAAAAAAAGGAAATAAGCCATACCACTAACAACTTGTACAATATTGATTCCACATCTTCTCCCACGTAACCAGCCTAGAGAGAGAGAGAGAGAGAGAAAATAAATAAATATATAACCAGCCTGGAGAGAGTGAGAGAAAGAAAAAGATATATATATTATGGAAAATGAAGAGAAATTTAAGGAAACAAAATGCAACTTAAGATTTAACATCATAAGCACCAATAAGCAGGAGGGTCTTTTCTTGAACATCAAAATTTTACTAGGAATAAGTTTCTTAAACTAATCTGCAGTTTGAAAATATAATGCTGTACATAAGTGGCATTACTAGCAAGGTGCTATGTTAGTCCAAAATCAATTTTTTAACAGACAAATAAGTCAAGAAGGCCAATCACCATGAATCCAACTTAGTTTTTCAAACATAACAAGAACAGAAATGAGGAATATGTTCATGCATGTACACAAAGCCACTCATTAGCAGGTAAATTAAGTAATAGCTCATGTGCTTAAGATAGTTCACGATTCAAAGGTTCACATTCAATAGACAAAAATACTTGAGGAAAGCCTTGAATATAACAATGCTAGCTGAGCAAGTGATGATATTGCAAGCAAAATAAAAGGCCTTGTAGACAATGTTATCAGAACAAGACATTTGGGAATAACCTTGAACATAATAAGTTCACGTGAGCATATGATAAACAAACTTGCCTGGGTAAGAGTTGTTGCATCAGCAATGACAAAGGGCACATCCACAATGCGAGCCAATGTTTTTGCAAGCAACGTCTTCCCTATACTTATGGTCAAGGTAAGACCATATGAATCAAATAGAAACATAGTCGGTAATAGGTTCAAACTGACAATAAGGATGACAACTACTCACAAATTATCATAAATCATATACGCAAGATAAGTGTTTCTCATACCTGAGCCTGTAGGGCCTATCAAGAGTACATTGCTCTTGTCTAACTCAACAAATTCGCTCTCAATGGTTTCAACTTCATTATGATTGAAGTGTAAACCTGACCTAGTATCCATACAAAGAATCAAAGTTAAACAAACCAATTCAAATTTACAAGTTAAACTTTAGTATCACCTTGCTATAAATCCAATTATTTCTTAACGAATTGTAGAGTAAGAAAATGTAAAAATTCAATATTGGCTCAAATAGGGAGCCAAAAAAAAAAAGTGAATTCAATCTAACAGATGACATTGGATTACATACTCCTTTTGATGGGATGTATGACATATCCTCTTGTAATGGTTGTAAACTGCCACTGCAAGAACCTGTTATAAGAAAGTACAAGCCAATAAAGACACAATAGTCAAACTACTAATGTAATAAAACCATAATTAGTATATCTGACATCATCAAACATAATCTTTTTGTATGATACTCCAAAACAAAAAGCATGAAAACAAAAAACCCAATGCTCAAAACTTTCTCTAGCAATCATAAAACCAATTTCCTTTCTTACTTGGCATATCAATTTAAATGCTACAAATATCTTCCCTTAATTCTGTTTTGAAAGCTATTACACCCAACATGCAAAAGGTTAATCCATCTAAATTGCCCAGACGTCAAATCACTAAAAAACCAATGTCGATTATACTGAAACTCGTTTTCAAATCAATAAAAGTGAAGGATAGATACTTTCAATAAGCATTTAAATTGAAGCGAAAAAGGAAAAGCCAATTCATAGCAAAAGAAAGAAAAAATGGCAACCTTTTTCGCTTTATCCTGCCCAACAACAAACTCATCAAGCCCTTTAGAAATCTCCTTAGGAGTTGGCAAGTCTCTTTCTAGACCCGGATCACCACCAGCCCCAACATTTCTAATTGTACCACTATCTTTCTCAGCAATTCCCTGTTTATCCTCCTTCCAACAGCTGTTACAATTTTCACTCTCGAACCCCTTAACCTTCCCAAGCTCAATGAAACTCCCTTGCAAGGGCTCCAACTTAAATGGACGGAAATAGAACGCCGTTTTGCAATTAGGGCAAAAGTTCACCGACTGGTATATACCGGTTTCTCTGCCGGTGATAGACAAAGGGCGGTTGGAGAAAAGCACGGGCATTTGGAAGGCGCATCGGGGACAGTTGACGTCAGCCATAACATGGTCGTAGTCGGTTCTGTCGCTTGCGTGGCGAATAAACCATAGAAATGGAGGTTTTGAGGGGCTGTGAAGCGAAATGTAGGATTTTGTGGTGGTAGTGTTGGTAAGAAGCCTGCTGGTTAGGTGTTTTAGCGCCGTGGTGCGTTTGATAAGGGAAAGCATTTCTTTTTTCTCTTTTCTGTTCAGTTTTTTCTTTTTTTAAGTTGATGATCATGGAATGGCTATGGCTATGGGCGCTCCTTTAATAAGATTGTCTTGGTCAAAACTGGATAATGGAGACAGATACTGGTGGTAAAATCCAACGCGACCAGACCCTATCTAAACACCTGATAAAAGTGCTAACTTTGTCAAGCGAGGCTGATCGACGCACCGGAGGAAAAACGTTTGAACAATAAGGCCAGTGAAAATTGATCCAAATATTTTGTTTAAAATTTAAATTAAATCTTTTGGTTTGATTTTTTTTTTTTACAATAAGGCCAGTGAAAATTGATCCAAATATTTTTTTAAAAATTTAAATTAAATCTTTTGGTTTGAATTTATTTTTTTAATTTTTTTTTTAAATTTAAATTAAATCTTTTGGTTTGAATTTATTTTTAAAAAAATAAATTTAAATTAAATGTTAACGTTTCAATTTATTTTCAAAAAAATTTAAATATTAAAAAATAACCTTATTATCTTAAAAACATTCAATAAAAATTTTAGCTTAATGGTTCTGTCAACCTCTGTTACCAAAAAAATATATCACATATTATATTGTTATTTATATCGGTCATATTTCACATATACATGATATTGCATGACATGTATATGTGTTTACCTAAAAGAAGCAACATGTATAGAAAGATTGATTGAACCATATAGACCAAGGGGGCAGTTGGTTTGTATGGAGGAATAGTAATAAGAATGGGAATGAATATAGTGAGGAATGGGAATAGATATTATCATTATAATTATAATGGTTAGTTAAAAGGAAGGAATGATTATCATTACCATTGATAGTGGTTGGTTTGTAAAAAATAATGTAATTAATTAATTAAAATATTGTAATTAATTAATTAGAGTATTTTAATTAATGAATAAATTATATTTCAATTAATTATA
>JAOSBL010000005.1:15184347-15195348 GCA_027568915.1 Erythroxylum roraimae | reverse complement strand
CAAGATCCTGGATTTTTCTGGGAACGTCTCTGAACAAATGGTTTGTTCTTCCGCACCGCGTGCATGTGATGCACCAAAGAGACGATCCCTAACAGAGTAAACATTTATAAATTTTATTTAAATTCAAGAGGAATCTTCACAGAGTGTATCCTATGAAATTTCCTTAATTACAACAAATATATAACTCAAAAACTCCTTATCTTGCTCATACAAATGAACAATGGCTCAATATATGTTATATAATGCATATATGAACTTTATAACCTCTTAAATGTCTCAACAACTCTTTAGCATGTCCAATCTACCTCTAAAACTCATATGTAGTCTATATATATTCAAAAAAAACCTAAAATAATTGTTAAAAATAAAAATTAATACTCACAATAGCTACTAACAATAATAATAGTTGACAATTCTGGTATATTAGTCAACCAATATAGTCACAAACTCATGGTACAAATTTTTAGAATACACTGGTCAAACATACTACCTTACTAGTCAACAAGTACGTCCAAAATCATAACATTGATAGCTCTAAGTCACCAGATTGGATGATCAAACTTTCTAAGAAAGTTCTTTTGAAGATCAAAAACATCTCTTTTTTTTTACAAAATCTTAATTCAAAACCATTTTAAACCGTCACTAAAAGTTTGATTAAATTTCATAAGGTTCCTTTAAAAATCAAAATGATCTTCCCTTAATTATAAAAGGACTTATGCATTACGCAATAATTGGGCTCATAATTCATTGAAATCACCAAGATATGGTTACTAAAAGGTTTACAATAATTCACTTAATTGCATATGTGCTTCACTTTACCCATTTTTTTCATCATTTCGTTATTTAATAGATTTAATTGGAACCTTTGGTCACTTTACTTTTCCAATTGAACTTGATCTTTTACATATTAACATAATAATATCCCTAAGGATAAAAATATTATCACTAGCATATTTTTTTATTACCAAAATTATGGATTATAACATCATTTATTTCAACATATATATTAATTAATTATTTAATGATTACTAATAATAATTATGAGTAATATAATTTAATTATTTTATTTCGTAATTAATTTAAATATTTAAAATTTTCAAATAAAATTAATGTCAAATTTGATAATTATTCAATGTTTATATTTTTAATTTAAATATCTCTAAATACATAATTGTAAATAAAATTGGAATTAATAGTGAAATTATAATTAACAGATAAATATTAGTTTATAATAAATCTTACAAATTTCTAATCATTTGAATATTTATTTTAAAAAATATAATCAATTTTTACTAATATTTATTAATAAATAATGTAGAAGAGAATAAAAACAAATTATTTACTTAACTAATTTATAAAAATTTTTAAATTTTATTTAGTATTTAATTATTATCAATGATAAAAGTTTACTGAGGTGACATTAACAACTAACTTTGTTATCAAAATTAGGAATCAAAAATTAAAATCTACTGCTCAAAAATAAAAGTGAAAGTAAATGACCCCTTAAATATTAAGTTTCATGCTATTAAATATATTTTTAACGACTCTAATACTAACTTAAACATTAGAATGGTCGGCCTAAAGATGTCATCCAACCCTTACGATTTTATGTTTTACATAAATCTTTACAAGAACCCCAAACAAAAGTGAATCAACTGATCAACAAGGTCAAAAATGTTGTTGCGAATTTTGGTAATATTAGCTTTACAATTGGATTGACCAAGAACCTCAACAGAAACACCAAAAAAGTTAAAGTGTGCAACAAAGTAGCCACAAACACTCCCAATACAATCTTACTCACTTCTATGAATAATAACTGAATACAAATTCTCCATAACTCACTCGTCTTAGTTTAAATCACTTTTTTCTAAAAATCCCTCTTTGTTGTTGTCTGTCTTCTAAGTTGTAACAATTTCAAGCACGCATCAAACCACTCGTTAGAGCCTTCATATCTCATTAGGTCCTTATAAGAAAGCTAACGGTAAGTATAGATAAATGTTTCATCGCATAACCCTTTCCAAGAACTTGATATTCACCCTAATTAGCCTCCTCGTATAGTCAGCTCCATAAATCTTTAGTTATCTTCAAACATCCTTGATTGTGTTTCGTACCCAAGCTCTCCCAATGATATGTTGACAATAGGAATTCAAGTTATGTATTTTGTTTTTCATTTTAGTAGGAGCATGTTCTTTAGCTGTATAGTTCAAAGTTTTATAGTAGTTAAGTGTAACATATAAAGAGATAAATATATTTAGCCAATATAATAAAAGGAGTGAGCGTAGCAGTACCTATTTTCTTTTCATTTTTTCTTGTTATCTTAAATCATTGCAAGTTTCTCCTTTACTTGGAGTTACTTCAATTTTGCTTGATAAAGAAGCAAATGGAAACATGCTAATATGTAAGAGCTAACTAATAAAAGGGGTAAGACTGAGAATGAGGTAGGTGCTTAATAATTAATGAGACTTGTGATTGGGAACATGACACCTTTGAATTCCCATCTAACGACCACCTACAAATTATAGAAAGTTAGAATCTTGTTGAGTTTTTGACCAATCATTAGTCCATCTAACTTCCTCTCTCACCAACGTCAAGATTCTGTGTTGTTAATTATAAGGAAATCGAACTTGATTGCTAAGGATGTCAAAGGAAAAAGTGTCAACTCTACTGCTACTTGTTAACTTTAAATTTGGAAAGTGGTTTGGGATTAGTTTCTTTTTAGAGCTAATGATGAAGCATTCTTTTGGTGTGTTTGATTAAAAGAAAAGACGACGTGTTCTAAGCATACGGAGCAGCTGAGTTTGATAGTGAGTTTGGACAATACCCGGTTGAGAATTGATAGATACCTTTTAATTCAACCTAAACGTAGCAGAAAACATGTATGTGCAGATCATAACTACACTATTGTTGCGCCAAACTACTTTTGGGAGTAAAGGACAAAATCCTATGTCTGGAATGTCCATCAAATCAAAACATACAATTTTCTTTTGAGAAGAGTATATCTAAAAGTGCAACAAGTTAATCTTCGCAAGCAAGATAAATTGTGTTTCTCAACCCAAAAAAAAAAAAGACAAATTGTGTGCATCGATTAGAACACAGCAGGTATGATTAATCACTTGATGATAGACATGTAAGTCATCACTAAATAAACATAAGATGGTCCATCCATCAACGTTTGCGTTTAAAAATGAATATCGTTACACTAGCTGATTGGAAAACATCTTCCTTGAATGAAACAGTGCCAAATCCAATAAGACTACTAATGCTACAAACACACGACCAATATTTCTCCACAATAACTCAAAAAACAGCCCAAATAAAGATGATATTGTAATAGAACAGTGTAAAGAAAAAGCAAAGACGTTCATGATCTAGTTACTAAGAAGGGGTTAAGGCATAAACTAGGGAGATATATATATATGTGTGTGTGTGTGTGTTTATGGCTAGTTAATCTTCTGAGTTATGTGGTAGTGGTGGTAGCTATGTTGATGGCTGCGGAGGGACTCTTTTTTGCTAGATTGTGCTTGTTATTGTGCATCCAAACCTTGAGGACTCTTCTCTTCACTCCAATTTCTTGACAGAACTGTTGCACCACAGCTTCTTCCTGCTTCTGTATTTTCCACCCAACTTTCTCTGCAAAGTTGAACATTTTCTCCTTCTGTTCCTGAGTGAACTTTGTCCTAAACCTTTTCTTAGCTAGCTGTGGAGGCCTGGCCAAAACGACCCCACCACCATCTTCTTGCTCGTCAGACTCGGATGGAAGAGACGCCATATTGTAAGACATTATCATCTGGTGGTGTGCTGGTGCTGCTACTCTTGACGGAACAATGGTACCAGTTGCTGTGGTGTAACCTAGAGCCTCAGGGGCTAAAATGTTCCTGTGATGCCCTAAAACCATTTTCCTTCCAACTCTGCTGAAATATGGGCTACTGTTGTGATAGCAATCACAGGAGTTAGCTGCAGATTCACCTTCAATTTCTTTCCTGTGGAAGTTCCTGTGGCAATTGCAGGCTGAGCATGTGAGAGCTTCAATGCTACCCTCTTCACCACTTGGCATGAACTCTCCACAACCATCAGTGGCATTGCCTCCCATTGAAGCTGCATGGTTCTTGAGGCATTCTCTGTACCTTACCATTTTCTTCAAGGGTGCATGATGGTCTTGATGATGATCTAGACTTGATGGAATCGTAGGGCCATTGGTGGAGGAAATTTGAGGCGGTGTTGTGGTAGGAATGATATGGTTGTGGCTGCTTGGTGGTGCAGAAGGAGGATGATCATGATGATGTTGATGGATCAAGTGTCCATGCCCATGACCATGACTGTGTCCCCCAACGTATGTACTGTTTATAGGAATGGGGATCTCTCCTTCGTGACTGGAAAGTTCCATTTTTATATATATATATTTTTTATGTTGCGTTTTGTTGTCTGGATTGGAGACCAGAAGAACAAGACAGGATGAGAATTAGAAGGGGTAAATGATTAAGAGTTTAGAAGTCCTAGATATTTTCACAATTGTCAACTCTTGTACAGACAACAAAGCAATTTGAAAACTGTAAATCCTAACAAAGTTGAGATTATAACCTGGAAATGGAATGACCCACCTGGTAAGAGTAGGCTTTAGGCTTTGGCCTGATGATGGGTAGAGTTGCAAAGAATTATTATGATACACAGAGGTCCACTCTTTATCTTTTGATAGCTAAAGGATGAAAGGAACAGAAGGGTGGTCAACCAGTTAGAAGGTCCATATCTCATCTCATATAGGTCAACTTAGATGGAAACTGAAACAAAGAAGCAAATTTGAGAAATACTGCGGTAAACAGAAGCTGCATGCCAACTAGAGCTGCAGACCACCACAGGCAAGGCAACACAGCCACTTCCTCTCTCTGCACATTTCCATCTTCATTTCTCCAAATTTGAAAGAGAGATAGTGAACACTCAAAAAAAGGTGTACTTTCTCTTCTTGTGACAAGAACAAAATGACTCCCAATCCCAAAGACCAGGTTGCATCTAGAACAATGAGAAAGCTCAATTACTCTGGATTATTATTGTAAGAGAAGATGGAAGACATACTGATAAAGAAGAAAAGAGAATGAACTAAGTGAAGTGAAGGAAATTTTGAAGGAGAAGAGAGGGGAGAATAGAAGAAAGAAAGGAAAATGGAGAGAAATTTGAAGGTGAGTTATGCCAGTGAGAAGGCATTAAACAAGGAGCTTATAAGTTATAGTAGGAGGAGGAGTGGTAATAATAGTGATGTTGGGGATAAGAGAGAGAATTGAAAAGCAGATTTTTTTGTTTTCTACATACAAAAGAGGAATGCACAGTGCACAGTGGAGCTGAGTTTAAGCGAATGATAATAAAGGGAGTGGGGATGCTTGCTTTGCTTGCACTATCAGGCATCAAGGTTTTTAGGAGAAGTGTTGTCAGAGAGAAAGAGTCGCAAAAAGAAATGAACATATATAAATATAGCAATTATTTAATTTTAAAAATAAATGCACATGGACAAACAGAAATAATAATTTTAAAAATTAAAAAAAGGGTTAAGTACTTGTATTGTATTGAATCTCCTGCTTCAGTCACAATATTACTCATACTCCAACAAAGATATATAAATTTCTTTGTCCACCACTTATTCTAATCTACTTATATATATGCAGCTAAACAATTTCTTAACATACTTTGCAAAGTAAATATAAACCAAAAGAAAAGGATAAAGGAAAAAGGATAAAGATAAAAAGAGTGCTTGGAGACAAGTTATGTTGAACAGGACAAAGGCCATACTTAGAGCTTGGCTGAGAATGGAAATCTTTGATAGTGGACTTTCGCTTGCCAGACCAGTCATTCTGTTGAGAGTAATCGAGTTTTGACTAGAAAGAGGTCCTATAAGCTATAGATATTTTAGCATCGTTATGTAAGAAATTTCACAGTATCATCAATAATGTTACCAAATACCACAATTATGAGATGGATTGAAATTAAGGAGGGATATACAGAGGGGCAGACAGATGGACAGTATTGAGAATAGGTCAACTTTCTAATCCAAAACCAAAGAAACTTGACTGAGATGAATATGTACATTTGGTGTAGTTGTCAAGAGAATTTATTGCATGGCCATCAATGAACTAGCTAGCTTCAGGCATACCTATACGATCGACTACTCCATTTTTGTGATTTCATAAATTAACTCGACCAAGTTTGAGATGAAATTACGATTTTTTGCTCATGAAATTATTAATTCAAGAGGTGTACGTAATTTCATTAATCTAAAAATTTAAGATCCATTCATATCTCATTTAAGTATATACAAACCAAACATCTTTATAATTAAGGATGGAGGAATATTAATTATTGATCGACTCCTTATAATTAAGGGTGCCTTTTTCGGTAAAGGAAAAACTGTTTACTCAAAGCTAACTGAATTAAGTAGTCATAATCATATTAAGAGAAGAATGAAAATGAGAAAAGGAAAGGATGGGGGGATTGAATTCCTCTGTCGTAAAACTTGATGTGATGTGTTGCATGGAATTAATGGAGGAAAAATACATGTGCTCTTTGATGGCCGGCCTTATTGATTATGATCATCCAAAATGACTTTATTCTTTCATTATCCATGCCTTTATTCCACATTCCACACCACATTTAGTGATCTTTATCCTTCTTCTTCTTCCTTTTTTTTTAATCATTCCCTCCCTCCAAGATTACATGCCCACTTTTTGCTTTTCTTTACATCCTCGACAACTTCTACAAAGGTAGAAAGTACAACAATTTGGTGATTTTGAAATTTGTTAGTTTGTCATCTTTTTACTTCATTAGGTGTAAAGTACAAAAATCATATCTAACAATTTTTTTAATTAAGATGTAAGTGTAAATCGAAGCTGTTTTCTTTGGTAAAAAATGGAGGAGAGTTGGTGCCTTTGAGTTGCTAAGATGTAAGTTAATATTCCATCACTTGGACTTCCTATTTCTTTTTTAAGCATTATCTGCATTTATGACCAAATGAAGATATAGAGAGGAAGAAAGGGATGGTGAAGTTAATTATGACTCTGTGAGTAAAGGGTCCACCAGAATAAATATTTGTTCTCGACAGAGCCTTGAGAGAGAGAGAGCGGAGGTAGACATACAATCACAATCACCGCCGGACCAAATTTTCTCGACATCTTTGCGACTTTAATGATAAAATTTACAAGAATTGCTTATTAACATGAATGTGGTTCATTATAAGAAAAGGTTTCCATAAAAGTAAGTTATAATTGTCCACTGTTGATATTAAATCGTGACTTCTGTATATGAAAACACGCATGCCGTACGCATCTTATCAATTGTTTGGCTTTCAGGCATGCTTCAAGAACAGATTGTCTTTAAAATTATTACAAAAGGTGTGAAAGCTAAGGTGTTTGTGGGGCATCAACCTATATGTTTTTAAGCTCTGGGGCATGAATATATGTTCAAACATCATAAACTAATTAAGGGTTAGGTTATAATAATGAGAGGTCCAATTTCTGATGATAAGCTAATAATTTATTAGTTTGTTGTAAGAGAAAAATAAGTAGAAAGAAAGGTGTGTGTTATCTAAATTCTTTAAAAAGAAATTAAACCAAAATTTTATTAATATTTATTTAAGTTTTTAATCATTACTTATTACATCAGTCTTAGGCCTTCTAATATATAATCTGCAATCCTCTAATTTATTATTTATTCATATTCTATTATTTTGATTTACTCAGTCACTACCGCCATTTATTTAGTAAAAGCAAAAAAATAATTGGAGGCAGTGCCCCTCATGCTTTTGCTTCAGCTTCAGGAGACTAAACTTTGTCACCCACCTCTTTGCCTTATCTTAGGAAACAAAGCTTCCTTAAAGATTCCAATCATTCCTCATTTTTGTAAGCAATCAAGAAACCTAGTTTCCTTGTCTACTGCTGGTTTTCACATACAAAATGTCACTCAAAAACACATCATGCATAATTATTATTTTCCATTTATCATCTTTGGTCTTTGTGTTTTGAGTGTTGTTTGCTTACCCAATTGTAAACCATCTTCAACAATGTATCCTTTTGTACCAGAAATGAAACTCAAAAGTCATCACCACCACCACCTCCCAACTGTTATGATTCTTGCTAACTTCATACTCATAATTAAGATTGCCCACTCTTACTTTATCTCTCTGTAAGCATTTGAAGTGGGATCAGTTCCATTTTCTAAAAGAACAACGATTCTTATATGGGTTTCTTGATTTTGAAATGTTCAAAACTTGGCAATTTCAATTCACACACTAATGTTAGGGCAAGACAAAGCTGCCAGCAAGCTATCATTCTAGCTGGTTCTGCACTCTTGTTTGTTCAAATGATTATGGTACGTATCCTTCTTTTGTATTTTTTTTTTGGGTACCATTACAATTGTGTTATATTTTTGGACTATCATGTTTTCCTTTCGCTTTTCCGTAAATGGCATTTGATTCATAACCTCAAACCACTTCTTCAATGTTTGAACTAATTTTTGTGTTCAAACACGAGTATTTATGCGTCCTAGATGAGTTGGACTCCAATAAAAGTTGGATTCCGCATCATATATAATACGTTACACATATGTGAAATGCCCTTGTGGTCCAAATAAATATTAATCAAGTGCTTATCTAATCCTGCGGTGGTTATTGAGTTTTGTTAGAGATGGTTTTATGGTTTATAACGTTTGGTCTTTTCAACAGATTTGAACTCCAATAACAATAGAATCATAAAAGTGGTGAAGTTCAATCAAGAATTCACACAACACGACGTAAATAAAGACAAAACGAAACATAGAATCATCCTATATGCATGCGTATCCAGCCCTAAATGCAGTGATTTGTAGGATGCGGTTTGTGTCTTTGGTCCCCTCGGCTAATTGCGACCTTGAATCTTTTCTTCTTTGCTTTTAAATCCCCCCAAAACTAAAAGCCAAGAAAAGCAAAAGTCTAGGCGTACGTTGGGAACATTCCCACAAACTTTTAGATTTTTATTGTCTGGACTCTGGACTTAGACTTGAAGGCTTTTCTAACATTAGAGAGATGAGAGCACCAAACATTCTTCCAAGAAATGGCATGAGATTCAAAGCAAGCAACAACAACGCAACAAACTCATTAAAAGCTTATATACACATATAGAATTATAACAAATATACCTTTTCTTTTCTTTTACACAATTCCTTGGTATCACCCCCCACTGGCCACCACCTTCCTTCCTGCTGCCTAATGTGCTATATTAACCCCAAAAAAAAAAAAGAAAGAAAGATAAAAAGGGCAAAAGGGAATTGCCTTGATTTATTCCCTTCTAGCTTTAATTCTTCTACTTTCTTTGTTTTGAGTTGATGTGCTTGTGTGCATATTCTTCACTTCTACTTGTCATGTAATTGGATCTTCTTTGGTTTTCTGTTGACTTTATTTTGCTTTCTGAGCTGAGTATTATACCGAATATTAAATAATCAATTATGCCTTTTTCGCATCATTACTTTCAACAGAACAATATTTTGCATTGAGAAAGGAATGTATAATAATATTAAATGGAAGTCAACCACTTGTTTAACCTAAAAACGTGTATCCAATCCATGCAAAAGGATGAGAATTATCTTATCAAGATAAGCTGATAAGCATGAGAGCGATGGAGAAAGCAGCAGACAATTCCTTGGGGCTTGAGAATTGGGAGGGGGGACCACAGACATAAAGATCCTAAACACATACCCCAAAACAATAAACTCTTCTTTGTTTTTTCTTCAAGGAAAAGAATAATTGAAAAACAAAGAAGAAAAGGCTTTAACTTTGCAATTATAACCTCCTTAATTAGCACATTGCAACTATATAGCTAAATTTTGTCTGTGGTTCCCTCTACATTCATAATTATAACTAATATAAATATAATGCCTGCTAAGTTTAGTTCAAACGACATGAAAAGATGAAGAAAAGATTCCAAAGAAAAGTAAAATGAAAAAAAGGTCATGCTCTTTTGTATTTACATTTTTCATCCATAAAAAGATGAAGTTGCACATCGAGTCACACTACTACTTCTTAAACAAGAAATCGGAGATTCAGTAATGGGCTAATTAACAATATTTGTATGTGATGTAAAAGTGTGTGCTTGGTAGCCGAACCTTTGTGTAATGCAATGCAAGAAGAGTGACTGATGAGATTTTTCTTAACGTTGGATTGGCAAAACTTGGGAATGTGAGACTGACTCAATGTCTATTTGCTTGATCCCGTAAAGTCTGTGACAAGAAAAAAGAGAAGCGTACGCATGCTGAAGACAGAATATGATACGAACAAATAGCTTCAAGCTTTGTGTCTCTTTACCTGTTCTGTTATCGTTAGGCCCACCCCATTTTTCCTTCCTCCCTTTCAACCTGTAGTTTAATTTTGGTACTTCAAACACCTCAATTTTTAGAGACCAATCACCTCTTCTTATCTTATTCTACGAGCTTCTATTCATTAATAAATAGAATCTATATAAAATAAATAAATAAATGCTCATAAAATAAAATATAGGGTAAGAACCTGAATCATAACCCTTAACTATCTAATAACTAAGAGTGGATCATAAATTAATTGATTGATCCAAAATGTCCCTGTAAGTAGAAGCCGAGTTCTGCAGGTCACTCACAAGGGTTGCGCTTCCCTTGAGATTTTGTACAAAAAAAATTTAATGATTTTGTTGCATCAAATCAAAGGACAGCCATTGTTGCAGCTGACAGGTAGTACTTCAGCACATGTATGTCTATGCAGCTGAACTGATGATGAAACCCCACCCATGTGCCTAATCTCTTCAACAGATCCACTGCAATTAAAGTCATTTTGACATGCTGTAAAAAGTTGCCCAGTCAATGAATGATCATGGGTTTTATTTTTCACCTTCTTTTTCTCCTGCCATTTTGTTGACTCACTTGGCAAGAGGTGTTTATTCAAATTAATTGTGAGGCATCTTGGATAAGATATCAAAAAGAAGACTAAAAATAAGAATCAGTAGTTTACTCCTTAATCTTTAT
>JAOSBL010000005.1:15118939-15133173 GCA_027568915.1 Erythroxylum roraimae | reverse complement strand
GGGGAGAGAGAAGAGGAGGTTAGTCAGAAGAAAAGTGTAAGAATATAGGCAGAGAGAATCAACATTCTCTCTGAGGAGCATTATAGCTATGGTATAGGAGGTGATCTACGGATTCACCTTGTAATATTAGTGTCGGACACTGATTACTATCAATAACATACTAGTTTCTAGCCTATCATGCTAGAGGTTCCTAACATGTTTATTAAATTTTGTTGGGAGCAAGGACTGGACTTCGTTCCAATTTCAGTTCTAACATAATTGGACTGACAATTATTAAGATTTTTTATTTGAAAAATGATTTTAAGTTATTAAGATAATACGTGAATCATGGTTAATCACAAATTCAAAACTACAACTACAATTTAATTCCTTCAAATTAGACAATATAATCAAATTCCTACTTCACCTGCCAAGTAAATATCGATACATGGTCCTAAATTATGGCATAAGAGTGCTTTTCAATGCGTCCACGTTCACCATTTAAGAACAATTTAAGAATTGATCGGATTATTAACATTACATGAATGAGCTATAAAAGACCTTACCCAGATATAACAAGTCAAGGATCAACTCCAATTTAGCATCTCCTAAAAGGTTCATTTATACAACTTGTTTTCCGTTTAGAAAAAGCAGCCACTGTTATTGTGGCTTCTTCAGAATTACGTTATTTTCCATAATTGATATTGAGACATGACAAAGTGACCTAAAATAATTTTTTTGTCAATAATTGGCATTGAGAAGTTAGAAGAATCATCCTTTGTGGATATGTATAAATTGCACATTTCTATAAGGCCATCTCTCGGTTTCAATGCAACATAATTCCTACAAGTCAAGAGGTTCACTTTCTATTTAACTTGCTGTCTTTGATTGTCTGAGGTTCTATTAGTGTCAAATTTATAGTTATAGAATGAAGAAAACTCACAATGTTGTATGCAAAAGCCCACCAGAGATTTTGCCTCACAGTCTTCATGGTTAGCTTGCTGAGCTCCAGTGCATCCTGCAACTGCATAAAAGTGCAATAAATAAATTGCTTTGCTCAAACGTCAACAGAATTAGGATCAACATATCACAAATCTAGAATCAGAGGGACCTGCCAATATGAAAATCTTTCCTATAATTTACCATGACAAAATCAGACAGTAGTGCAAATGAATGAATTAAACAAAGCAGGGGAATACATCGCAATGGAAAATGCAGTTATATGTAGTTTTCAAGCCAAAAGCTGAAATCGCAGCGATAGATAAAAATAGCTATGTTTTAATAGTTGGCTAAGGCCATTGAGGTTCATTCCAGTGCACATAAAATCAGAAACATCATACAACTATAGTCCATAGTGATAGGTAGTCAATTGAAAGCTTATACAAGTTGAACAGAAGAATGGCAGACTATTTGATAAAGCAGACATAAACTGAATATAAAGTTTCTAAAACTTCGAATTTAGGGCTGAACATTAAGAAAATAGTGATAAAGAATTGAAGTAAAACAAAGGTCTAGGAATCAATCCTAACGACTGTATCAAGAACTAGGAATCACACTTAGAAATTGAACAGAAACCTATTGGAAATCAGTCCTAGAATTTGGATATGACTCCTAAGTGTAATCACTCATATGAAGTGTCACAGTTGAAAAATCAAGCTATCTTATTATTTGAACATCGAATACATAAATACAAAGAGGAAAGTCTTGAAACACTAATCCTAATAGAATAGGAAGTCCAACTAAATTTTCAAAACAAGAACAAAGTCCTATTTAATATAGATTCTTATTATTCCCTAATAAACTTAAACCTGGACAAATTAAAAGTAGAAATACTTTCCTTCTCTAACAAGGAAAATTAAACTAACTTTTTACTCTACACCAAAGGCACAACAAATAAACCAATGCAGCAGCAGCAACTCCATACCTCTGCTTTTCAAACTGCTAACTCAAACTACAAGACTTTGAACAACGCTGCTAGATACTCACCAAGTTAGGAAAAGATGAACACCAAGAAGAAGAGTCTCTAGTTCAGAATGGAATTATCCACCACATTACCACAGCACAATTTGAGACAGTGCTGTTGGATCAGTAAGTAGGATGTTGGAAATCTTTTGGCTCTGTTTACATAATATATTTGAGGCTATTCTTTTGGAGGAAGGTGAGGAGGTTTTCCAAACCAGCTTTGAGGCTATGGAAATATTAGTAGGCCTCTTGGACATAAATGATCCGGTGAGAACTGCTAACTTGGGAATTATAAGAGATGTGGAGGATTAAACTGATGTCTATAAAATACAGCCAGGCCAACAATTATGGTGCACATAGAAACCACGAAAGAGGTTTTTCCAGAGTCACAGGAAGCCAAATATGTGTATGGAATATATTTCAAGACCACAAGAAGTTCCATCGATTATGAAGTAAAAACTATGAACATTTGAATTTGATGATGGTACAGAGTTAGTATTATGTGTCAAATGCTTATATTGAAATATTACTAATAATTTTGATTTCTTTACCGTTATTAATAGATGAGCTGAGACCTAGTTAGTGTTGGGCCATTCAAAACATGTTATCCATTCAAAACATGTTATTCACTCTCTCTTTTACATATACTACAATAATACTTCAGCTGGATGAGTCTAATTGGGAAGCAACTTGAAAAATGAAAAACAAAGTGTTGTCGTTGATTGTCTTAAAGCCACCAGGAAGTCACAGCCTAGAGACATCCTACAGACACCAGCATGTGTTGAACTCTTTTTGATGATGCAAAATACACCTAATTTTATAAAGTGATCTGGAACATGAAATAACTGCTCTTTCAAAACCAGATAGACAGTTGTAATCTGGCAACTAAAAGGATGGAAGAGAATAATCTTGTGAATTGTAGCTATGACAATGAGAACCGAGAAAAAGGTTGCAACCACAACCTCAATTGGAGGTGGGAAAACAATAGAAAACATGGAGTATTGTAGCTTGCTTGAAATACCTGCGACAGCCTGTTACCCATAAGCACGATGGAAGACACCTCACTAGCAGCTCCAACACCTCCACCCATTGCAACTCCAATGTCTGATAAAGCCAATGCAGCAGCGTCATTTATTCCATCACCGACCATAGCCACTACATTCTGATCTTTCTGAAGTTCATTAATGAATTTCTTCTTTTCATCCGGTTTTACTCCAGCTAGCACCTGCGTCAACATTGTTTATTATGCTTCAGTGAAAGATTTACTATCCATACTTAAAGGTCTGAATATCCTAGAGTCTAAATATATAGTAAAATCAAATTCCGAAAAGAAACAATTAGTGACAAAAATAGAAAAGGAAAATAATCAACGTTCCTACAATTGATTTCTGAGTTATATGGTTATATACATTTTAGTATAGGAGAAAAATAGGAAATAATCTCTTAAATATAAGAATGAATTTCCTAAGATTCCACAATCTCCTAAATATGAAACAATCTCTTAGGATCCCAAAATTTTTGGGATATCAAGAAATTTTCTTTCCTCAAATCTGTATACAACTAATATATAATTTCACAACCTTCCTCAAGCTGAGGAATAAATGTTTTTTATTCCCAACTAGGAAATAATATCATGAATCTTGAAATGTTTAACCCCTTCATTAGAACATTAGCTAGTTGGCTCTCCTATGGAATATATGACATGTATACGAGCCCTTCCTTTAATTTCTCCTCCATGAAATATCTTTCAATCTCAATATGCTTTATCTTATTATGTTAAATAGGATTACGAGCAATATTGATGACTGATTTATTGTCACAATAGAGTTTCATAAGATCGTCCCACTTTCAAGTCTTCTAAACTAATTTTCAACCACAACAACTTGCGCAAGCTTAAAACAAATGCTCTAAACTCTGATTCTACTGATGATCTAACTACAACGTTTTGTTTCTTTCTTCTCCAAGTTACCCATCCCCTAAGGAAAGTACAGTAGCCTATGGCTGATATTCAGTCCACTATAGATCTTGCATGAACAAAATTATTTTCCCTAGATTGCCTTTTGATAAAATTTAAGATTTCAAAGAATATTTTTTGCAATTGCTTGTTTAAAAATGTACAGAAGAGTCAATTATATACATATTACTCTAACAACTGAAAGAAAAACAAAAATAATAAGATCTCAAGATCATGGGATATTCTAGACAATCAGATCCCATGAATATATGATATCCTAACTAAGTAAGAAATCGTAAAAATAAATAAAATCCTAAAATAATCATGTTGTCCCATACTCCCCCTCAAGCTAGTCAATAGGTATTCTCTACTCCGAAGACAAGATATTCTCAAAATTTGAACTACTTAACCCTTAGTAAGTACATTAGCAAACTGACCCTTAGTGTATTCAATATATGAATAGAGTAGAGAAGAATTTCAGTTTCTGTTCAAATATGATTAATCTCTAGCATTCTCTAAACTAAATCTTTTAACCTTAACCTCTAATTAGTTTTGAATCGTGGAATGAAAATTACAAACAACAATGCTAACATAAAATTTTCTTTTTCAAGTAAGAAAAGCCATGTAACTCGAGTACAATGATCAATTAAGGAGACAAATCAACAAGTCCCAAAAATATTAGGAACAAATGAGAAACCCCAAATATCACTATGATTAAATGCAATGCATGAGGACTTCTTTTAGTGCTAATAGGAAAGTATATACGTTTTGCCAATTCACGAATTCATAATGAAAGAGTAACGTATCTTATCTTTTGAACAAATGTGGAAACTTGACTTCTAAAAGATAGATGACTAAGGCGTAAATAGTAAAGCCAAATGACATCTTTATTTGAAGTACTAAGAAATGACATGGACAAATTATTCATGATTTTCTAAAAAGATTCAAGATGATAGAGACAATTTCTTCTCTTAGCAAGTCCAATCCTCCTCTCTGAGCCCTAGTCCTAAAAAACACAATAAGAAGAGGGAAATATTGTTTAATATTTAAGGTCATGTAAGTTTTTGGATAGATACAAGGTTGGCTAATAGTTTTGGCATATGAAGAATGTTTTCTAAACAGAGAGGTGTAGTATATACATCTCTACTCTTGCAGCAATAGCGAAAGAACCATTGGCCACTACAATCTTCCTATTACTAGGGCATAAGGTATAGGTATGTAATGAGTAGCGAGTCATATGACTTGTGGCATTGGGGTCAATTATCTAAGCATTGACATAATACTTGTCTGAGGCATTCATACAAAAAGAAAATAAAAATTTACTTGAGAGAGCCAAAGAACCAATTTGAAAAGGCTTCTGTAGAGATCTCAATGAATTCCTCAGTTTTTTAATCTCTTCACTATTAAAAGCTCCTTTATCCGAAGTGTCAATTGTTTTGAGTTACTCACTCAGGTGTGCTTGAAACCTCTACTGCTCCTCGCAGGCTTTCCACTCTCAACTTGTTGGCTTTTCATTCAACTTCCAATAAATCTCCTTCGTATGCCTCAACTTTTTGCTACACCACAAGCTATCTTTTCCAAAATTATTTAGCAAGTCACCTTTCCCTTTCTCCCGATGGTCCATCTTGGTGGCCAATGTTGAGCCTTCCATAATTTAAGATTCAAGCATGACACTCCTTCGACTTTTCTTTGCTCTAACTATGGAAATTGTCTCCTCCAAAAAAGGAATTTCCTCCTTGCTAAGAGTCTAGATTCTAATGTAATTGACTTTAGGATTTAATCCAACTAGAAAATCATACACAAGGTCTCTTTCAATGAAATTCTTCAAATTGCAACATCATTGAGGCACTTCATCTTAAATACTCAACAATGATCAAGTTCCTGCCACAAACTTTGCAACAAGTTAGCATATTCAGTGACAATTTTGTATCCCTATTTAGACACCCCAGTTTTGGTCTTGACCTTTGTTAAGAAGCAAGGTATTTTGTTTTCATGTTTTATATAGAGTATTGATACTTATTATAGTAATTTAACAGCAACTAATTACAAAATAATTTCCTATAAGCAAGCATAATATCAATCTTAATTGATACAATTATATCTGATCTAACCAGATTATTTGATGCTATCTAATATGTAACACTCCCCCTCCAGTTGGAGCATAGATATTAATGATGCTCAGCTTGTTACAAATATAATTAACTCAAGCTCCAGTTAAAGCTTTTGTGAAAATACCGCTAAGTTGTTCTCTAGTTTTGACAGAACCTATAGAGATCAAGTTTTATCGTCCTTTTTCACGAACAAAGTGACAATCTATCTCAATATGTTTAGTTTGTTCAGAAAACACAAGATTAGAAGCAATATGTAAGGCAACTTGATTATCACATTACAACTTTGCTAGTAGTGAAACTTTAAAACCAATTTCCTGTTGAGAGCTAGTATATCCACATTATCCTATATGAAGTTTCCTCCAACAAAGACACAATAGCCAGTAGTGGATTTTCGGTTAATCTTAGAGCCTACCTAATCAACATCTGAGAAACACGCGATATGAGTATGTCCATGATTTTTATATAGTATCCCTAGATCATGAGCTCTCTTTAGGTAACATAATATTTGTTCTAGAGCAGCCCAATGAAGAATGGTTAAAGAAGAAACAAAATGACTTACAACATTGATAGAATATGCAATATAAAGGCGAGTTACTGTGAGGTAATTCAGTTTCCAACCGATCTCCTATACTTCTCTGGGTCTTCAAACAAGTCTACATCTTTGGTGAATTGTAAATATGTATCATTGGTGCACTGCATGGCTTAGCTCCCATCCTTTCAGTCTTAGTTAATAGATCAGAACAACTAATACCTTACTTCCTTCGTAATATGGTATCAAAGCAACTAATTATAGAATAATCTCTCATAATCAAGCACAATATTGATCCTAACTAATACGGTCATATCTGATCTAACCAGATTTTATGATCGTATCTAATCTAGAATAATCTCGTACACTTTGGCAACATCACAAGTCTTTGAATAAGGGGGACAAATAAAGTCTCAATATCTCCTTTGTTTTAGCCAAGAACATACAGATATCACTGATCATTACGTCCATAAAGTCTTATAGCCATGACATAATCATAGATTCTTCCTCATCCCACGCCATGGATCTCCCCTCACTAATCCCCTTCCAAGAAGATGGTTGTCTACCTTTGCCCTTCAGGTATGTACAAACAAATTGAGATCATTTCAGACAGTTCTTTCTATTAGGCCTATACAAACCCCAAATGTTTTGTAGATCTTTGGTCGTTTGATTGAATTACCTTCTTCGATTGGGTAAGGAGAGTTGGAGATGGTAATTTCAAATGCAAACACATTGAGCACAAGGAGATTGACAAAGGAAGAAGACAGAAACATGCAACAATGAAGGTTGCTCGAAGAAGACTTCCCAATAAAACCCTAAGGCTTTAATACCATGACACAAAATAGAAAATAATTTGTCTTCTTACAATTGATTTTGATTTACAGGGTTATATACAACTTAGCATGGGAGAAAAAAAGGAAACAAACTCTTAAGATAGGAATCAATCTCCTAGGATAGAAACAATCTCGTGGGATCCAAAAATCTTTGGGATATCAAGAAATTTACTTTCTTAAATCCTATATAAAACTAATATACAACTCGACATAAAAACAACAATGTTTGTATCTAAGAAGTTCAAAATTAATCATTTATTACAGTTTGCTTGCAACTAAATATTTACTTGAGAAGGATGATTAAACATTCTAACTCCACCCAGAAAATGCAACTTGCAAAGCAAATAGCAAGCAAGCCTAAACATGTTGCAGCTTCCACATGCAAATAGCTGCAAGACTATTGAGAATCACTGGATATATGTTGACCAATAATAACAGCACATTACCTTCGCTTTAGGAAACAAATGTCTACCAATAATAACAGCACATTACCTTCTCTTTAGGAATACTAACAAATGTCTACCAATAATAACAGCACATTACCTTATCTTTAGGAATACTAACAACTGCTGCAACATGCTCAGCAGTATTTTGTTTGTCGCCAGACAGCATATATACATTAATTCCTTGGCTATACAAAGATTCAACAACATGTCTGGCATCTTCTCTGATTTGATCTTCAAGGTAAATAAGACCAACAAGAGTATTATCTACTCCAATGTAGACAACAGATTGATTTGTCATATCCTCCAACTCCTGCAATGAATTCTTAACAACCCCATTCCTGTAATTGAATATGCCAAGAGCATGTAACAGATATGTTAGTACTTCCTAAGTTTAAGATCATCACTTTTATCAAGTAATTTTTGTCTAAGAAAAGTTACACCTCACAATACGACTCTGTAATCATGACAGTGTATAAAGTTCTGAGTTTGCTTTACAAATGACTATTAATTGCTCTGAAACATGGAACCAACTCCCAACATCAATACAACTAATACAGTGAAACATGGATAAATCTACACAAAATTTGACAGTCACAAACAAAGTGATGTTTATTATGAAGAGCATTAACCTGTGTAGGTGAGCAGACAACAATACATGAATACTGACCACATTACATTCGAAGATATCTTCAGCATTACGATCACAATTAAAAGAATTTTCTCTCCCACAAAAGTAACATAGTGCTTGCTTTAAAATGCATCTAAACAATCATACTGGTATATCTATAAAAATGCAGCCAAGGTTATTTATGTAGAGAACCATGAACAAAGTACCTCTGAAGCCAGTCTAGTGTTCCAACAGACACCTTCTTGTCATCAATGATACCTGATGTGCCAGAACCAGGTTCCTCCATGAACGTTCCATCTGTTACCTGACCAAAGTGAAATAAAACTTGTTGGAACTTCACAATAAAGGTCTGACATTACCTAGACACAAAACCTAAAATCATAAATGACAATCATCCATGTGAAGAACAATCTAGATTAGACACGTGGACATATACTAGGAAAAAAAGCGTGATTTTATTTTTAGTTTGTCAACCTGCTGAAATTTTAATAATCCAAATATAACTTATCCCTCATCAAATCAACACAGTTTTGAATCACAAACAAATTGGATGGCTCTTCAAAGGCTAATTCTTCACCTCTTCAACCCAACAATAAGAATTCCTGCTCTTAGTACCTTCATTTTCTTACAACCCAAAGCCTGAGCAGCTTCTACTATAGCTTTTCCAATTGGGTGAACAGTATTTGATTCTATACCAGCAGCTAATGTCAATACTTCAATTTCTAACGATTGTTGGTTAAAATCTAACCTGCATCAAAAGCAAACTTATCTGAATGTAAATGAGCATCAGAGCACACAAATTCTCAGTGATGATAATGATGGAGATTATGAGAGGCCACAAGAAAATTAACTAGTGATGGAAGAAAAATATGATTGAATGGACAAGTTGTCAACGAGTATCTGAAGACTATCTTACTTTAGTATATGAATGATTGGGTGCTTTAGCAGATAGTTTTTAGTTCATTAGGAAAGAAAACACCAAAGCTATTTCGTCTATTTACTAAATGGTCAATAATCAAACACCAAGCAGTTATCAAAGATACGTGTACAAATCCTAAAATGACTCTGCAGTCTAACAATTTAAATTTATGACTTCCAGTAAATTATACAAGGAGAATGCAAACAATTTTCATCCATGTTCATGCTGTTATTGTGAAATTGCATTCTGGTAGGCACAAATAAACTATAAGCCCCATGGCAATGATCTGCTATCGGAACATTCATTTCTCTAACTTTCTTTAACTTCTAGGTTTGCATGGATGCGCATCATGCTTAAGCAGAAAAGCAGTCATGCAAAACTGCTTTAGCATTTTGAGGTTGAGCTTTTGACAATGACAAAGTAAAATTGAAAGATAATCATTAAGCAAGATATAGACAATCAAACAAGAAAATTTATGTGCTGAAGAAATAGATTAAGTGAATTCATCATCAGTTAAGGTTAATTCTGTCAAAACTCAACTGTTTATCTGTTAGTTGTATGCCTTTAGGCATAACAACCTTTACCACAACAGGTTTTCCAATAGTAAGGGTCCCTGTCTTGTCAAACACAACTGTGTTCACCAGTGAAAATTTCTCTAAGATATTTCCACCGCGCAATAGCAATCCTTTTGTTGCGCCCAGTGAGGTTCCGACCTTAATAAGAGAGGAAATTGTGAAAACCATATTAATTAAAATCCCAAAATTAAACATGGAGCAATCATCATCTGCATGAAACAGCAATGGCATAGAAATACTACCAGTACAGCTGTGGGTGTGGCCAAGCCAAGTGCACATGGACAAGCAACAACCTGCATATAGTTTAGGAATGGTTAATGTGTTCCAAAATGGATCCAGCAGAAGATCTATAGTCCCAAATCAACATTCAAGGTACGAAAAAGATGCAAGCAAACAATTACATGAAATGCACAAACATAAACAAACACGAGGACAAATTGTGTACGTGTGTGTGTGTGTGTGTTTTTTTGTCTGTTTGTCAATTTAACCAGGTTTTTATTAAGCCTCATCTTGGTAACATCAATTTTGATGATGACATAAAATGATTATTCAAAGCTCAAACACAAGAACATTGTAAAATACATAATAAGGCTAAATTTCAAATAGTTACCTCACTATGTTTATCAAATCATCATAGCAGTGATTTCATTTCATACAGAAAAAATAAACATCACTTAATCTACTTTTGAACATCCAAGCTTGCCACTGCCACCTGATTGTTTAGAGATTATACCGGAAATTTTACTAGATAAATCTAAGTATGTTCAACCTATCCATAACATGGTCCTGCATCAAATCTATTCTAGAAAATAATCATCAAAGCTATTCAGGAAGTAAACAAAATCTTACTGCCAATACTTTTGAAAGTTAACTTCAGTATGTATCAATTCCATAACAGATGCCCTCAATGAATTCATAGTACGTAAATCATGGCATGGACCAAAATGATGATCTGTGAGAAAGGATTAAATGCCACAAATATGTTAAAATAGAAAGGTCAACTAAACAGATAAGTTTCTATGCCTCAAAATAGCAGAATGGCATGGATAAGTATGTTATTGTCAATGGCAAAGAAATTCCGTAAAGCATAGATAAGTGCACAAGCTTTTGAAAAGGGTTAAGTCCTGGGATTGCTAAATGATAATGTGACACTTCAGCATCCTACCAGAACACTACAAGATAATTGTAGGGCAAGTGAAACTGGGTTTCCTTGGTGAAAGGCAGCAGGGAGTATCTGTGCTCCCCAGAAATTCCAGAACATAAAGGTAGCAGCTGAGAGTGCCATAACTCCATAAGTAAAGTATCCAGAAACCTGGCACAGCCAAATTAAATAAATAAACAATTAAATAAATAAATAGACCATTAAAAACTGTGACTATATCTATACGACAACATGGAAATGACTAGACATGTACCAATTTCCATTCTGGTACATTTCAAATCTGATACAAGATTGATAAAAATAACTCAAAGAAAACAAAAAAAGAAATGCCAGAAATCAGATAAGGATTTGATTATATTGGCACTATTGATAGGGATGAGTTACACAATTACTTACAAAGTTGGGATAGATATGCATAATCTTCTTGACAGACAAAATGAAGGAGCATCATATATTTGAATCAATCTACTGAATTAAAACCAAGAGCAGACCAGTGAAATCGATTACATAGTACCCTTCAGATTGCATTTACAGCAGATGCTTTCTTTGTTTAACATGTCTAAGTGTAAACATAACCTTGGGCTTGCAGGAGATGATTACTTTAGGCTGCTGCAATGATATGGTCAAATGGTGGCCTCACGGGTTTTTAATGCTAAGAAGGAATTGTGTAATGGTCCTACTCTAAACAATCATCATTCATGTTTTCCGTCATTATATGAGAAATCTTATCCTTAATTATAAGAAGAAACCAGCCTTCTGCTGAGCAATGGTCCAGCATGTACAAAATTAAATGCTGTTTTCTTTCACTAGGAAAAGAAAAGGGAAACATCATACCAGACAAGTAACACCCTAGCACATTAATAGTAGTAGTGAAAGATATCAGGAAGGAACCTTGTCAGCTAAACGTTGCACAGGAGCTTCCCTGCTCTGGGCTTCTTCTACCAACCGAACAATGTCGCCAATGGCAGTCTCTCCACCCGCTCTCCGTACTTCAACTGTAAGAGTTCCATTAAGGTTTATACTTCCAGCTGCAACTTCACTCTGCAACAGACAAAATCAACTTAGACAACATAAAAGTAACTTCAAAAAAATCAAAGGAGAATAGTTAAACAACCAATCATGCTTGGATTCAATAGAATTATTAATTTCCGTATGAAAATAAAAAAAGTACCCCAGGTAGTTTGGTAACTGGCAATGGCTCCCCTGTGAAACTTGACTCATCTACAGTGCTTCTACCAGCTGTTACTGTTCCATCGGCTGGAACACGGTCCTAGGACAATTGTAGAACAGTTGGAAGTTTCATATAACCAAAGTTTTAAATAAAGCAATCAGTATCTCAACATTTACAACATAAATAGGGAAGGAAATGTAGAAAAGGTCTGAGGCCACAATGACAAAGTAGACATTCCAACTTTGAAGTTCATACACTTTAAACATACACTACTCTAGAGAGAGAATCTCCGGTAACCCTTATCCCCTTCTCTTTTATATGTTTTTCTAACTACAGTTCTTTCCCACCTGGTTTCTTATTTTTGAATAGCCTCTTCACAGGTGAGCTTGGGGATAGTGGTAAGAACCACTAAAAGAAACTCTTAGACTATTTTGCTTTCCCTATTTTCCTGTTTGGTGGTTTTTCTTCAAGTCTGTAAGCACCTTTCATAGATGGTCTTTCATTGTCTTCATTTTTTCGTATTTACCTTTTAAATCAATATGCTCAGAAAATATCATATATCTGAGATAATGGTATGTTTGGTTTTCTTCTCCTGCTTGCGTCACCTTTATATGGTAGCTATCCATCCTTCACTCAAAGGCTAAAATCCTCTGCTTAGAAGCTTTGATTCCCTTTTGGGGATTTTTCATGTAGGTCAGTTTCTGATGATACCGGTTCTCATAGAAGTTTTGCAGCTAGATTTGTGACAAAACTACTGCTGAATCCTGCTGCAATGCATGCTGTGAGTGGGCATCCAATCATGAAGCAATTTACAATGTTTTGCTGACTTGGATGTATACTCACTGGAAATTCCCATTGTTATTGTCATTATGATCTTAATATTAATGTGCTATTCTCTACACGATTTTGTACAGTTTGAAGAAGATAGAATCAGAAGATGTTTTGCTTATTAAAAATTAATGATTGTTGAAGGAAAAGGCTGTACACGTGAAAGGCACAAAATAACAGAAAGAATGAAAGATAAAGCAAGAGCCCTTACTCCAGGTAGTACCACAATTTGGTCTCCAACAGAAAGACTAGTGCAGGGAACTTCCACAGTTGGACCCAGGTCCTTTGCATCAGTATCAACCACAAGTCGAGCCTTTGAAGGTAAAACATCTAAAAGTCCTGTCATATCGCTTGTTGCTTTAATCTTAGCTCTTTGTTCAAGATTTCTTCCTAACAAGACAAAAGCTATCAACATGATTGGCTCCTCAAAGAACGCTTTCCATCCCTGCTCACATAGCCAATTCATGTATTCAACAACTAACTCACCAACACATTGAATCATTTGCATGCCAAATTATTCATGTATAAAGAAGAAGGATTAAACTAGATTAAACTAGGCAAAACATTCCTCGGAAAGAACATTCATTTATAGCCTATAACTTAATTTGTATCATAAAAAGTTCAATTTTGATTCCCAAATGTGGCCCATAGTCAACCTCTATCCAAATTTCTATTAACCTAATCAACCAATCCTGTCACATATCACGTCATATTCCAAAATATTGATTAATAAGAGCATAATATTAGCAAAAATAAATATCACCAATTCAATTTCTACAGCCTTAGATATTTCGAAAAGAAAATGGAAAGGAAAATTTTGGAGATTTATAGGAGCTAACTACAACTTTCTAAACCTATAGCAGGATCAGTTTGCTGATTTAGGGGGTGCTTAATTCATGGGTTTGGAAGACATTAATGGGTATGGGAATGAAAAAAGTTGGTTGCTTATATATTATCATTGCATGAACAGTATTTTGATATCTGAGTTTTAGGGATGACTCCACACCTCCCAAATATGTGAGAAATGAAAGTCATTCTTTCCTTTTTTTAGTAAAATAATATAATTAATTAGAATATATTAAATATAACTAATTAAAATTTAATATATTTTAAATATTTTTAATTATATATAATTTA
>JAOSBL010000005.1:15079735-15095169 GCA_027568915.1 Erythroxylum roraimae | reverse complement strand
GGACGAAAATCGCCGGAGGAGAGGAGAGAAAGAGAAGAGGAAAGTCGGGGAGAGGAGAGGGGAGGGGCGGCTGCAGACGATTTAATAAATTTTTGGCGACGGAATTAATCCGTCGGTATAATTAAAAATATCCGTCGCTGAATTAAGCTTCCTAACCTAATTTACCGAAGTCGTTTTGCAATATACCGACGGTTTATTTCCGTCGATGAACAAGACATGTTTGCCGACCGAAATCTCAATTTCTGTCCCTATTTACAGACGGAACTGTATTCATTGGCATGGTTCCGTCGCTATATTTCACCGCAAAATTTTCCCTCTAATTTTGGCAACGGAATTTTTAACCGTCGCTACCTTTCTTCCTTTCACCGACGGATTATGCCTTCCCGTCTCTATTCACCGACGAATTGCGTGCCGTCGGTAAAATTCCGTCGCTATTTATCAATTTCCGTGTAGTGAATCAAATTCATTTCTTTAGTTGCACTAAAATATATTATTTGTTTCCTAATTGCTAAAACTTTCATAATTCATAATAGATTTAGCATAAAGACAAATGAATTCATTCAAAGGTCAAAGAATCAAAGAAAAATCAAAATATTGCTAAGAAAATAAGAAGAGCACAAATATTGCCAATCGTAAAAAATATTATTGTACAAATCGTAGCATCTCTACCATTCTTCATTGTAAGGTATTAGATATCATAACCTAAACCTAGAGAAAATGTCTTGCAAGAATACGGTGCTAAAAGTTTCATTACAGAAGTCTAATCACTTAATGTTTTACTCTAAACATCATAATTTGACAAGTAGAATGGATACAAAATATGTGATTAGTTGATTAATTACTAATTTTAACATCTCAAAATTCGACATTCAAAGTGTGCTCGTCTATCATCTTGTCATCAATTTATCATGGATATGAATTTCCTAATTAAAGTTTTCATTACACTAATTAAGAATGATTTTTTAAAAGACCTAATTTGATGCAGAGTGGTTCTTGGTGCTTAAATGGCATTGAAGAAATAATGGGACTTGAAAAATATGTCATGGACTTTCCTAAATGATCTTTAGAGCTTTTGATTTTGAGTTGAAAGTAAACATCAGATTATCATTCTCAGTTAGCATTACTTGTGTTAATCCCCTACCCTTTTAGTGTCCTTGAACTCATGGTTGAATAGTTGGAAAAGGGGGTCTTTTTCCTATGAAGAAATCAACTAGAGATGCTTCTCAACTTCTGGCTCCTTCTTGCAAAATTTCAATGCTTGGAGCCACCATAACTTTCCCATCCTGCTCAACTAGAGGGCTATAATACAAAGAAGTGTCTGAGCTATCACCTATAACCTACTTCCAACATGTCTAGGTTGAGGGGAGTTTCTAAACCAGCTTGTTAGTCTGGACAGAAGCAGTCTTTGAGGTAGGGAGGTTAGGAGGGTTTTAATAGGTGAGTGAGGGTGAGGGTGAGGGTGAGGGTGACTTGGCGAGGGTTGGGGAGAGGGTAGAGGCAGGAATTCATACTTCATTTTGCTACAACTGGAAGGCTACGAGTGTTAGTGAAAGAGCAGTCAAAAAAATATCACTAAAAATGGTAGTAAACAGTAATAAACACAAGGGTAAGAAAATGGAAATAAGGAGAAGACTAGAATGCCCCTAGTTGTGGAAAACCAAAAAAACCAAGGAGGTGGAGAGGAGAAGAGATTTGAAAGAAGATAGAGTAGAGTAGGGAAGATGAAGGAGAGCAAAATAGGAACAAATACAGTCTTGTAGGAAGAAGATAGCGGAAATTTAAAGTGCAAAGGAAGAAAGACCATGATGAATTTTTTTTAGCGAAGAATAGAGAAGAAGGAGCTTCTCACACATGTTACGGTACAAATTAATGAATATTCCATGAGCGAACTTCATATAAATAAAAAGAAACATAAATTTGGTAAGTTCTTTTGATCTTTATAAATAATTACATATTAACATACCTTTCATTATATCTATTTTGCAAATGCCAAAGTAATGCTAAGCACTAAAATGATCTCCTTTATAATAATAAATTGCCAATGTTGACATTAATTAAGGAGTTCTCTATTGTCTTAATGAACAAGCTACCCTAAAAAATGAAGGATCCGGGGAGTTTTACAATCTTTTGTCATATTGGTAGTTTTTCAATTGAAAGGGCATTACCTAACTTGAGAGCCACCATTAATTTGGTTCCATATAACTTGTTTAATCTTAAGACAACCTTTCTAGCTATTATATGTATGAATAGATTATGGAATGAATAATAAGAGCTGCATGAAATCCTAGATATAAGACCACAAAATTTTTTTGGATTAAATTCAAATCTATCATGGAAATTTTTCTCCTCAAATGGTTTGTCTAAAGTTTTAGACTCAACCAGATTAGCCAAAATCAATTTTTTTCAAGTTAATTTTTAGTTCAAATTCATAAATCTTTCGAATTTCTTTTTTATCCTTTTAGTCAAGTCAATTGTTGTTAAAGTTTACTACCTTCTTTTTATAATCAAATACTTTTTCATTTCATAAATCATTTTTCATATCATTTTAGATAGATTCATATGATTTTTTTAGGAATTGATTTATTTTGCATAAAACCATTTTACTTGTAAAGAATAAAGTCCATCGTCATATGTAGTTTAAATAAAAACCACGATAGAAATATTACAAATCAATTATTACATTATCTAGTTAAGTTTTTAAAATGCTTGTTAAGTGAAAAAAAGGTTTAAAATCATGAGTATTCAATTTACTTCCATCTTAATTTTTAGAAGAAACAAACAAATATCTTCAATATTTTGTAGCATAGTTTTTTAATGTTACGCTACTTACAATTTATGGTTCAAGTTGGAATATATGATTGCAAGTAAATTAACATGTAAAGACGCAAGCAAGACTTAAAGTTGGTTATATACTTTTAACTTTTTGATTGTCATATTATTTAATAATATGACTTCAAGCAATTGATGAAAAAATTGTCGATTTTTTTGACTTTTGCACATAAAATTACCATGTCCCAAAAGAGAGTGTTGGTAAAATCCAATGTTACAATATCATACTAGCACCATTATCAAATTTGATTATGTTATAGTACTGTATCGATATCAGTCAATATCGGATATCATTTCAGGTAAAATTTAAAATTTATAAAGTAGTCCATGTTTTTTCTAAATTGCAAAATAGTCCCTTAATATATTGTAATACATAATATATAATTTTACATCAATCATATCTCCAAAAATCATAATAATAGAAAGTTAAAATAACAACAATGTATTTATTTTTATTAATATTACCTTCCATACATTTCACATATAAATGATAACCAAAATTAATATAAAAAAGATTATTTATTCATCATACAAATATAAAATTAATGACAATACAAAGTGCTTAAAATGTTACAATTTAATTATATAATAAATAATAATTACATCAAAACATCAAATAACAAGAATAGTAAATATTCATGACTCTCTAGTTATTACAATTTACAATAATAGTTTGTGTCGAAGAACCAACTAGAAGTAAAACTTGAAATAAAAATATTTATCATTATATTGCATATATATAATTTAACATATACATCAAATATAAGTGAAATTGAAAGAAGAGGAGAAACAAAACTTGGAACTTCATTCAATTAAATACCTCCTCAAATCACATTGCCCTAACTTTCTTGAAGCTTTAAATTGTATCGAACAAAGACCAAGTTGTTTAATCTTTTATACTCCAATCTATTCATTTTCTTGGAATAGATGAATTCAAATGTGCTCTAATTCCTTTCACACCTTGTTGCACTCTCACATTGACTTAGAATTCGAATTGCAAAAATTTACAATTTTAGAACACTAACTCCGAATTGGTTCCATATAGTAACTGTAAGTCGTATAATAACAAAAGTAACATTATAAACAAAATAAAGTGACGATTAATTTTTATCAACTAACTAAAGTGAGAAAAATATAGAATTGGATTAAGTTTGTCTCTTTGACGAATAGTAATCAACATCCTAAAATCAACAGAGGCATCATTATAAATCTCCATTTGTAAACTAAAAAGATCTTGCATCATCTCATGGACAACAATTGTTGTAGTAGTTAATAACATTCCCTTATTAATTTTAATTTTCTTTGTAAAACTGTATCCAAAATAGACATTAGAATTCGAAAATGCCCCAACTACAAATAACAAAGAGTAAAGTTACCTTTTCCATCTCTCATTGATGACTATAAGGTGAGTTGCATACAAAGAGATCTATTTTTCAGATTGGCCTTATTTGCTTCCTTTGCCCTCTCCTTAACATCATAAAAATAACCCATTGTTGCCTTCTCATCACTATTAGCCAAATGAAGTACCCTCACTAAAGACTCATAAATTCGAATGACAAATTGACATTGAACCTAAAATTCATTATCTTCAAGTATAATTCTGGAAACCTCCAATCCAACATCTAGCATGCTGAGATAAAACCTACTTATCACTTGTAAACATTTGTCTCAACTCTTTCTTCATCAAAATAAAAAACTAAGTGATAAGAAATTAGTTACAAATATTGTAATAACAGGATGACATAAATTCCTACCAATATAAAATTCTTTCTCATTAAATTCTAGACCCATGCATGATTGTAGATGAACTTGGTCACCTTTTTACTTTGTGCATAGTCTCATCAATAATAGGAAAATACCTAGCATCCTCTATTTTTTACAACATCAAGTTAATGTAATGTGTAGTACAAGGAGTTCAATAAAAAAATTATACTTACATTGCAATTTTTCTTTATATTTTATAAGCCAAATTATTAACAGTAATTAACTGAACAATATTTTCTTGTCCAACTTCATTCACAACTTCATCAAATATTTCAAATAGAGTATCAACATTCCTAACAAGGCCAGATGCATTAATAGACTTCAAAAACATTGTCCCCTTTGTAAAATAACCAAAAAATTAATAATAGGCTCATGTCTTCTATTCGTCCAACCATCAAACATGATTGAAGGAGTTTACTTCGGTAGTCATCGATTGAAGGAGAATGTCCCTAAGTCATTCTTTTTTCATCCAAATACATTTTATTTCATAAATAGAGCTACTTGGAAGTTTACTTCTGTAGTCATCAATTAAAGGAGCTTTATATCCTAGATTGTAAGAGGTAATAACATCTGTCATAGGTTGATAATAATAATAAGACTGAAAAGTATTGAATACTTTATCTAAATCATACCACCATCTAGCCATTGCCATATCTGCATTATGAGCCTCTTCCTTAGATTGTAAGGTACTATGGATCGAAGGCTGAGCTCTAGGAGTTGTTTGTGATATAAAAAAATAAGACACATGTCTTCTTCTTTTCCTAATAACATGAACAACATTCCCTTTTTGTTGGTTAGGAATGCTACCACCTTCAACATTTCCACTATCATCCTAAACACCAACAAAAGAAATTCCATTACCAATTTTAATCGTGTCATTCAAGCTTTAAAATTTATAAGCCCTTAAATACTGCAAGCGCACGGGTCGCGACTATAGTATAAGAGGTGTTGATCCCACAAGGGAGGAGAGACTAATCTAATTCTATGTTATCTAAGGCAAAGGAAATTGAAATAACGGAAATAAAGTTTCACAAGATAAGTAAATTCGAGAAATTGATTGGCAAGAGTTGTAATTCAAAAATTAACACAAAAAGAAATGAAATTTTTAGCAATGCAGAAACACAATGGAAATTAATCAAGAGAAATTAACCAAGTTATGAGAAAGGGGATTTTACCTATCATTAATGCTAACCTAGTCGATTGCATATTAATGAGGCGTCGGTTCTAGACAATCCTAGGGCTGATTACTCTCTCTCGAGTTATAACCATTAAACCCTAATTTATAAATCCTAATTGGATTATGAAATTTGTAATCTCTTAATTAACAAAAGACTCGCAATCCTAATTAGATCTAAAGCACTCTAACAAACTATCGGCTCTTACGCGAGATCTCTCTCAGGACAATTACCGATCTGATTAATTATGGGTTCTGTTGAATCGCTTAACTCTCATTAATATGATCCAATCGTTTTTTATTTGGTTCACTCTCTCAGTTTATTATCGAATTATACAAGAAACGTAACAAATCACAATACCCAATTCAAATAACACAAAATCAACTCGTATAACATTAAATAAAAAATAAAATCCCAAAGGAGAGTTTAGAAGAACATCAATATTCCAAATCCTAACATCATACTATCCATCTCAATTCTATACATAAATAAAATCGAAACAAAAAGGAAATAACAGCTTGGAATAAACGATGGAAGGCAGCGATGTCAAAAAATGTTCTGATCTGGGAAGCATGTCGAGTCAGCTTTGTCTTCCTCTTCTTCCTTTTCCTTCTTCTTTTTTCTCTCTCTCGGTATTCTCTCTTTAGGGTTCAAGTGTGGCTGCATGAAAAAGCTCTCCTTTCGTCTTTATTTGTTATTCTTTAAATAGTCTTTTGTGTTTTGGGTAACCTTGAAGTTTTTTCAGGTCCGAAATGTCCAAAAAGTCCTTCGAAACGTGAAGTTCGTAAGCATCTGCGCATCTGCCCAATTCAGGCCACGACCGTGGCCCTTTAAGCCATGATCTTGACTCATATTTGAGCCTTCTGTCATAATCATGGCTCACATCTGAGCCTTCTGTCACGATCGTGGCAAGCAGGCCACGATCGTGGGCCATTCTTGGAGCTTATGTCACGATCGTGGGCTTGTTTTATGGCCCGGGTTCCCTCCGAAACTCATCCGTTCTTCGATATTGATCCTGAAACACTAGCAAACACATCAAGGTACCTCAAAAATATAAATTTTAAGCTCAAAAACTTGTACTAACCCATAAAACACAATTAATTAACAAACTAACACAATTCTAACCTAAACACATACGAAATGATCGAATTAACGGCTAAACATATATCAAACTATGCCCTAAAACACGATGCAATTTACACTTATCACATCCCTACACTTAAACATTTGCTTGTCTTCAAGCAAACAAAACAAAAAACAACACAAAATCATAAAGCACATAATGCAATAATGAGACAATGACTTCAACTTCATGAAACAAATTTGACCCTAAACATAATCATTCAAGTTGTTCCAAATTATTAACATGCAAAATATGTGTCCAGGAGCTTTGGATTAAATATGCATATTAATTAAAACTTAAATTTCAAGTTTATTCACCCCTTTCAATTTTACACACATTAATAATTATTTGGTCAATCAACTTTGTAACTACTCCTAAGAATGTTTTCACGAAAAGTTAAGCTACTTATAAGTTCGGTAGGTTTTATTAGAAATTATTTTTTTATTACTTTTTGTGGTCATGGACTTAGTCTTTCTATACGGAGGCAAACATTGGTGATGAATGTCGATCCGATTACTCGACTAAGTCATATTTTTAGTAAGTTGCTTGGTCGGGACATCATTATAGCTTTTTTACGCGAGCACTCACATTTGTGATCCGTTTCGATTCGGTTACTCAGCTACATCACGTTCTCAACTAGCTACTAGTTCTATTCATAACTTGAAGGCTAGCAAAATAGTTATTTATTTAAAATTTACAAACACTTTTATTTTTTTTAATTAATTCCTACCTTGTTGCTTTAACTACTCATTTTCATGAAAAAAATGCTAGCAAAGCTACTTAGTCGAAAGACCTAAAATTATGAACGAATGTGACAACTTATAGGGTGATAAATTAACACTGAATCCTAATTAACTTGTATATTTTAGACAAAGAACCTAGATCACTAATTTTGGGAGCTAATGACTCTTTACAACCTATTAGATTATGTTCAAAATTAAATCGATTTCATTCCATCTAAGCCATCGATAAAATCAGACAATTCATAATATGCAACCTAAACACACTAACATAACAATATGCAAATTTCACACTCGAAGCAAAAAACACAACCCTCCCCACACTTGAACAACACATTGTCCTCAATGTGAGAATGAGACAACTAAACACACATGGAAGGAAATCAAACACAATAAATGAAAAGCAAAAACAATAGTAGGAACTAAATAGGTTAGAACAAGAACTTATGGTGATTGAGGCAGGGATGGTATCAGAGGTGGCAGTTGTATGCCTTGAGCTTTGAAGTATCGATGAATCACGCGTATATCTCGGCTCTGACGTCGTTGAGTTTGGGCCATCTCCTTTATCATCCTAGAGTTTTCCACAAGTGTGTTTGTAATTGTTTTGGTGTTGGCGGAGATTGAATCAAGCACCTTCTTCCAACTAGGTTCTTCTGTTTCTTCTTCCTTTTCAGACTCCTCGCTAGTCGAGTCCTCTTCTACCTGCTGAGGTGGTGCGGCGATAGAACTTGCCTGACTGGCCCTGATCTTCACATGAGATTTTTGGCTGATGTCTTTGAGTTCCATGTTATGGGACTTTAGGATTTCAGCACGCCATAAGTGATGGTGATTTAGAAAATTCGGGAGGTTGACGGTTAAACTACTATAATCCACACCATAGTACTCAGCAATGGCCGAAACTAAGTAACCCATACCCAAATTGTTGCTCCTCTTACGTAGAGTCACAACAATAACATTCACAACATGTTTCAAGGTGCACACTGAGATGCTGTGATCTATACACCACAACAAAAAAGTTCCTTTGTTGCACATTTGTTGGTTTCTGATTTGTCAAAGACCATTTGACACATGAATTTATGTAACAACAAGTGCTCATCGCTTCATATAATGTTGTTGTGGGCATTCTTAGCGTCGAACCGCTCCAGTTCAGTGAGCTCATTCCAATAGCGGGAAGCACGAAAGTCATCGTGCTGATTGACAATGGAAGATTTAGGAAAACTGCAAATATCACACCTAATTTTAAGGTTCAGCTTATAAGGTTGTCCCCACAATCTGAACCACATTTCCTTAGGGTTACTGGTTTCGAACTGACTTTCGTAGCAAAATCGAAGTATTTCAGGACAACCTTATAAGCTGAACCTTAAAATTAGGTGTGATATTAGGTTGTCCCCACATTCTAACCTATCTAGCGTAGCAAAATCGAAGTATTTCAGGACTACTATTTGCTTAACACTAGGGGATTGGAATCAAATACATTTATTCTCTAAGTAGATTGGGAAGGTTGCTTTAAAATCCTCTATCGTGTTTCTTCACCCACGACCCAAGACTTGATTTCTTCTCGATGAATGGTTACGCTTCGCTGACTGCTTAATGCGCGACATAATGGAAGACAAGTAGGAGGAAGTTTGAAAGTTAGTTAGAGAGACGGGAGAGAGATTGAAGGTTCTAAACTTAGAGGGATAAAGTGAAAATGAAAGTAAATGAAAAATAAGGTTAGAAATGAATATATATGTGAAGGAAGGGTAAAATGGTAAAAAATTTAGTTAAAAGTCGCATGGGATAGATTTACCTTGCTGCAAGCCACGATCATTTCACCATTTCTGATTTTTTTTGTCTTTCATCCTCATACACCCCCTCCCCCCCTGAGATCCTTTCCTAACTTCTTTTTAGCACTATCACCTCATTACACTTTCCTTCTTGATCATCTTTATCAAAATCAATGCCTTACTCTTCCACGATATTTATTTGGATCCGAAACAATCTAACTACGGATTTCAAACTATCTAAAATCAAGGAAATAACTGGTTTTTTTTTTAAACACGGGTTACCTCCCATACAACGCATCTTTTAACGTCATTAGCTTGACATTCTTTTTTACTCATGGTGGTTTAAGAAAATTCTTTAGTAGTGACTTAGTTGTCAATCTCATAAAATGTATGCGCACTACCTGGTTGCTTATGCCACCTCCTTCCTTTTCCTAATTCTTTCTTCTCCTTCTTTTGTGAGATTTATTCTTTTTTCCGGGAACACTTTTGATCATCATTCTTCTCTTTTTATCCACCAAAATTCGTTCCCTTCATGATGGTCATGGGTTGTAGAGGATTTTTGTCATTCTTGGTTACAGTGAAAGACACATGTTCCACTCCTGCCCTTAGAATCTGCTCACCCCCATCTACATCAATAATTGATCGGGCAGTGGCCAAAAATGGCCGCCGGAGGATAATTGTGGTTTTTGTGTCTTCTTTTATATCAGTGAACTTTTCCACTCAAACATGTACATCATATATGATACCCTTAACGATTAACTGATTTATCTGTCATTTTTACCAGTATCTTGTTGGGACTATCTCACCAAACCCTAGCTTCTGATATAAGGGATATGACATCATGTTTATGCTGGCTCCCAAATCGGTGAAGGCTTTTTCTATTTTGACGCCCTTAATAATGAAGGGATATAAAAATCTCCTAGATCCTCCTTCTTTGGCGGTGTTGTCAATTTCTTTTCTTCCTTCAATTTTTTCCACCTTTCCCCTTATTGATTCCATTAGTGTAAGCCGTGTTTCCAGTTACTCGATCATGTCTACAACTTCATTCAACTCAGATTCCTTAGATTTCTTCATGACTTTGATTGGGAATGGAATTGGGGTTGGTACTTTTTTATCTCAGGCAAATTATACCTTGCCAGCAAAGAGCCTTCCTTATTCTCTTCCACCTTTGCCTTCCCCTTGTCCCTAAATGGGTTTGGTTTTTTTTCTTTCCAAAATGGGGTAGGGTTTTCATATTGATGTATCTGGGTTATTTGTAATTCTGGTTCACTTCATAAAACATTTGTATCAACCTTATTCTTGTCCTTCCCTTCATTGTCTTCAGCTTGGTGTGATTCCTCCTTAGGCACTTATGTAACAACCATGATTCGTTCTTTCATATTGGACTCGGTGTTACTTGGAAGGTTTCTTACATTTAGGGTCGCTATTGCTTCCGCCAATTGACTTACTTGGGCCTCCAGGTTATGTATCGAGGAGGCGCGATTCTTTGTGACTTGCTCAAACTTGTCTTCAAGCCTCTTATGTGCATCCTCCATACCTCCAATTTAATCTAAAATTTTGTCCAGTTTGGATTCCATCGAACTCGGTTTGTCTTACTAGAAACCTGATGGTCTTGGAGGTCTGAACTGTCCTCCAATGTTGTTTGACCAAGAGAAGTTTGGGTGATTTTTCCAACCAGGGTTGTATGTGTTAGAGTAGGGATTGTTTCCCCCTCCTCAACTGTATTGGATTCCCATGTAGTTTACTTGCTCTGATCCATCATCCTTCATTAAGAAGTAATCGACTATATTATGATCCATCTACCCAAAGAGCTCATACTTCAGCTGAAAATCTTTTACTGTGTTTGAGAATGAAGCCTTCATGTTGTTTAGCTGTCGAGTTAAATTATCAATTTTAGCATGCATTTTTGTCATTTGATTGACAGCTATAACTCCTTTTTACTCATGGAGAGTTGCGGATTGTCTACTCCGCTCGTTCGTCCATAAACAACTATTACTCGTCATTTCTTCTAACAACTCTTCTGTTTCATCTACCATCTTCCTCAAAAGTGATCTTCCTGAAGCCGCATCAATTATGCCTCTTATATGTGGGGTTATTCCGTTATAGAACATTTGACAATAAATTTTTTAGGTAGGTTATGGTGTGGACATTTTCTTTGCAAGTCTTTGTATCTTTCCCACACTTTATAAATCGATTCCCCATCACCCTGCTAAAAGTTTATGATCTCTTTGATAATCTTCGTAGTCTTGGTAAGGGGAACTAATTAGTTCCAAATGGTGACATTAATCGGGTTAAGGGAATGGTACCAAGCTTTTGCTCTATCCCTTAAGGTAAAAGGGAAGAGTCGCATTCTTACAGCATCCTTTGACATCTGATGATAACGGAAGGTATCGTAGATTTAAAGGAAATTGACAATATATGCGCTCGAGTCTTCATTTGTTAATTTATAAAATTACAACCTTCATTCATTAATTTATAAAATTGCACATTTGGTTGAAGCATATTTGGAAAGGTTGGTTTGATTTCAAAGGAAGTTGCTTGCACGGGTGGCCTAGCTACACCTTGATTGGTTGCATTGAAGCTCGGTCTCATGAAGTCCATAAGGGTTTTCGGTTGATGCCCTTGGTTCGCTCCTTGATCCAATTCTCGCTGAAACTCCTCAGCCATTATTGCTTTTATGGTTTCTTCTTCATCTTCATGTCGAGCTCTTCTAATTGAATGTTTTAGATGAGTGATGTCAAGTTCTACAGTTTCAGCTATGCGACTCGAACTTCTTTTAACTTTTGTGTTCATGCAAGAAAAACTTAAAACTAACTAAAATGCCTTAGGCTAAGAGAACTAAATTATTCTTCATCCTCCCCGACAACGACGCCACAAACTTGATTGTATTCTTCGAGCTTTGAAATTTATAAGAGGTGTTGATCCCACAAGGAGGGGGACTAATCTAATTGTATGTTATCTAAGGCTAAAGAAATTGAAACAACGGAAATAAAGTTTCACAAGACACTTAAATTTAAGAAATTTATTGGCAAGAGTTGTAATTCAGAAATTAACACAAAAAGAAATGAAATTTTTAACAAAGCAGAAACACAATGGAAATTAATCAAGAGAAATTAACCAAGTTATGAGAAAGGGGATTTTACCTATCATTAATGCTAACTTAGTTGATTATGTGTTAATGGGATGTCGATTTTAGATGATCCTAGGGCTGATCTAAAGACTCAGAATCATAATTAGATCTAAAGAACTCTAATAAATTATCAGGTCTTACACGAAATCTCTCTCCGCACAATTACTATTCTGATTAGTTACAGGTTCTATTGAATCACCTAACTCTCATTAATCCGATTCGATCATGTTTTATTCGATTCACTCTCTCAGCTTATTACCGAATTATGCAAGAAACGCAACAAATCACAATACCCAATTCAAATAACACAAAATCAATTCAGATAACATTAAATCAAAATAAAATCTCGAAGGAGAGTTTAGAAGAACATCAATATTCCAAATCATATTATCATACTATCTATCTCAATTATATACATAATAAAATCAAAACGAAAAGAAAATTACAACTTGGAATAGGCAATGGAAGGCAGCAACGGTGAAAAATCTCCTGATCCGGAAAGCACATCGAGTCAGCTTCATCTTCCTCTTCTTCCTCTTCCTTCTTCTTCTTTCTCTCTCTCGGTATTCTCTCTTTAGGGTTCAAGTGTGGCTGTATGAAAAAGGTCTCTTTTTCTCTTTACTTGTTGTTCTTTAAATAGTCTTTTATATTTTGGGTAACCTTAGGATTTTTCAAGGTCCGAAAGATCCAAAAAGTCCTCGAAACGTGAAGTTTGTAAGCATCTACGAGTTTGCCCGATGCAGGCCACGATCGTGGGCCATTCCTGGAGCTTCTACCACGATCGTGGGCTTGTGTTATGGCCTAGGTTCCCTTCGAAACTGCTCCGTTCTTTGATATTGACCCTGAAACACTAGTAAACACATCATAGTACCTTAAAAACATAAAATTTAAGCTCAAAAACTTGTACTAACCCATAAAACACAAATAATTAACAAACTAACACAATTCTAACCTAAACACATACTAAATGATCGAATTAATAGCTAAACACATATCAAACTATGCCCTAAAATACGATGGAATTTACACTTATCAAATTTCATAATTTAATTTTTGTCTTCTATCTTTCTCATGCTAATACTCTTCTAGCAAAGTCTTCATTAGCCATTTCATATGATGACTCACTTTTTTACAAGGCTCCACATCACCTTTGACCCTAGCGAAATGCTTATTTAACATGGTAATTCCTCCATCTTTCAAATGTTTATTACAAAACAAACATATGGTATAGTTATTCATTCCAGGAACCAATCTAATATGAGCCCAAGTTGGATAATTGAATCTTCCTAAAGTGGATGAATTATCAGGAGTACTTGAGCTTCCTTCCATTCATCTTTAAAAGAAAAGATGACATATATCAAAATTAGCTTAATAACTTCGTATCAAAATAAAGTTGTGTAAAACAACATAAAGAAATAGATCAATAATAGTTTCTTAATTCTCATATTTCTTTCTAAGCCTAAATATCAAATATGAACATTGATTGCTACACTTTTACAATTATAATTCATTTTGTTTAATTACATAATTCAAACATAAGATCACAACCATAAACTATTTTGTGTAATTATATAATTCAAAAATAAACTCACAACTATAACTTATTTTGTATGATTATATAATTCAATCGTAAACCTACAAGTCATAATTATAACTCTTTTTATGTTGTTATATAATTCAATTATAAGCTCACATCTATAATTCAACAATAAACTCTTAACTACACCATACTTTGTGATTCAACCATAAACTCTTAACTATAACTTATTTTGTATGATTATTGATTAGTTGATTAAATAATCCAACCATAGATATAAACTCACAACATCCACAGTTCTATTTGTATAATTACTAAACATATAATTCAACCACAAATTAACTAATCCATTTTGATGATTTCAAAATTTAATTTATAATACATAACCCAATTTATAATAAAGACTAATGTTTTATTCAATATATCTCAATCTTAAATTCATAATCCAATTCCAAATTTCAAACTCAAATTCACAATCCAATTCCAAATTTTAATTCCCAATCATCACAAAAAGTCATAAACACAATCAATTATAATTTCCAAGTGAACAAAATGATAATTTTATGGATGACAAAAATTCCAACTTTCATTTCGCTGTTCCATAATCACAAATTCACAATTCACATTTTTCAAGTCATCCACAATCACATCCTCAAGTCAACATATCCATAAGCCCTTAACACATTCAATCACACGCACACAGTTCCACAATCCAATGATCCACAGTTCCACACACACACACTATAGAAAAATGCAACCTTTGGTTAAGCTGTCAACATTGTGATTTTGGAACACAACCGTGCAAAACAACACAAGAGGGTGATAATTGGCAACAATTGGGAAGCGATTGGTGGCAAGCAGAGGAGACGAGTTGGCGGGTTGAGACAAGGGCAATTGACAAAGGAGAGTAGCTGGCTGGTGACTCGGAGAGGCGAGCTATGGGCTACGACTGGTGACTAGAGGCCAAGGAGAGGATCTGGAGGGTTGTGACAGACGGCGACTGGCAGAGGAGAGGAGCTGAATGGCAAAGTTGAGGGGGGCTGTAGAGGCTGTGATGCAGGATTTGTTGTCTACCTTTATTTTCCTCCGATGCCAAATAACTAAAGTCTATCGGAGCTTATTTATATCATTTTTTTCCATTTTCCATGCTATGGAAATGTAAAATAGCTTATATACATAAATTCATATTAAATACCTATTTTGAATTCATTTACTAGGGGTGTTCAAGAAAACCCACGAACCTGTGAACCGGACCTGAACCGCATGAACTGAACCTATAAACAAGGTTAACTGAACCTGAGTTTAGGTTCGGTTCGAACTGAACCTGAAAAATCAGGTTCATGGTTCAGGTTCAGGTTTCTAACTTGCGG
>JAOSBL010000005.1:15019917-15030843 GCA_027568915.1 Erythroxylum roraimae | reverse complement strand
TTGAATATTTTTCAGTAATTTTCTACATATTAAAACAAAATATTAATTAGATATCATGTAACTAAATTGTAAAAAATCACTAACAATTATCATACCTTCACATCTGAGTGGTTCCAAATTGAAATGGGCTCCTCAAAGACTTTTGCTTATATAGTTAGAATGATTGGCCATTCTTTCTACATCTTATACTGTTTGAAATGCTTTCGCTTCACTCTAGACTTATAACTTCTCCATACATCTCCAACAATTTTCAAAGTCCATTCTTCACCTTCTAATGGCAAAATATATCTCTTCTACAATGTAATAAATGTTCATTTAAATTTTATAAATCAAAATTGAAAGGAACATTAAGATAATGATTTCTTACATTAACATATTCCCAAATAGTTTCTTTGGGAATCTTACGCCAATTAACATCGTTTAAAGGTGCGAGATTTTGTTTATAAGCCACGGTACTTAAGAAAAGTGTGAATTCAATCAGTGTCTTCTCATCAGGACCAATTACTTGATTAAGAGCATTGAAAAAAATTGGTTTCAATTGCTCCGTGGATTTTACATGAACCTCCTTGAGTAAAGTTAGACCTCTCCCCTTCTTCTTCATAATTCTATATTCAAAATAATTATTAATGTTAGTATACGAAAAAGAAATTATTCAAATAACAGTATAATATATGATTACCTTTGCATTGAGTAGTAGCAATTTCTGCTATATCCATGCTAATATCATATCCATACACTACCTGAAGAATATAAAGGTTATGGTGGTCCTTCCCTTTCTATTAAAATTTGTGACAATTAAAACCATTAGAAAGAAAGAAAATTACAAGTTTTTTTTTAATCTATATCAATATAAAAAAATCATAATATAAAGAGAAGCAAAATTAATTGTTACTATGGCAACTATATGCAAAAAAAATTTAATATTAGAATAATCACATCTATATTACTGAATCAAATGAGGAAACATGTACCTTTTCTTTATTGAATTGGCATTGCTCTTTACTGTCCTCCAAATGCTCTTCCTCTCTATATGAGAATTCAAATGAATCTTGTAGTTCATAAGCTTGAGTCTTCTTTTGCTACTTTTTCAAATAGTTAGCCATAGACACTAGCGCAACAAATTTGGTCGCATATGTTGCTTCTTCCCTTTTGTCATTGTGAAGACCTTTAAAAATTAAGAATATTGTTGTTAATAACCATATATACATAATTAGATTAGTAAAGTATATTTAAACATATAATAACAAAAATTTTCTTTTTAATAGAGAAAGAAAAATAAATAAGGACCTTGTATAAAAAATTATTGATAAATATCCTTCCAATGCTGGTCAGTGTCATCAAGGTCTGAATCATCTTCTTCGTCATCATGTTTTGTTTCAATATTTAAGATGTTTGGAGGTATGTCAATCGTGACTACAGGTAAATCTTCTCTAGACTAATTGGGGTTTACATCACTATTATTTCTAAAGAATCATTGATATAGTCATTTGGTGCTCCCTAATCTGTTTCTTCAACATTTTCATTATCATCCAAAGGTACATCAAAAAGATACTTAGGTGCCTTCTTCTCCATATAATGATAACCTTTCTTAAAACAATCAACTACATGAAGCACTTGATCAACTTGGCTTACCAATACAAAAGGATCCTCCATATACTCGAGTAAGCATATTATCATCTTTCTCTTCTTGATACCAACAAATTTGAACAACACTAGACTGAACTATTAGGTTTGGCAATCAACACAAGCAAAAGTTTCATAATTGTATTAACAAGTGCACACCTTACTGTAGCTTGGCATTTTTTCTATATCATGACTCCATTAAGTCCCCCCTTCACTTATTTACACTTTCTAACTAGTTAGGAATATCACACGTCACTGAATGCATACGACTAATAGAAAAGATACAAAAGAAGATGTGTAACATAAACTTTTCTTTTATAGGAAGATCGTAATTAATTAATTCAGTCATCAACTCCTTTTATATATGTTGGTCATTGCACATATTTCTTTCTAAAGGACTTACCAAGTCTATAAGGAAGATGATGAGGTGTTTGATCTGGTCAAGAAAGAATGTTAGAAAATTCAATGCCAAAGTGAGTTGGGAGGAAGTATGCAAACTTATTGCTTGGGAATAACTCGTGTTAATCTGAACGATATAAGTATTCATAGGGAAGAGAATTTGTAGGCTATTGTCAAATAAAAATGCTTTATAGGTTAGGTGGATCCACACATATTTCCTAATAGGAGAAAGCTTTTGCGAAATCTCTAAAATGCTACCTACTTCATAGTTTCTTTTCTAGCTTCTAAAACTAAGAAGCCAGCTGGTTGGTAGTCTTAAATGCAAAATTAGGGATGGAGGAACATCTCCGCACTATGATAATTGGAGCAATGTTAGACACCTCTTTGGCTCTTAAACAATGTTAGAAGTACTCAGCACAATTCTAAGCTCTTCTAAGGTGAACTTGTGGATTAATGGTCTAATTTCCCTATTGATGTTGCTCACTTTGTACCTGGCTATAACTCAGATACAAGAAAGTCTGACCGCTATCTATGGCTTGACCACATCTCTTGATGCTTCACAAATAGATCACATATAGAACTCCTGGGGTAAGCAGAACAAGACTGCTCAATTTGGAGTATCAATTTACTACCAAAGCTTTGTTTTTTTTCATGTGGTTGGTTGCCAAGAGTAGAATAGCTACTCTGCATAAATTGACCAATCTCAATTGGCCTAATACACGGTATCTACGCAAGCACCATCTTGAAACTCTGGGCCATTTATTTCCCAGATGCAAATCTTCCAATCCCATATAGAGCAACATCATGTCGCTTTGCGAGGGTAGCTTTCACAATCACAATCGTGGCGATATTTTGGAATGGATAGCTACTAAGATGAGTTCTACCAGAGGAGATCGAGCTATATTCGTAGTAGCCTTAGCTTCATGTATGTACAAAAAAAAAGCAGAGAGAAATAATAGAGGCTTTGAAAGAAAAGAAAGCAACGGTGAACAGGTTACGGTAGAATTGATACAATGGATACGGGAACAACATTTAAACTCTGAAGCAACTTACATACTGCAGTCCTAGCCTCCTAGGAATAGGATAGCAGCAACTTGAAGACTAGACACTCTTTAATGCATTGAAGAGGACTTCAAGCTTACAAGTCTCCAATCTATTATTTGTTTATTGAAGTTGAAAATGCTACCGAAATTGCTGATGAGTCGATGGTTTTTACCTTAATTGATGTGTTTTGGAAGGCCAGCTTGAGTGATGCAAGACATGTAATATTGCAAATTGTACTCTGATTTCATCAATACATTCCCTTTAACTTTTTTAAAAGACTTTAGTTACATTTTTATTGTTGACAATAACATATATTCAATATAAATTAATTATTTATTGTAAAATTATTTGTAAGCTAATATTTATTTTAATTATTATAACCATTTTATTATTTAAAATTAAATATTTTAAATTTTAAAATTTTTATATTACTGTAAAATGAAAAGAAACTAAATAATTTATCAAAAAAAAGAAACTAAATAATTATTTTATGTTAATATTAAATTAAATAATATATTTATTTAGTAAAAAAGAAAATTAAAACTAATTTTAAAAGCATGAATAAAAATGATCTCAATAAAGTTTTTAACTTAATTTAAAATAAAATAAAATAGGAGTCTTAAATGAATTTATCTTTTCTAAAAAATTTAAAAAGATTAGCATGCTGCCGCTACTCAACAAGACAAGAACGCTCTGAGGAAGCAGCCAGAAGATGATTCGCGCGTAATCATCACGCATTGATGATTCTACTCTACCTCCTTAACCTTAACCGTAAACCTCGGCGCACGATAGCCACGTGCCAAGTTAACATGACAGGGCGATCAAAATTTCCCCACGCCGTTTCTTCCTTCTAAAACCCTCCTTAAACCATTCTTCAAAGCCCTTCTCTGCTTAAACTATGCCAAAGTCACTGGAGGTGTTCAGATCCAACGCCTCTAACCCAAAGGTGTGGGTCCTCATCGGCGTTACCGTAGCAGGAATCGTCGTGCTGGCGGAGACGCGGCGGCGAAGGAGGCTGAAATTGAATAGAGCCGATTTCGGGGCCTTCGTCGAAAGGTTCGAGATATTTCCATTCCCTCAGCCTCCCCCTCCTGCCGCCAAGCAATCCCTGTCCAACCTCTCTTTTGCTATTAAGGACATGTACTATTCTTCTTCTTCTCTTATGTCATTTTCCATTTCGATATGATATGAAGTTACTATACATACTTAAAGTTGTTTTTTTTAATTTCTTTTTGGGTTTGGATTAGATTTGAAGTGAAGGATCATGTGACGAGTTTTGGGAGTCCGGCATGGAAGAGAAGTCATGAAAATGCTGAAAAGATGGCAGTTGTTGTGACCGCCTTGTTGAAGAATGGGGCTTCTTGCATTGGCAAGACTGTTATGGACGAATTGGGATTTGGGTAAATATGTTTTATGTTGTTTACTCATCTTTCTCTCTCAAAGATTGAAAAGATCAAACTATTTTATTTGGTTTTCAGGATAACCGGAGAGAGTAAGCATTACGGAACTCCTATAAACCCCAAAGCGCCATCTTGTGTTCCTGGAGGTTCTTCTAGTGGTTCAGCTGTGGCTGTTGCTGCTCAGCTTGTTGATTTTGCTTTAGGTATCTCCTTCCTTGTAACTCTTCAATGATCAGATTGCGGACGGATATGTAATTTTGTTGGTATGATTATTATAGACGCCAGCATATGTTCTTTGCTGCTGAAAATATAGATATAACATTCTTATTGTTATTCTGTGACGTACAGGTACTGATACAGTTGGATGCATAAGAATTCCAGCAGCGTTTACTGGTATTCTTGGGTATCGGCCATCTCATGGGGCTGTATCTACAGTTGGTGTTCTTCCAGTTGCACAAAGTTTAGACACTGTTGGTATGTAATAAAATAATCATATGTGTTGTATTAGGGAGCAAAGCTGTTCATGTCGATTATCTATTCCACTTGGTTTTCTACTTGTGCTTGCTACAATTCAAGGGAGTGATTGATTGACGAGCTCAAATTTTATGCTTATGCCTTGACAAGGTGCTTCATAGATATGCTACCAGGACTGGAAATGCCACCTCTATAAATGCAAGTCAATGAACATGGTTGATGGTTTTCTTGATCTATCCATAATTTTCCTTTTGAAGTTGAGGAGTTGAGTATGTGGCCCCTACTGAAAATATGGGTGTCTAGTTCCTTGCTTGTGAGAATGAACATAAACAGAAAAATGAAAAGCTAAAGAAAGAAGTCATCTTATATTAAGTAGGAATTCTCTTAATATCACTCCCAGTGTTTATTTTCAAGGACAATCCATGTTAAAGGTAACATTGATAGAAGTATCTCCTTAGATTTGGCCAGGCTACATAACCATGTTATAGATTTGGCCAAACTACATGTGCAGATTCTAGGACAAAAGTCTATGTTTCATCTCTATCACTATGCATCTTTAGATGACTCTATTGTTTGATCTTCTAGTATAGTATTGATGACCATGGCATACTCTTTACTTGTATGGAAACTATATACATTTATCTTTTAGGCAATTGTCAAACTTTTTTGTGTATGTTGAAGTTGATTAATGCTACCTTTTGTTGGTTTCACGAAGAGGTGTGAGCCCCTTGAGTAGGGCTTTAGGAAATAACCGTTTTTTTGTTTCTTTTAACTTACCAAATAGTCGAGATTTTACGCTTCTGCTATAGAAAATTGTGAGCCCATAATGCCGTTGTGGGCAATAATAATATTTATTCTCCAAACGAGTGTGCTCGATACATTCCACATGTTTGTTAGCCAAACAACACTATTCACTACACCTTAAATGCCGCTAGCTAAAGAATACAACTCACTATTGAATTTCTAGATTAGTAATGTCAATGGGCATCTTCAATTAGGTGTGACGCAGCCAAGTCTGAAATCTACCTTTTACTCATCTTACCTATAAAATGGAAAGGTTTTGACAAGTAGAGTTGGAACTTGGAGAATTGATTGACCTCTTAAACTCTAATTTCTTGATGTTACATGTCTACTGGTATCATTGATTTTTTGACCTTGCTGCTTATGATGGGTTTAGAAATCTTGTTGGAAGAGTATTTAGACCTTTGCAATTCCTATTTCTCCTTGCAATGCTACTTGTCTATTGCTTTGTTTCTTGAGACTCGCTCAATTTATGTTGTTCCAGCTGTACCTTTTATATCCTTCCTTGGTTATTTGTTTATCATCAGCAACCTTTCAGGATGGTTTGCACGTGATCCCTCTATATTACACCAAGTTGGATGCACTTTACTTCAGCTTAATGGTGTAGAACCTAGAAGGACCAAATGTCTTCTCTTTGCTGATGATCTCTTTCAGTTTTATAAGGTTCCCCAGCACAAGACTTTTTCTGTTATTACCAAAGCAATTGAAAAGCTCTCAGGATGTAAGTTGCCTCAAATTTGCATTTTTCAGCCTTTACCTACTATTGTTACTCACTTGACGATTGATATCTTGTCACTTTCAGTGTTCCTTTTTCACTTGACGATTGAATGCTATTGATTTGTTGATAATAACGTAAAGGTGCTGCCATTGTATTCGTGTTGAAGTTGATATATAGTTTGTCGATTGCGCAGATGAGCATCCAAAGCATATACATCTCAGTGAGCATATTGCTAAAAATGTTTCAAGTCTAAAAGAGTTTCATGAAAACTCTACAAAAGTACAAAATGGAACATCTGCTTTAAAAGCTTTGTCTTCAGTGATGATTTCACTGCAAAGGTACTTCACAACTGTAAGTTAAATTACTATGTTTGGAAGAACAAGTTCCATGGATCATTGTATCTCCCCATTTTCTTAGTCTTTTCTATCTTTGTTGTGAGTTTGAGTCTAGTGAACATTTCTAGTTAAGTTCCTAGCAACATATTTGTCTACAGGGACTGAATCCAATTGAGTTGTTTATCATTAGACACTTCAATTTGAATCATATTTTTGAAGGAAATATATATGTGCAAGTCAACTAGTTAATATTGTAGTTGTAAGCAAGAATGATATTCTAACATCATGCTTTCGTCTGAATTAAGAATTTTTAACATCATTCTTCTCTCTGAGACTTGTTGAATGTTAAGGTCCAAGGGTGCTAGGAATTGAGGTGCTAATCATTAGAAACTAGAAGATGAAACCATATTTGTGAATGTCAGGAGTATGCACTAGTTAATTGGTTTATTATGTAATTATAAACAACAATAATATTGTTGTTGCTTTATAAGAATCAAATGAGGTGTAGTATGAAGAGTATTGTGTTATGCTGAATGTTTATACTAAGATATACATGTTCTTAATTTCTAAATACTTGGTTCTTTCTTATCAATTCAAACTTCTTCTTCTTAAGCTTTTTTGTTGGACCATTAATTGATTCTTTTGTCATTCTCACCCTTGACTAGGACAATCTCAAACTTATGCATTTAGAATGAAGCAATGATATGAATATCGTATCGTATCATATCTAGCAAAAACTAGTACAAATTTGCTTTGCACTGTAATAGGTTGTACGAGAGAATTTTTGGTTGTAGCAGCCGATATTGGCCAATACGCCAAAATATCAAAAATACTAGGTCAAATTTGTAACTTTTAAAAAATTGAAAGGTTAAATTAAAAAAAATCCATTTATGTCTAAATTTTTGAAACATAGAATTATTCTTAAAAAGTAGTTTTTATGTCTAAAACATAATTTCTTATGTTAATTTTGAGTTATTAAATCAACATTTTAAATATTTTTCAAATTTAATTATAATATGAACTAATTTAATTATATATTGAGGAATTATTTTATAATTTTGCAAAAATTAATGCATGATGTTATCTGGTATTAACGAGTACTGGTACTACATCGTACTAGTACCAAAATTGGTACAAGCTGTACTCTGAATTTTTTTAAGAACTTGATCTCTATATTAAATGCTTATTGGCTGCTCTTATCCTTTAAAATACTTTTATCCTTCAAATTTTTTATATTTCTTTTTTAATTTTAATATTTGTGTTTAATTTATTTATCAAACTTTCCTTATTTATTTGTCAGTATTTATCCGTTTTAAGTATATAACATAGGCATGTAGATTTAATTTGGGTGTAATAAATAAATAGAATAAAATAGGGGTATAATTACTAAGGGCCCAACCTTATTTTTACTTTTAAATTTTAATAAAAATTAATTATTTATTTAATTTATTCCCACTTTTATAACATATGAAGTTTTAGTTTTTATAGTCTAATTTTATTATTAAATAAATAAAAAGTATTTAACTATTTAATATTAACTGCTAATAAAAATTCTTAATTATTCAAGTTGTTAATGTTAAGATCCTTAAAAGAACGTTATATATCTTCTAAAAGATAAGTTTTGTTTTTGGGGACTAAATTTTAATTATATAAATTTGAGAGATTAATTTAAAAAATTATTTGAAACGGTATACAATATTGATCGATATTGGTATTATACTGTACTAATATCAAACCAGTATGAGCTTTGGTACAGCATTCATAATATTGATTTGAAGCCTTGGTTACTGTTCATGTAACAGTTGGTTTGTTTTGTTGCTTTCTAGATATGAATTCAAATCAAATCATGAAGAATGGGTTAAATCTGCATCACCCAAATTAGCATCTGAAGTTGCCAAGAATATCCATCTAGCAATTAATTCGACATACGATAATGTAAAAATGTTATATAAGGTCAGAACAGAGTTGCGGGCAACACTTCAGGGCCTTTTAAAGGTATCTTCCCTAGAGGAGCTTTAAGATTTTACATTTTAGTTGCAATATTTCAACTTGAAAATGTGCTATGAACTTGTTCGAAAAAATGTGATGCCATTAGGTAGGTCTACTTTGAGGCAAAAAAGATATAGCAACGACATATTTTGGAACTTTATAAATGCTAGGAAAAGAAACCAAAATAGGAAGGTTGTGTTTCAGAGTCTGGAATATATTGAATGGCCAAATTCATATTTTGTTCTCATGTCCCTAACTCCTTTCCCTTCTTTTTCCAGGACAATAAAATACTGGTGATTCCTACGGTTGCAGATCCTCCATCACAACTCAACTCAAAGAAAACATATTACACCGAGTGTAATGAAAGAGCATTGATGCTGTCAAGCATTGCAAGCATATCTGGATGTTGTCAGGTAAATTGGTGGTCAACTTTTAGCTTTCATCCTTGGGTTCAATTTGTTTGGCTGACTATTTTTGATGTATGGTTTAAATGTTATTGTTAGGTTGCCATCCCATTAGGAGAGCATGGCAATTTTCCCATTTCTGTTTCTTTTATTGCATACCATGGAGGGGATAAGTTTCTTCTTGATACATTGTTGGATATGTACTCTTCACTTCAAGAACAAGCCAGCATTGCTTCTAATTCAGCACCATTGCCAGATACAAATGGAGACATAGACACTTCTGAGATCTTGAAAGAAAAGGTTGGTCACCAGCAATATCTTAATGTGCTTGGCGGTGCTAATTTAGGAAACTTTTCGAATAAATGTCTCCAATTCTTTATTGTTCTCAAAACATTTACCCCATGCTTTCTTTCTAGTTGGCTGAAGTCCTTGATTTGTTTGCCTTCTCAATGTAGCAAAAGCCTTCTCTTTATTTTTTTAATGTTAAATTTAAAATTACATATTAGAGTTTCATGGGTGTTTTGCTATTTTAATTTTACTTTTAACTAGACAAGTATTTATCGGAAACAATCTCTCTAACAATTAGGATAAGGCTGCATATTATTGAACCTTCCCAAATTCTGCGTTTCAGTGAGACTTTTACTGGGTTGTTATTGTTGTTGTTGTTTAACTATACAAGTATTTAGGAGTTGGGGAATAATGTATTTTTATTTTTGGAATATGTGCTTTTGGAAAAAAATTTAATACATTAAGGGAATTGAGGTTTTTATACCCATAACCTTCTTAGTTCTATCCTCAAACCCATGATATTTGGTACAATGTAATGGAAGGTGTAATGTATTCATGACTACATTGCATAAGCAATTCATTTGTTTGGCTGGATAGTTACTATGGAATGCCATGCCCTATTGCTTCATGTTAGAAATCATAATTTCTTTAAACAATCTAATCGTCATTACATCAAACTTACATAATCCTCATTTTATTTCATCATTCCACAGCATTACATTATATTCTACTGAATATCTTTTAAATTTCTTCTCTTTCCTCATTTCTCCTTGTCTGTCTCTCTTCTTTTCACTTTAGCTCCTGTTCTCTTCTTCCTGTTTCTTTTTCTAATTCCATTGTTACTCATTTCCAACATGAAAAACTGTGTTTTTGACACCTTAACTGTTTTCTCTGGAGCACTTTATAAGAATTTCACATTTGATAGATGATGTCGATCTTTTTGTCTAGCTTGTTTGTAATACATGGTTCTTGAAAATCAACATTGATGCAAGTTTTGAAGACAGTTCCCTGATGTTGGCAATTTGATCTTTGTGACCTTCCTTTCCTGCAAAATTTTTTTAGTTCAAGACACAGTGGAAGTCATGGATTTGACTGATGATAGAACGCTTTAGGAGAACACATGCTTTTTTATCTTTTGATCTTACTTATCAATAGATAGCCTTATTGCAGGGAAATGCTGCATTTAGGCAGAAGCTCTGGAACAAGGCTGTCAATTACTACACCGAGGCCATCAAATTGAATAACATGAACACAGTATATTATTGCAACCGGGCAGCAGCTTACTTAGAATTAGGATGGTCTGATATTCTCTACAACTTTTTCCTCATCCTGCATGTAAAGTTTTTGCTCATTACTTCACCAATTTGTTCTAACTTTTGCAGTTTTCAGCAAGCTGAAGAAGACTGCATGAAAGCAATTTCACTTGATAAAAAAGTAAGAAGTTCAGTATT
>JAOSBL010000005.1:15002879-15013897 GCA_027568915.1 Erythroxylum roraimae | reverse complement strand
ACAAGGCGACTTATCAATACCGAGCAAGCATAAGTCGACTTACACATGGGACAAGTCGACTTACCACTTACAGTAGCATACCGCATCAGTTCAATAAACTTTATCTCATATTCAGCCACAAATACGTTGCCCTGCTTTAGATCCAGAAATTCCTTCATCTTTCTATCCAAGTAGATCTTGGGCATATAGTTCTCCTTGAAGACCTTTAAAAAGTCCTCCCACTTTAAGTTACAAGGCCTGGTGATACTGTCTGGAACAGTTTTCCACCATTGGTATACTGGGCCTTGCAGTAAGGAAACTGCATAGTCGAACTTCTCATCTGACTCACAGTCCATCTGATCGAAGACTCTCTCTGTTCTCTCTAGCCATCCTTAGGCCTCTACAAGGTCTATACTTTGGTAGCAGTCTACAGCCCCTGCTTTCTCAGCTTATCGTACCTCCTTTCCCTTCTCGTGGGAATTCTTGGGGGCATTCTCTCATGTCGAGATGCAAAAGACTCTCTACTGGCTCCTACTGATTCTAGGTTAGTTGATTGTCCCACTTGATCACCTATGGCGGATGACCTATAATAGACAATAATAGCGATTACTATTCAAGTTTCTCACTATATATCATATCTATATGCTTATATCTATCCCTAAGGATGCCAAACCATACTCTGATACCAAAAATATAACACCCCACTACCCTAAAGTGTATACCTGAACATCCTGAGGACATTCCAGCACATAACCTATAATAATGGCATGTTAGAGCAGTTATATTCTCTTATAAGGCATCATAAAGAAAGACTCAAAAACTAAAAACCCAAAATTCTTCATTTCATTTCTTAAACAATATGTACATTGTAGCTTTACAACAACACCCATATTCATACAATAACAAAAACTAATCAAAGTTTACATCTCTGTATATAGAACATGCTACATACATGAGGAATTATACAAAAAATTATATCTAGATCCTTCAGTCTCAGCTGACCGACCTTTGAGCCATGTCTTCTATCCAAAATCAGTGCTAGTTCTCTTCTAAATTGACTTAAAAGTTATATCCTCTCTCTCGAACCTGAAGTGTCAACATTGCAATTTTGGTGAGTTTTGCAAACTCAATGAGTTAACTATTCTCGATGGTTCACTCAAAATACGTAATACATACAGTTCATGTAATCACTTAATTCACATCATTTCATTAATAATCATATAGCATCACATATTACTTTGATCATTTATTTCACATATCACGTTCAGAGCAGTCAAACAGTTTATTTTGATCGTTTGAAATATACATATCAATTATGAATGTAATTCACATGAGACTCACTTTCAATTATTACTTTGTCGTGATCGAGTTTCTTTTTACTGGCCCATATCCCTTGTGAATACCGGGCTTGTTTCAGATTTTGTCTCATATCCCTTAATACATTAACAACTGAGCCAAAGCCTCTTATCACATTCTGAGTTTTAAGCTCTTTTTCAGTGATACAACAACCTTTATATTGTCATGCATTCATGTAATGAAATACATCACATTCCTATACATTCAATCAATCACTTGATTTCATTTTGACATTCACGTACATATTTCTCATCGGACCTTAGTCCAGCATTCAATAATAATGTTGAGTATCACTTATTTCATCAAATTTACATACAAGGAGCACTTCCAATATCTTATTCATGCATCAAACACCTCGAACATTCAATTTCCATAATGAAAACAATCATATTCACATAATAATTCAATACATAATTTAAAACAAACAATTAATTAAATGAGACCATCTAGGTCACTCACCATTTGCTCCAGATAGTTATTGCCTCAAAGTCCCGGCAGCGTCTGGATGTTGATGCTCTAATTGCTCTTTTATATCATGCACACTCATTTACAATCATCACAACTTTGCACAATTATATAAGTATTCATTTATGCACAAATGTGTATATGGATTATGTATAATGCGTGCTCAATGACAATCTTGGGTATATTTCTTTTATTCACATCTCATGATCATTCATACTTCAAAACTCATAAATGTTTAATTTGAACATAGGTTTACACCCCAATAATATGAACTTATTCTAAGTTCATCACTCAATTTACTTGATTATTGAAATGTCATCAATCAATCATTATCAACCATTTCCTAATGAATTTAGATGACCATGAAATTTGGTGGAGAGGAAGGACAATGTGTGAGGAGTTCGTGGTTCATATTTCAAGTCAATCAGAGGTTCGAAGAAGAAGTTATGGTCAAAAGAGTGAAGGATGTTTAAAACTGTCAAAAATCATTGCACTCTCACTGTCACGATTGTGCTTGTGCACAATTGTGCACTACCGGATGTCTTCCTTTTCTCACAATGGTGAATGATCATGCACTTCCTAATATCTCCTCTCTGCCACGATCGTGCAAGTCCCCTAAGGTTTCCTCTCTGTCACGATCATGCTTATGCATGATCATGCAGCTCCTCTGAGATTTCCTCTTTGTCACGATCATGCACAAATCATGCTTTTACACGATCGTGCAACACCTCTGAGGTTCCCTCTCTGTCACAATCGTGCTTGCGCACGACCATGCATTACCTGATGGCTATTCTCAAAACAGATTTTTAGGTCAATGTTGCCTATCTATTTTGATAAGGAAAAAGAATTATTTAGGCAATGCATTCTTCTAAAACAATGTTCCTATATATCTTAAGTTTCTAATGACACAAATTTCATGTAGTTTGGTTCAGTATTCTGCAAGTTATATGTAAAATACTACGTACTGTTCCCCAAACCATGACAGCACACTGAACTAAACTTCAAGACAAATTTTGAAACCCTTATGACAAAATTAAAATTTGATTCCTCACAAAAAATATAGTCATATGTCTTTAGTTCAATATAAACTTAAAATCGTCCCATTTAGATATGTACAGATCAAGATATGGCTAAAATACATATGCATGTTTAGTGAAAACACTCCATCTAACATATTCCAACACACTTCATCACCATTTTAATCCTAGTTCATCTCTTTCGCTTAGTCTATCATTTCTAGCTTATGTCCTCCTTATTTCTTCTTCATTCCTAATTCTATTTCAGCTCAATTTCAATCACAAACAAATTATTTTTTTGTTTGATCATAATACAAAAAATAGAACATCTACATTCATATATATTTATCACCAAATTTCTGCACTCTTTTTACATCATCATGAAGATCTTTCTACCTCTACAACAACTTATGAAATATTAATCATCATAAACACAAAAACAAGGCACCAATGTGTTCATTTCTTTGCCCATGTTCCAAAATATATAAAACACCATTTTATGATCAAGTTATCAATCTCAAATTACTCATCATATTAGTTTCATTTAACACTATCCATGATGATTAAAGCATAACTTACTTGATTTAGCTTCAAAATCTTCAAACTCTTCAAGAACACCTAGAAGCTCTAACTTTTCATACAACTCATATACAACATCATAGAGGTTGGGAGGTTTAGATTTTTCTTGTGGCAAATGAAGAAGACAACAAAATGATCGTAGCAAAGAAGGGTGAGAGCAAGGCTTACGTTGATAGGAAAAAAAGAGGTTCGTAGATGAAGAAGATCGAAGAAGATGAGAAGAGATATTAACAAGAGATGAAATAATTAATAAAGTGAAAGAACAAATAAAGAGAAGATAGTCCTTCACTTGAAAGAGTTTTGTGGGTTATAGCATATGGTATGGCAAGTGACACTTGTCACTTGCCACGTGTCACTTTCTTATAGCCTCTCCTTGGTGTTTTATTTAACTAGTCTATTTGTCTCCAATTTCTACTCTAATTGTCTCCCAATTTTCAATGACATATGTCATTAAATCCCAATGTTATTTATAAAATTTTCCTCTGGCATTTGACTCTTATTTTTGCTACCATAAATCAATTGTCTTGCCACTTGGCATTTTTCCTAGTCTAAAAATACTCATAATTTCACAAATTTCCTAAATTTCACCAAAAATTCTATATCAATAATTATACTCTCCAAATTAATTTTCATGACAAAATATTCACTAACCTCACTATAATCACATTTATAAATCAATTATACATGGAAAATGTCAATGAATGCATGTACAATCATTTTAATGTGTGCACAAATTAATATTCACATGTCTGTGTATGTTATAAAATGCATGAGCATGAAATACACTTTCTAACTTCTCAATAATTTCTTATGTACACTATTCTAGGTTTCTAACCCTAAACATGGGATAACGGAATGTTACAGTTTGCTATGTTTCTATATAGTTGTGGCATAATCACACATTATATGTTGTGATTACACCTAAGCAGAATAAAGTGACAGGCATAATCACACACTAAAGAATATAGTAAGAAGCATGATAAAGAGCTCAAAGCTTCCTAAGTATCAATTAGACGAGGTACTGAAGATTAGACTCTACGTCCTAAACTATATTCCTAGTAAATCAGTTCTAAGAACTCATTTAAATTAGATAAGTAGGAAACCTAGTTTAAATGATGTAAGGATTTAAAGCTATATAGTAAATATAAAAATTAGTAACCCATTAAAAAAGAAGTAGATCCTAAGATAACTACTAGATTCTCTATAAGCTATCATAAAGTTTTGAAAAACTACATATTTTATGATCCAATTCAGAGTATCAAAATTATAAAGATGTTCATTGCAAAGTTTTAGGAGTATAATGTTAAAGGTATATTGCTGAGAGCTGAAGTAGTGAAAGAGCTTGACTCAGTAGCAGTGCACATTACTATTATTTATAAAATTGTTATTAAGGTACTTCTAGAGGCTTATGGAAATGATTTGGATGAATATATAGCTCCTGATGTTAGGGATGACACAAATGGTAGTGAACATACTATAGTAGACACTCAACTTGATCCTATAGCAATTTTAAGATGTTTATAGAGATATGAAATCTTACTCTCTTTAGTGATTTTGTTTTTTATATGGTTAAGACTAACTATGTTTTAGGAGGGATTGTGGATCCTGTTCTCTATGATAAAGCAATTAGGAGAGACTATTCTTATAAAAGGATGAAAACTACAAAGAGGAGATATAACCTATTATAAACAATAATGTTTAAGAGTTGGTAAACATTCCAAATAGATTTAAATTCATTGGTTAAGTAAGTGTTTAAGACAAAGAGAGATACTAAAGGCAAGACTGAGATATATAAAATAAGGCTCATGACTAAGAAGTTGCACTAAAAAAAAGAAAATAACTATATTGAAACTTTCTCAGTAGTCTTAACCAAGGATTCATTCAAGATCATTGTAGCCTCAATATCTCATCTTAATCTTAAGGTTCACCAGATAGATTTCAAGACACATTTTTCTTAAATAGTGATATAGTAAAGAAGATGTATGTGCAACAACCTAAAGGCTTTGAGGTGAAAGGGAATGAGCACTAGTATGTGTGTCGAAGAAAGTGATTTATAGATTAAAACAAACATCAAAATAGTAGTACTTGAAATTTTATAAGGTGGACATAACTTTGGATTTTAAGAACATACTTCACTTTTATATATACTTCAAATTTAATAGGAGAAAGTTTGTACTTCTGGTCATGTATATGAATGACATATTACTTATTAGCTATGACTTAAGCATATTGTAGAAAATGAAGGAGATGCTTTAGAAGAACTTTGACATAAAATACCTTAGAAAGACATAGTTTATTTTTGGAGTGGATATATATAAGGACATATTTAAGAAGATTTTTGATATAACTTAAAAGGTTTATGTTGATAAATAGTTAAAGGTCATAAATTGAGCAAGGAGTATTATTCAAAGAATAAGGTGAAGAAACCGAGGAAGAGTTTCATTCCTTACATATTTGCAATTAAGAGTCTAATGTATTCAAAGATATGCAATAAACTTAATAATGCCTTTCATATTAGTGTTCTTAATAAGTATTTCACAGATCCTAGTCTTATTGTAGCAAAAAAAAAAAGATATATTATATATGAACGAATAAGGATTATATGTTAGTTTATAACTATGTAGATGAACTTGATTGTCACAACTCCAACCTTGGACCATGATCGGTGTAAGTCCCCAAGATATACCCTAGAAGTATTATAACATGTCTAGGTTGTATTAAAAAGTGAACATAACAAATTAAGTGCATCTTAGTAAGAGACATAATGGTACTTAATGTAAAAGATATGGGAAAATAAGTAAATTGTTCATTTCGACATGGACGTACATAATTAGATGTGAAATATGGATGAGAATGAAATTAATTGATGAGATTATATGTCAATGTGGGAATTAAAGGAAGAAGAAGGATCAACGTGCAATTTTCCTAAAATCAACACATGGACCAATTAGATTAAAGCATGTGTGGCCAATTGGATTAAAGCATGTGTAACAAATAGGATTGTAACATATGGTCTAATAGAATTGTAACACATGGTCCAATAGAATTGTAACACATCATCTAATAACATTGTAACACATGGTCCAATAGAATCATAACACTTGGTCCAATAGAATCGTAACACATGTTCCAATAGGATTGTAACATACGGTCCAATAGGATTGAAACATGTGTCTGAGACTAGAAAATTCATAAGGGGAATAGAAGAGGTGGGAGAGGCACGTGTATGTAGGGAAGAATTTTCTCTTCTTATCTCCTCTCCATTCCATCTCCTTAATCACACCATTTTTGCATAAGGGATCAAGCTAATCCTAGGTGAAAATTAAGGTAAAAGTTATAGTTTATCTTCTTATGTCCATCTTTCTTGCTTTGCTTATGAAGAACTGAAATTACAAGGTTGGAAGTGGGATTGAGATGTGTACTTGTCGTTTTTCTAGGTGGTGAGTTATGTAAAGCCAAAGAGGAAGGGAAGGAAGGCATTAGAAAAACTACTTTGCCAATTTTAAGGTTTGGGACTACACTTAGTCTAATTTCTCTTTATGTGTATGTTTTAAAGGATAAACATTTGCATGTGGAATGGTTGTTAGGATGATGCTTTGGTGTTTTCTTGCATGGCATTGGTTGAATATGACAAGAGAGTATTGTGTAGTGGAATTCTGTCTAGGGTTTGTTAAACTAGTCACATTTTTGGGTCATAACTCATCCTACTGACTTGTAAATTGGCTGATTTTAGTTGAATATGAAAAATAACACATATAACAAGAAATATCTAGAAAAGAATATGAACTGCTTTTACGTTTACATTGGGTGTGTTTGCTAAAGGAAAGTTTGGAGCTTTCTGGGTTTGTGTAGTTTTACTCGGCTATGTACTGCTTTTATGTGCTTATTCATGTTGGGGAAAGCAGTGGACTTTTTGGAGAGGTGGGAAGTAAAAGAGGGGAAACTGTAAAGGATTTCATATGTATTTGTTTGAGTGGTTGCTCTATTGGTGAGGAAATGCTACGCTAAGGGTTTGAGACGCGGTTGCACTGTGGGTATCCAAGGTATTGCTTAGGCCTTTGGTGGTATGATCTTTGCTCTTGTCTACTGCACTGCTGGTATCTATGGTGCGTGTTCAAAAATCCTTCCTTTTTTAATTTCTGATGTTTCATATGGGTCTTGTTTTAGTTTCGTAAGTTCCTTCTTTTTATGTACGTTTTATAGTCTCTTCTTCCTTTCAAAGATGTCCACAGTCCACAACCACTCCCCATATCTGCATGATCTTTTAGGATCTTCTATGACTAAATTACTTGCTTATGATATATTTGTTGGGTTCTTGTGCTCTGATTAAAGCATGTAACTCTTTGTTTCTTAACCCTTTTTTTTCCTCTTATGTAGCTTGCAGATTTTCATTAGTGTAATTTCGTTTTCTTGATGAACCATGTCTTTTTCAGTCTTCTCCTCCACTAATTCCATTTAGGTTTTGGTTTCTAAATCGTGAAAGCTTTGTTTGGTATTGGGTTTCTGTGATTTGTTTGGTGACTGTTGTATTAGTATGGTTTCTTTCATCTTGAGTAAGAAGTGTCTGAAAAACCATATTTGTATTACTTGCATATGTTTTGATTTTACTTGTCGATCCCTTTTTCCTAAAACTTGATGCTTTCCGTAGCTTTCTTTCGAGTCTTAGTTGGTTCGTGGATATATTACCAATTTTTCTCTTATGGTGTGTGATTCTTTTCTCAAATCTACTTCTTATATGAACTTATGAGAACTTGTTAGTGCTCTGTTCTTTCTTTACTCTTAATATAGCCCCTTATTGCCTGCTTCGGCTCAATTTGTTCCATACAATGATTATGCTGAAGGGTCTTAACTCTTACTTAGACGAAGCCTTAAATTTCTTCATGTTTTTATGATTATGCTTGTCCGCTATTTAATTAGAATTCCTTATAATTATTAGTATTAGTATTATAAATATTTTTATTACTAGTATTTGTATTTCTATCAGTATTATCATTTATTTATTCTTTTTGCATATTGACTATTACTTATTTCATATTTTAATTACTAACTTTATATTTATTTTTATTTTTTACTCTTTAACCTGCATCACTCTTTTATTGTTACATCTGCATGTGGGTCTACCGAAAACAGCCTCTCTACTATGTAAGGGTAAGGCTGCGTACTATCAGACCTCCCCAGGCCCCACTTTATTGTAGGACCTCGGACTGGGTGTGATGATGATGATAATGATGATGATCTAGAAGAGGATATGACTTAATTCTGGCTTTATGACATCGAAAATTGAGATCGAAAATGGTGACCTGATGTTGCCCCTATTTTGGAGCATCTTGTGATGTTTGGTCTATATTTGATGATTTAGAAGGAAAAATTGCTTTATCTTTGGTTCTTTGGAAACTAGAGATATAGGGGAACAAATATTAAGAAAACCTCAAAACCTAATTAGAACGTTTCCTATATGAAAATCTCAGAAGAAGTGGAGGTACGAATTCTGGGCGGGGGACACGACGAGAAGGAAATTGCACTATTTTGAGTTTGTTTTCATTTCTGATTTTTACGGAATCATATCTGAACCTTTTTGAATGTATATGATACTTTCAAACACCTATAAATAAATGAAATAGGACTTACCTTATGTGAATTGGTTTATTGAACATTGGAATTTAAGATTGAGCATAATGCATACCAAAGAAAATTTACATGTACATTAATGATTTGTATGCATATTTATTAATCATATGTGTATAGTGTGATTATACAAGTATGATTTTGACATCCTTCTAATGATGGTAAGTTATGACTTACATGTATGAACATAGATAAATATTTTATGGCTTGAAATGTATATCATATGATTTGTCAATATATGAATTATGAAATTGGCAAATGGTTAAAAGAAATGTTACAGTGCTTGCTCCATTGTCTTAGTGGTGTATAGATAGGCATGGCTATAGGGATACAACACAATTGCTACAGTTTGAAACCAATGGTGTCTTTATTTCGAGCCTATAATGTCTCCACAATTTGATCCTGAAAAAAGGTTGCAAGGAGTCAAACCTAAGAGAGTGAATTGATACTATAGTTATTTTAAGCACTCCTAAGGATTTCAATTAACGTATATATATAATGTATCACATCCATAAATGCAAATTCATTACATGATTTTTTTTATAAACATGTATTCATTTCTCATATCAATGTCATGCCATATAATCATCAAAATCACAAATCGCAAATAATAGTGGAGGACTGACGAAGGATCCTATAACATGCCCCTTACTCATAGACCCTAGCCATAGGGGCTCTCTTGTTCCATATAGTCACTTCGTCCAAATGTAGTGGACTATCGTTTGAGAGCCACCTCAATCAAACTGTCATAGCCTCCCTACGACATGATTGTAACCTCGATTAAATCGCCACAATCACACCACCATACTATGTACCATATACTAGTTAGCTTTCGAGAGTAACGTCGATTGAATAGTTGTAACCTTATTGGATCTTAATCAATGGATCCATCAATGGATTAACTACTAACCCAAATCTATACCCAACAAACTGACTTATTGTGTGCACAACCTGGTATACCCACCAGGTGGCTTATACCACAACAATCCTCCACGTCATCATATATCAAGAAAAACATAACATCGCACAATAAAAATATGTATATATGTGTCAATCTATATGTATAAGTATCATGTATATATATGATAATGATGGTGATTTTCTTGATGAATATAAGAATGAATTTTAATGCATGATCATAACCTTGAATATTAACTCATAAGTAGAATGCATTCTTTTGCGTCAAACTTGGTGTCTCGAAGTGTAGGGTTCTGTTCCTGATTGATTTATAGAAAGAAAATAAGGAGGATCATTAGGATGTAAAACCTAAACCAATTTTAGATTTCCTTGAGAATAAGACCATAACACAATTTGTTACTTATTTTAAGGAGCTCTATTTTCATTTTAAAATGGCAATGTCACGCTTTAAGAGGAACTTATTTAAAATTTAGGATCTTTTTTTTTGTAAAATAGACATCCCCTTTCCAAAAGAAGGGTCATTCCTGCAATGAAAATGCATTTCTATATTCACTAATAATCACAATTCAATTTGAGCCGCTGAACTACATGTATATAATATTGGCAATAGGGATCAGGCCCGGCCTCACCCAGCTCAAAGTCAACTGGCCATACTTAGGTTGACTAGGCCTCAGGCCCAATTAAACCTTGGGTCGCGCTTAGGCTCAGGTTGTCTAAGCCTAGCTAGGTCCTGCCCGAGGCCCGACAAGCAACCATAAAACAACATCATTTTGACCCAAACCAATGTTATTTTTTGAAATTTTTAAAAAAATAAAAAGTCAAATCGGGTATGCCCGAATTCAGACCACTATTGACCCGGTCAGACTCGGGCTTGCCTAGGCCCGGTCTGACCCATTTCCATCCCTACACGTCTATGTCCAATTGAGTCAACATTTACATCACAAAATCCATAATAAATCTAATTCATAATTCATATATTGTTGGACCCCGAACCTTTTTCCTAATGAATTAAGCATGATCTCAATTATTTTTGAGGTTCTGAATGATAAATTGTTTGGTTGGATTTTGATTAAGCTTAAG
>JAOSBL010000005.1:14949616-14960255 GCA_027568915.1 Erythroxylum roraimae | reverse complement strand
GTTTTCTAATTATTTTCTATTTTATGAAAAAAATTTCTAGAAAACTAGAGAATTTTCAGAAAGTAAACGCACCCTTAATCTTTCTGTGACGTTTTTTTGAAACGTCACGGATAGTCATTCGGCGACGTTTGTAAGACGTCGCGGAATGCTTTCTGTGACGTTTATACAAAAATGTCGCAGATAGTTGTATTATTTTTTTAATTATTAATTTTTTCATTTTTCGAAAATCATTTTAATTTAATAATTTTTAATTTTAATAATTATTTTTTAAAATACAAAATTTTTAAATCTTATTTGTTTAATAGCTATTCAATATTATTTGAGAATTTTATTTAATTAATAATTCTTCGATTTTTTTAGTATATCATTAATTTTAATAATTATTCATGTATCACAAGAATTTCATACCTGCAGACAGTATATTATTTAATTGCAATTCGCAAACATGTCATAATACACTAATTAATATCAAAATATACTAATTGCAATTAACAAACATGTCATAATACACTAATTAATACACTAACGAATATTATGTGTAGACCATAAAAGTTCCAAGAGCTTCTTTTACTGTTCAAATTCAATTCTTTGTTGTTCGACTTCGGTAGTTAGTTGATCATGCATTTGTTCAACTTTTTTATTCAATTCATCGACTTGAGACTGTAACTCTTGATTAACCTTCTTCGACTCCTCTAGTTCGTCTCGAAGTCTTTTTCTGTTCGAAGTCTTCCCTTGTGGTTGAGGCCCAACTCCCATGCCAACAACGTAATCTGATCTAGCGTCTAAGACTTTGTCGCACACTTCATCCTCTGTCATCGGATGACCTTGCTCTATTGAATCTGCTAATTCCTTACACATTAATTCTTGAAAAATTAAGAATTAATTAAATACACAGTCTCATTTAAGAAATATTTGTAAATTAACTATGTATTCACCCATTTTTCTCTGCTATCCTTTCAAAGAAGATTGGACTGTTGGATTAGGAAAGAAAACATGCAAGATTTGATTAAATGGTAGATTTCAAAACTTTTCTAGAAATCAGAGTAACACAGCGGAAGCAAGATAACCAAATTAACATGCCATCATACATGATACTCCTTGCTGTGCTATCCTAACCTCGGCAATGTATCCTCTCTTAGGTGATGTATCATCTTCTTCTTGTTATTGTTTCCTCTTCTGGATTCCAATCTACCAGTTGTTCTTCTTGGACAACTTGGTTAATAAGATCCTTTGGTGGGAAAGGAGAAGAAAAATTTGGAGGAGATTTTTCTTAGAAGAAAGAAGCCAAAGATGAGACACTTCTCATGCCAATTTCGGCTAACACATGCAAGAAAGGAGAGAGAGTCCAAAAATGCAAGAACACACCACTTACACCTTGTTAATTTTGGTTATGCATGAAAAGAAAGAAGAGAGAAGCATCCAATGCATCACACCTTTTTTTAATCCAACATAAAGAAGCCATTAAATGAGACTCTTCTCATTTGTTTTAAGATGGCTATATGAAAAGACTAATAACCTAAAATGACATGCCAATTTTGGTTTTAGTGATGAAAGAAGGAAGATCATCCATTAAATACACCTCTTTCATCTTTAACAAAATGAATGCTAAAAATGTTACATTACATGCCATCATTGTGGTTTTAGTGATGAAAGAAGGAAGATCATCCATCAAATACACCTCTTTCATCTTTAATAAAATGAATGCTAAAAAGGTTACATTACATGCCATCATTAAAAGACAACCATTAAACAATTTAATGATAAGATCATTACTCCATTTAATGATGATAATGCACGATAAATACCATCTTTATTTAGCAATTCAATGCCAAATGTGCAACATTCAGCCCTAATAAAATCAAAATTGCACCTTCCTTTCTTTAAGAAATTTTTTTAATTTAATTAATAAAATTAAACCAAATTCTAGCCCATTTCTAAATGTTCATTGGGCTTCTAATTAACCATTAATTAGTGCAAGCTCAACATTCAATTATGGGCTTTAAAACCTCCATTTATATTTCTTACTTTGCTTGATAACCTTCCTTGAAGTCAAGTGGGGAATCTTATTGGACTTAGATAATTCAAGCTCTAATAAGCCTAGAATTAATTTAATCTCATTATAATTAATCCTAGCTTATTAACTAAATATCATTCCACTAAAGACAATTAGTTGAACTCTTGAATTACTAAATATTATGAGAACACATATTTCAAATAAGATGTCCAATTGCTAACCCTATTATGTCCTTCCCATTTTACCCCTTTATGTCTATTAAAACTAGCATCTTATACTTCTAACACCTTAACTAATAATCATGGAAAAATTGAAAGAATTTGATAATACTTCCTTCTAGAAAAATATTCCCCATTATCTTAAGTTTCTAATGACACCAAAATCATTCAATTTGGTTCAGTAATTTGAAAGTTATTCTCCAAATATTTTCGGACTGTTCTTATACTGATACAATATTCTGTGCTAAACTTCCATCCAGAAATTGGATTTCTTAGAGATTGAATTAAAACTAGATTTTTATCAGACAATTTGTAGCTCTATGTCTCTAGTTTACTCCAAATTAAGAATTGTCTCGTTTGGATAACTAGAGAAAATGTTATGGCTAAAACACCAAAGCATACTCAGTAAACATGTTTCAACTACATTTTCTAGCTTTTAATTTCCAACATTTCACATATAACCTATCTTATACCTAAACCACTTCTTACCTCCTTTGTAATTCAAGAATTCTCCTTTTTCTTTACTTATAACTAATCACTAACAATTTCTCATTTAATAGTTCTAACTTTTAAGAAAAGTTTGGGGTCCAACAAAAATCCCCTGGGTCCTCTTTCTTCTATGTTATGTTAGGCTTTTCTTCCGATATATGCTCCTTAACCTTGTTCTTGATTGATTCCGTTAGTGTGAGCCTTGTTTGTAGATGTTCCGTTATGTCCTCAACCTTGTTTAATTCAACCTCCTTAAAATTCCTCGTTGCCCTACTTGAAATTGACTTCCGCTGAGCTTGATTAGGGTATGGAATTTCAGGTTGAAGTTCCTTGATTGGCTTAATTATAAGCTCACTTGGAAGAAATTCCATAATTACTTGTCCTTCGCCCTTGTCTCCATCTTGATTCACATGTTCAAGTTTCTTTTCCTGGGTCTGAGTGATGGCCATGATTTGTTCCTTTGGGTTAGACGGTATTGCTTGGAAGGGTTCCTACATTCCGAGTAGATATTGCTCCGCTAGTTGACCTATTTGGACCTCCAAATGGTGTATTGAAGAGGCATAGTTCTTGGTAACTTGCTCGAATTTACTTTCAAGCTTCCTATGTGCATCCTCCATACCTCTAATTTTATCTAAAATCTTTTCCAACTTGTATTCCATTGAGCTTGGTTTATCTTATTGGAAGCTTGATTGTCCTTGAGGTCTAAACTGTCCTCCACCATTATTTGTCCAAGAGAAGTTAGGGTGATTCTTCCACCCAGGGTTATAGTGTTGGAGTAGGGATGGTTCCCCCCTCCTCGTCCGTATTGAGCTCCCATATAATTCACTTGCTTTGGATCTCTTTCCTTCATCAAGTAACAGTCCACTATATCGTAGTCCATTTGTTCATAGAGTTCACACTTGAGTTGCATGACTTTCACTGGAGTTGAGGATGAAGCCTTCATGTTGTTGAGCTGTCGAGTCAAGTTATTAATTTTTGCTTGCATTTTAGTCATTTGATCGATAGCCACAATTCCTTTTTGCTCTCAGAAGGTAGTAGTTTGTCTACTCCGTTGTTCGTCACAGACAGCTATTACTCACCATCTCCTCTATCAGCTTTTCCGCTTCATCAATCGTCTTTCTCATCTATGATCCTCCTGCAGCTGCATTGATCATGTCTCTCGTATATGGGGTTACTCCATTATAGAATGTTTTCAACAAGAATTCCTTGTGTAAGTTGTGGTGTGGGTATTTTCGTTGCAAATCCTTATATCGTTCCCACACTTCATAGATCGATTTCCCGTCACTTAGTTAGAAGTTGGTAGTTTCATTGATGATCTTAGTGGTCTTAGTAAGGGGAAAATATTTATCTAAAAAGGCATGAACTAACTAATCCCTCATTGTGACATTGGCTAGGTTAAGGAAATGATACCAAGCCTTTGCTCTATCTTTAAGGGTAAAGTGGAAAAGCCTAATTCTGACTGCATCTTGCGAAATCCGATGGTATCGAAAGGTATCACAGATTTCAAAGAAGTTCACTATATGTGCATTAGGATCCTCGTTCGTTAGTCCATAAAATTACACATTCTGTTGAAACCTGTTTAGGAGGGCTGGTTTGATTTCAAATGATGCTGCTTATACAGGTGACCTAGCTACTCCTTGGTTAGCCACATTGAACCTTAGTCTCATGAAGTCGATAAGGGTCCGTTGTTGACGTCCTTGGTTCACTCCGTAGTCCAAATCTCGCTAAAATTCTTCGGTCATTATTGCTTTTGCGATTTCCTCTTGTTCTTCACGCCGAGCTTTCCTAATAGATCGTTCTAGTAGAGTGATGTCTAAATCTACAGTTTCAACTGCACGACCCAATTACTCTTGTGTTCATGTAAGAGCACGATTTTAGAAATAAAAGAAAGAATGAAAACAAAAATTTAAAACTAACTAAACGCCTTAAACTAAGGAATTAAACTAATTACCTCCCTTGCAATGACGCCAAAAACTTGATCGTGGTTTTCTGATGTGTGTAAGTTCTAAATAATAACCTCAATAATCTGTAAGCATACAGTTCGTTTGTGTAGTACCTAAGGTGTTGATCCTATGAGGAGGGATAATCTAATCCTAAAATCTAAGGTTAAAACAATTTGCAATAATTCAAAATGTAACAAAACTAAGGCAAGAATTTAATTCAATCACGCAACTTAATTCCAAGAATCAACTACGAAATTATTAACAAAGTAGCAGTTGCAACACACACTCAAGAATTAACCTAAAGGAACTATCAATTGAGATAAAGGAGAGTTTTTACCTATCTTTAATGCTAACCTAAATGATTATAAATTATCGGATTATTGGTCTTAGGCGATCCTAGGGTTGATTACTCTCTCTCGAGTTATAACCATTAACCCTAAATTATAAATACTAATCAGATTATGGAAATTTGCAATTTCTCAATTTACAATCTATTCAAAACCCTAATTAGATATGAAGTTATCCAATAAACTATTGGGAACCTATGTGAGATCTTTCTTCACTCAATTACCGATTTGATTAATTTCTCGTTCTTATTAAATCACCTAAATCTCGTTAGCCCAATTTAATTATTTTTCATTCGATTCACCCTCTCAGTCTATTATTGGAATTATGCAATCACAATAATTCCAATAAACATAAAATAATGAGATTTTATTAAATCAAAGAAAAAAACCCGAAGGTGAGTATAGAACATCTCAACATTCACAATCCTATCATCAAACTACTATTTCCAATTTTATACAATAATAAAAAGGAAAATAACAGGAAATACGATTCTAAATGAAGACAGAAGGTAGTAACATCGAAAACTTCTGATCTGAGAAGTACTTCGATGTCGGCTTCTTCTCCACTTCTCTCTTCCTTCTTCTCTTTCTCAATCTCTCAACAATTCTCTATAAGGTTTCTCTCCAAAAGTGGCTGATGCAAAAGCTCCCTCATCTTCTTTTCTTATTCTTTATATACCTTTTGAGTTCTAGGCAGCCCTAGGATTTTTTCGAGGTCTAAATGGTCAAAAAACTCCCTCAAAACTTAACATTTTTTAGTGTCTGTGCGTCTGTCTGATACAGGCCACGATCCTTGGCCACATACGAGTCTTCTGTCACGATCGTGGTAGCCACGATCGTGGGCCGTGTCTTAGGCTTCTATCAAGATCGAGGCATATGGGCCATGATCATGGACTGAGTCTAGTGCTTCTGTCACAATCGTGGCTCATTATGCCAAGATCGTAGGCCATTGTTTCGACACGAGTGTCTCCTAAACTTCTCCATTCTTCGATATTGACCCTGAAATACTAACAAACACATCAAGATACCTCAAAGACATAATAGTTAGGCTCAAAGACTTGTACTAACCCATAAAAATACTTAAACATAATTAATTAACAAACTAACACAATTCTCACCTAAACACATACTAAACGATTAAGTTAACATATATATCAAACTAGCCCCTAAAATATGATGCAATTCACACTTATCACTACTCTCCAAATACTCAAAACTAACAAATAGGAATAAGTGACTTTTATTATGATTGAGTTTGAGGCCAAATAGTTCTTTAAATTGATTCAGGGTGGACATTAGGATTTCAACTAACTTACCCTGAGCTTTATAAAAAGAAAAAGGTCATCCGCAAAGCATAAGTTAACCAAGGAAACCTTCTTACATTCAGTTTGGTATTTGAAAGCCCTTCCATTGTCTATCTAGTGCCTCAAAAGTTGGGATAAAATCTCCATACAAAGGACAAAGAGAAAAGGAGACATGGGATCACTTTGTCTTAACCCTCTAACTCCTTTAAAGATTCTTGTAGGAGTACCATTAAATAAAACACAAAAGGAGGTCGTAGTTATATAAGACTTTATCCACATAATGAAATGTTTAGGAGAGTCCGTAGCTATTAGGGTCAAGAGAAAAATATCCATTCAACACATTCAAAAGCTTTACTGAGATCAACTTTAATTGAACTGTTTGAAGGTGATCCCTTCATAGAGTAGCCTTTTAGGAGCCCTTGGATAACTGAAATGTTATCACCAATTAGCCTACCTTGCATAAATGCACCTTAGATAAATGGACTTCGATTATCATTGACAAGAGTCCTTAAAACAAACTTAAGTCTATTGGCAATAATCTTTGAGATAATCTTATAAAGCAAGTTTGTACAAGCAGTAGGTGTGAAATCATCAAAAGAGGCAGGACTGGTGACTTAAGGATCAAGCTTATAAAAGTCTTATTGATCTCCCTTAATAGGGTTCTTAAAGAAAAAAAATCCCCTCACCACTTCTTTCACTGTAAGAACAATTAAGGACTAAGATTTCTGAAAAAAAAAAAAACCATTAAGACCACCAGAACTCGAAACTTTGTTCATTTTCCCTTATTTGTCTAATCAAGGAACCAATATCAATATTAGTTAGCTACATAAAAAGGAAAGACATTAACACCATCGAAAATGTTTCAAGCAAAGGAAGCTGAAGTCTGCTATAAAATGCAGTACAAGAAAAGAAAGGCGGTTATTGGGTGGATTTTGCCTCCTATGATGTTTGATGACATAGGTATACCTATCTTTCCTTACTTTATTACCATTGGTTAGGAAAATTTTCTGAAATTAGATGAGATCGTATGTGATAAGCTAGTCAAGACATTCTATACATACATGAGGAAAGAATAAATTGATGGAAAGTTAGCCATTGTCTCATGGGTGTATGAATGCAAAATTTTAATTTCTGAAGAAATTTTAGGAAATATATTGGACATAACTTCTGTAGGGAGAACTGATTTTCCCTGTCATAAGTGGGATGTCAATGATTTGGATTTGGTAGAAGTTGTTAATTCCATATGCCTTCGTGCTGAAAACACCTAAGATGGGAGACCTTGGAGCAAAAAATTAAATTTATTGCCTCTATACCTCACATCATTATCAGCTACCACAATTGCTCCCAGGGGTAGCTCTGTTGAAAGTTGCAATTTGCTAGATACTTATGTAGTGTACAACTAGCTAAAAGGGAATAGAAAGAATCTTCCAGCAATGAGCTTGAGATTCATAATAGATAAGGGGAATCACAAGAATATCATTACCTGTCTGCCTTATAGAATGCTGCTTACCACGATTTGCATCCATTATAGAGTACCTTTTCACAATCTAAATTGGTACGTACCAGCTAAGTTTCACCCTTCCATTCCCTACTAATTTGGATACAAATTGCAAAACAATGTCTAGGTAGACAAAATATCCAAAAGAGTAGCAGAAAACTTAGATCCTTCACCAGACCAACAAACTCCTGTCCCTCCTCAGCAAGAAAATAGTGCAAATCTCCAACAACAGCTGAAGGACATTTAAGCCAATCAAGAACAAATGCGAGAAAAATTAGATGGCATGCAAATTCAGCTTCTTGAAATGTAGATTTTGCTCAGAAAAATTTCTGAATCTCTTCAATAACTCTGTTGTTATTCTTGCCTAGACTGTTCTTACATACCTATGATCTTGTTTGATGCCTTTTTTACACTTTCCCTCTTTTTTTTTGATAATGACAAAGGGAGAGAATTAAAATGATATACTTTGCCTTGATGATATATTTTCAAATATTGCATTGATAATATATTTGTTATTGATGATATATTCTGCTGAAATGTTGCTAAACTTGTGGAGTTTAAATCTGTGATAAATAATCGATAGGCCTTTTCCTTTAGAAGTCAAGCTCCTTCTAATTATAATTGCGAGTAAAGTTTACACGTATCTTTCGAAACCCTTTATTATTTTTTAAAATTTGAAAATATATCTATTATTGTTTTGTCATCATCAAAAAGGGGGAGATAGTTAGCTTAAGGTTTATGTTTAACGATCTTGGTGATAACTATATAATATTTAAAAATTCAAATTGGATTTATTTCCTTACATAAGCAGTCATATAATTCTCAAAAAGAAATAAAATCATATAATAATTGCTTCCTTTTCACAGGAACCTTCTTTATACGCTTACCTTTTCGGAAATGGTTCCATGACATCCAAAATGATCTTACTAATTCGAATAATTAGCTTCGGGAGCCTTGACAGAATGTCTGAATATTGAAGATTCCAACAAAGGTGATATTAAGGATACAAAGTCAACTTAAAACGAAAATGATGTGACGACTAGTTGAAGGAAATGCCTACTTAAAGAAAAGCCACTGCATTTGCAAAAAAGACAAACACGAGACTTGCGAAATATCTTAGAGCATCAATATTCTTAAAAGTTATATCTAACTCTTTGTGCTTTAGAGAAGGAAATGCCTACTTAAAGAAAAGCCACTGCATTTGCAAAAAAGACAAACACGAGACTTGCGAAATATCTTAGAGCATCAATATTCTTAAAAGTTATATCTAACTCTTTGTGCTTTAGAAAGTGATATCACTTTATTAAGAGATACTATAAAATCTTTCATGCAATTTTTGCTGAGAGCTTGTAGAGGCTAGCAAAATACTACTATTGTGGAAGGTTGAAGAACCTTGAAATATATACACTTATGAACTTGAAGAGGCTCGTCAAAATTAATACTTGGTTTTATAGTGAAATACTTAAGTTGGATACTTGGAAACGAGACGTAGGCTTCATTATATGTCGAACAAGTGTAAATCTATTGTCTCATAAGTTGGATACTTGGAAACGAGACGTAGGCTTCATTATATGTCGAACAAGTGTAAATCTATTGTGTCATTTTCTCTCTCTTCCTTGCTTTTAAAATTCTACATTATAAGTTTTCAAGAGGCTTCTTCAGTTTTTCAGTGAGCTCTTTCTGCTTTTATATTGCAAGAGGTCTCTTTAAAAAATTAGTAGGCTCTTATCGATTAAAACAGACTCCTATCGTTTTAAGCGTTAGCAGGCTTCTTTCGATTAATTTGCTTCTTTCTATTTGAGCAATAACATGCTTCTTTTAAATTAACAGGCTCCAACATTGACAAGATTCTTTTGAAAGTTTACAAGACCCTTTTATTTATTTTATTTAGCAGGATCTTATTAATTTAAAATTATCTTGAATTTTTATATGCGCATAATTTACTCCCCTCTTGCGTGTGTTTGTTTTATCAAAAACAACAACCTTTGCTTTACATGATATAGACATACAAAAATTGGTTGAACCTAGTTTTTGATTGTGTTATTATTTATTTATTTCATATTATTATATTCTTGCTACATATACTTTCTAAACAGCTCGTCATATCGGCTTAATCCCATTCCTATAGTTTATACAAAGCCTTTTTGTCCCCAAAATCCACCAATACAGAGTATTTCTATATAATGGGAAAAGCTAGATCACCGTTTCATATGGTACATATATCCTTTTGTTAATGGTTTTAGAAGGAAACCAATATTAAACCAGATACTCTTTCTTATACTTCACCATTGTCAAGCTTTAGATGATCGAAGGGGTGCATTCAATAGTTTTCTCCAAGAAATGCCAGGAATGAATTAATTTACTAATTTATTACAACATATTATTCAAATATTTATATCATTGATTTTAGAAACTAATACTGATTATTACTTCAGGGAGTGGCTCAACGATCGTTGAGTAGATCTCATTGTCTGTGATCATGCCTTCATTCTCATAATCAATAGGACAAATAGTTTCTTCAAATGCACCAAGTTTATCCCCTGTGAAGTTAGGGCTCCTTAGGCCATGTCCAGAGAAGAAGAAAACCAAGTAATCACCATCCTTGTAATCTTCCAATAGCCAATTCTGTTGGTTTTGAGCAGAGGAAAAAAAACAACTATAAAAGGGAAATTGATGAACAACATAGGACGAAACAAAACATTGTGAGGGATATATTTATTCAATAGAAGTAGTGCTATTTATAGGCACATTAGACTCAACAAACTCAACAAAATATCTTCCTATGGACTAGATAATGACCTATAGACTAGGAACAAAAAGCAACTA
>JAOSBL010000005.1:14917500-14934437 GCA_027568915.1 Erythroxylum roraimae | reverse complement strand
ACGGGTATTTTTCTTAACCCCCCATACCCGCCCCACGGGTAAAAATTTACTCCCCATACCTGCCCCCGTTCGGGTAATTTTATCGGGTACCCATCGGGTTCGGGTACAATTGCCATCCCTATACATAATGAATGCATGGTAAGACCTAGGGTTGGCAATTTTCTAAATGACATGCAATCACATAATGTCACATATTATTTGCATTCATTTATCCATTCATCACATGAACTCATAAGCCATTTTTGATTGTCCATCCTAGAACACAAAAATAATTACAAGCCTTTTAGGCCCAAAATATTCTTCTTAAACTTGGATCTTCTGCTTTAAACTCTTCGCTCACATGACCTGGCCCATTCGGTAAAAAAAATGTAATGGCATTTTATAAAACCGAATTTTGTCACTTTGAAACAAAAATCCAGCATTTTGGTTTTCATTGAGTTTTCTAAGTTTGACTTTGCTAGATGCAAATACAATCATAAATCGACATTTGGTTTTATATTTTTGTTAACTGAAGGTACAATTTCTTAGAAGAGTGTCAAGTAGACACTTATTGGATCATCTACTATGGAGGTTGAATTTGTTATATGTTACGGGGCATCTAATCATGCTATATGGCCATGCAATTTCATTAAAAGACAGTGAGTAGTCAATGGTATTGAAAGGCCGCTCAAGTTATATTATGACAATAAAGCAACAGTCTTGTATTGATATAGCAACAAGAGCTCTTTTAGATTTAAACATAGAGACATTAAGTTCCTTGTTGTGAAAGAAAGGGCTCATACTGGTTTTTTCAATATTGAGCTTATCAAAATAAACTCCATGATTGTGGATCCAATCACTAAGAAATAGATGGGTGTAGCAGAATATTAGCTAGATAAGGTTGTGTGCATGTAATATTTTGGGGTTTGAAAGAAAACCACTAACACAAATTTGTGTATATAGTCTAATAGACATTGTAAATTTTCCCTTAGTTTTCAATTGTGCTTGTAAGTTCAACCGAATCAACTAAAATATTTGTAATTGACATGATCGGTTTTTTTGTTATCTTTTTACTCGTAGTTGTAATTTAAATCATATCACATGAGACGTTGAGTCATGTTACTTGCTTTACTTTAATATATTATCGATCAATCTAAAATTTTTCTTAAACTAATTATTTGATCAGGATGAATTTTCATTATTGAAGATGAACGTTAATCGAAATGACACCTTCAATGATATTTTTTTTTGGTTTCCCACGAGGTATTCTAGGAGGGTCCCAACTATGGGAAGGCACCTTTAAGCCATCCACACCCAGACTAATCCTCGCTTGAGCCGGGTAGGTTCCTTACGGGAGGCAAAGCTCTGGCTCTAAGTTTTAAATGGCTGCATACATAAGGGCGGTTTGAACCCTCAACCTTATTTAAGCCAGGAGAGTCCCTTATCAACTCACCTGCACCCTGGGGTTCACCTTCGACAATATTAGTTGAACATAGCACACTTCAGTTACTAGCCGGTTTTGATCAAATTTATGAGTCGGTAGTTTGGACTAACCGAAGAGATGAGAAGTTTGCAAGCGGGGAGAGACTAAAGAATTGGACCTAAAAGGTGGTGTTGGACGTGAAACAAGGTCGTCAGAATATAGAGAACTTCGAAATGTCATCAAGGTTAAGGCTGATTTTCAGTGTCCATAAGTTTGCAAGCATCTGCCAATTAATGATTGCATAATAAGATCTCAAGTACGTCAATGATGAGATGATTTTAATACCAATAATTCCATCAATTTGTCAAGTCTATTCGAATAAGAGAACTGGTCCCAAAAATGATTTTCTAGTCGTCGAAATTTAGTAACAATTGGCATCATAACTTGAGATTTTTACAGAATAGCTCCACTGAATCTAGTGGAACCTCGAACCGAGGATGATTACAAGATAAAAAGTTTGTGCTTGACATCAAATCGTTCGGAAGCTGAAAGTAGAGGCTTCTGCAATAATCGAATACTCATATTTAGTATCTTAACATGAATATAGAATCAGGTTTTGAAAAAGATAAAATTAGTATGTTATGTTTCTGTTTCACATACGTATATGTTTACATATGTTCATACATTAACAGGCACTCTCTTGGCCAAGTGGTAGATACTAGCTTTAACCTCTTAGTCTGAAGTTAAAGTCATGATATGGATGTGGGCCGGGAGGGTTGACGAGGTGCAATTTCCGGCCAAGGGTCCCTATTCTTTACATGAAAACTACGTGTTAGCATTATAGTTTACTTAATACCAAATGAATAACGCTATATACCTGATGTCATCCAAAATTTTTAAATCCAAGGATTTTAGGATATAGGAATAAGAAGGCAGAGTATCTATAGCGTAGAATACCTGACCTGTAACATTCTGCTGTGGAACACTAGTTTGCAGAATCTTGTAAGAATGCAACCATTTCGATTAGCTTCGTCAATGACTTCATGCATCAGTTCAATTAAATCACCATATGTTAATCCAGGGCGTCTTTTCACTAGATCTATTAAAATACAAGTCAGAGCACCACCCATCTCCTTTTTAGAGAATGCCTGCATTTTCATGCAAATATGTGAGCAGTGCTTGCTGTTAAGATTAGCAGACAGAGTGACAAGTTTCCGTAAATGTTAGCAATGCTATTGGCAATAATTTATAAGGATTATATACTAACGATTAAAATTAAACTTAGAGATACAATGCTTATTAGGTTTTCAATATATCTTTCGTCAATTTCATTCAATAAACTATGGCTGAAACTATAAGTAATTTACATGGTTCTATAGCTTCCATAATTAAGCATAAGTTTTTTTAATTATTGGGAAATTAGGTATTTTCTCTATTGAAAATGTACTCTCTCTAAATAGTAAATACATGGATTTTTAAAATTTCATATATATTTTAATATAATACATGGGAAATTCTAAATGCTTGTGGAACTACTTGTATCAAAAAAATCATTAAGTGATAACAAAAAGACTTGAAATTTTTTTGGAAATTAAATAATTCATTTTACAAAGAATTTAAATGTACAACCAATTCTTATAAAGAATATTACAAGGGCAAGACATTAGCAAGGAAGCAACATTAATATAAAGTCAAACAAAGCACTAACAAGGTAAGAAAAATTCACGTGTTTCAACTATGAGCAAGATAGACATTTGTTCTAGAGCCACGTCCCTTTATTGACCACTTACTATTGTTAGGTGAGAGACCATTTCAAAGCCAATGTAGAGTTGTAGATGATAAGAATGAAGTTTATGAAGATTTGCTCTCTTACCTATCTGAAAATTTCTTACATGACTTGATCAGTAGATTTTTCACCCCCTTTGAATTATCTGGAATTCCTGTCAGGCCATATAGAACACCTTGCATAACCCTAGGCTAAACTGCTAATGGTTTTATCTCCTTATGGCATGCTCCTTACTTGGACAAGATTATCAAATATATTTGCCTAATTAGGTTTATGGCATTGAAGTTACAAAACTTATATATTGCATTGCATATTTTAGTAGATAACTCAAACTTGAAGAAGATATGCTAGATTGTTTCTTACTCTTTCTTAGACAGAAAAGTATGAGAAATCTTGAGGAAGTTTAATTTATCCATGGTTCTTAGTCTTTGCATGTAGAAAATCCATCACAGAAAAGGATTTTCCGTAACAATTTCTTGCAACATATTATCTCATACTAATCCATTCTCTATATAATAGGGGTTAAGAACTTCCTATGAGAGGCATTGGTGTATTTGCATGAGCAGTTCTTTAACTAGACATACTGATCATCGCTTGAAAGATGAGATGAACAATTAGGTATCGAGTTTATAAACAGGGATGCATAGTGAGCACAATTGTTCCCTTTTATAAGTTCTTTAACTATGCAAGATTCATAAAATAATTTTTTGAGTAGGGAACAAGTTGGCCATATGACAAGGGTCTCTAATTTTTAAACTATGATAATGCATTTTTACTATGACTCATCTTATATAACCAATGCATATTTGAAGAGATTCCCTTAACCTTTGTAGTAGTTTATGAACCAAGAATGTGAAGCTAAGATTCTAACCTCATAAAAGTTTTTTCTCATTAAGAAACATATATGAATCATTTACTTTTGCTCCTTACTAGATCAAATTCTTCATATTTGGCTGGCTAGGAGGGTTTTGCTAAATCATGCCATAAAGATGATGCCCTCTCCATACTAACTACCTTAGGTTTGCAAACCTCAAACCATTTAATTAGCTTTAGTATAGTATTTCTTGTTCAAATATCCTAATTAGAGGAAACTTTCAACATCCTTTTGATAACCTTAATCAATCCCTTTGAGAGGACTGATAAGTGTAGAGAGAGTTTAGAATGGAGTTAACTAATTAGACAACTAGAAAAAGATAAATCTTTGTTAAGCCAATTATTGACCTTTTTTCTAAATCATTTCTTAGAGTGAAATACAACCCCTTAGTTTAATTTTTTAGTGGTAATTGGGATGCCTAGGTAGAGGAGTGGAAAACCCTTGAGTTAAATGTTTGTTATTGAAGATAACAAAGGGGTTTTGTCTCTTGCTCTTGCTATAACTAGCATATAGCTTTTGTTTTAGTTAATTGAGAGACTTGACAAGAATTTGAATGTCCACGCAAACTACGGAATGAAGTTCAAAAGGTCACCTCTAGTGTACCAGGGTCTACTTATTTAAACCAAAAGGCTCAACTTCATGAAATGCACACCACACCACTTTTAGAGAAAATTGAAAAGAGGATTAGCTCATAGGTAAACATATTTCTTTCATATACTGGTAAGCTGCAACTCATCAAATCAATCCTAAACTCATTACACATATATTAGAGCTCCCACATCTTCCTTTCTCAAGGTATAATTAAATCAATTGAAAGGCATCTGATGGTGTTAAAGGATCGACCAAAGTGAAATGGAAAGATTTATGTCTTCCCAATGAAGAAGATGGATTGAATATCACTCCAATCAAGACCACAAATCAGGCATTGATACTTAAAAGATTCTGGTGGATACTAACAGAAAAAACTCACTTTGGATACAATGATTACATTCTTATTTCTTTAAAGGCAGAAGCATATGGGGAATTAAACAATGTACCTCATATTCTCATTTCCTCAACCAACTATTGAAGCTGAGAGATAAGGTTCAAGATGAAGTCTCATATACAATTGGGAATGGCAAACTAACATCTCTTTGGCATGACAACTAGTTGGCATGGGATAACTTTTGCAATCCTTCCATACTTTAAGCAGTTCATAAATCTCATCTATCAACATAAGACTCAACTCAATGACTAATGATAAAACCTGGCATTTCCCTCATAGCTTGAGAAACTTACAGCTTGCTTACCCCCTAACCTAAACTCTTTTGATACCTTCTATTTGAAAGACCAACCTGTCCTTAAACTTACCAACAAAATCATCAAAGACCTGTTAAGAAGAAGAAACTCCAACGTTGTTTAGCGCAAGATCATTTGGTGCAAGTCTTTAACTCCAAGAATATCCTTTATACTGTGGTTAACAATCCAAAATAGACTCAATACATCTAATTGAGTGACATATCTACAAGTGGACAAAACTTGTCCAATATGTCAGGTTCACATGAACACAAGAGATCACATCTTTTTTACATGTCCTTACAAAAATGCCATATGGGATCATGTCATAAGAAAGTGTGTATGGCTTAATCCAGGTAACTCCTTCACTGAGATTACACAAAAATTTATTAACGCAATAGTTCACTCAAGTCCCAATAGCCTATTCCATATCCTATTTTATGGACTTTGCATATATGTATGATGGAAAGAAAGGAACTCCAGGAGGTTTCCAAAAAAAATTTTCTCCATCGAGTCCGTAATATCCAAGATCATTAAGGAATTTAAGGAGTTGATTCTACTAAAATATCTCAACCAGAATTGCAACACACATATCTTATCTTCATTGAACATCTAGCTCATTGAACTACTACAACTTGATATAGTCTCTTAGTGTAATCTTTTCTTTTATTTAGTTCTTACCCCCTACATATGTATGCAAGGATGGTTAAAGGTACTCCACTATTTATTTTTGCTTGGTTGTACTACCTTCCTTAATGTTTTAATTTAAATTAACTTTATCAAAAATTGAATGTATTTAGTTCAAACATAAGCCAACTTCCTTATTTATCCTTGACATTAGAAAATAAAAGGAGGTTATCCCTGAATGCAAGGCTGAAAATGCCTAGTTTCTTGCATTGGTTTCTTAGGATTAAGATAATTAGCATTTAAAGCTCTTATCATACTTTAACGGTATTTCGATCAACCTAGAAAGTGAATCTAAACAATTTGGTTAGTTAACTATTATTTAAAAACCTCAAATAATATAGTGTTGTTGCGTCGGTTTATCCAATTAATAATATACTCATAAGTCCTTAAGCTTCAAATAGGTGAAGAATGTAACTTTTGTGTATTAAATTAAAGGCTTTATGAAAAATCTACTTTAATGACATAAATTTTATTAGAATGTTTCTTTTAAAAGCCCTTGAGCATCTCTTGTGTAAAAAGAACATTATTCCCTATCAAACTTCCATGAATAAAGGCACATTGAAAGCCTTTTATTAAAGGTTTTAACATAATGTTAAGTCTTAACGCAATTAGTTTATAAATGATTTTATAAATGGTGTTATAATAAAAAAATTTTGATGTCCTTGGGGGAGTTAGGATTTTGAGCTTTAGGGATCAATCAAATATAATATTTTTGGGATTTTCATTAATGAAAAATTATAGGACTAGTTTGGTAATTAGATCTTTGATATGAGGCTAGACTAAAAAGTAAATCCATCTTATCATTAAGTCTTAGGGAACTACCTAGGTTGAGCTAAAAAAAAAAAAACTCTTACAATGTTACTATAGGAGAAAGGTTAAAAAAATTTTGCAGCATCCTATTTAGAGATCTGGTCTAATATAAATGATTTGAGTAGTGAAAAAGGGGAGTTTATGAGCTTATTGAGCTTAAGAAACATTAAAAGTAATCATAGGCTTTTTGTTTTAGTTTCTCTTGCGTTTAAGCAAGAATTCCATCATATTTCCCTAAAAAAGGGACTTCCATCATATTTTGATAAGAAGTGATGCGATTAGCTATCTTTCCAACTGAGATAGCTTTATGGAAGAAAGAGATATTTTTATCACGATCTTCCATCCCTAAACATGAAATTTTTATTTAAGGAGAGAATGATGGATTTTCAAAGCTTATGAGAATTCCAATAAAGCGTCCTGTTCCTTTTTATGAAGGAAAAAATATCCAGGTTTAAGATATAATTTGGCTTAAATAGACTTTTGTTTATTAACAATAGAATAGATTATGTGATATATATTATGACTCTATTTTTGTATTAATTTCTTGAGCTCGCTCTTAACCATATTCAACTTCCTTTTGAAAATAAATGCATAGTTTCCTCTAATTTTATAGTCATCCCCTTTGTAATAGCTTCCTCAAACCTTTTCTACTTATGCAAGAAAGTTATAAAATGAAAAGAGACTTTTCTTTCAATGATTAAGGTAGATTTTACACCAAAATGGGGTAGTGATTTTAAAAGAAGAGATTAGAGAAACAAGACTTTATTGTTAGGTAATTTTTAGCATCCAATCTTCATTCATTAAAGCTCTGTTTAGCCTTTTTGTATTATGCCATTTTTCCATCTTGTTTGTTGCTTTAGGTATAGAAATTCCCCTAATGCCTGAGATTTACTACTTCTATATTTTTTACACGCTTACTAAAGCTAACATTAAAGTTATAAAAGAAAACATTACCTTTTGTCTCTAAGTAATTCAAGGTGATATTTATATCACCTAGAATGAACCAAGAGGAATTTACTGAGAGGTGAAATCTTTTTAACTAAAGAATTGCATAATTAATATGACTAAGAAGTAAAATGGTAGATAGGGGATAACTTGATTAGCGATTTCCCTTGGGATAACTATAGTTTTATTAGGATCAAAGGCAATGAAAATCTTGCCATAGTAATGAGATTCGTGATTATTGATAATACTCCAGTGCTTATAATAAAATGGAGGTTTTTGCATTTTCTTTTATTAATTTGGTCTCTAGTAACCTGTAAGCATAAGTTTCATATCTCTTAACTAGTTTTGAATTATTAATTGCTTCTTGGGATAGTTATCCCCCCCTTCCATAGATATTTGACTAGGAAACGTTCTTTGAGCATTTAACCTTATTTTTCTTCCTTCTTGTTCTTTCAGTTCCTGATTTAAACTCTGCACTATTCTCCTACTTCTTATACCTTTTTTTTCTTAGGGATCTTTCTTAGGTATTTGATCCATTAAAGTTTTGCTTAACAATTAGCTAAGCAACTTTTACCACTTATTAATCCCTAATATCTACCTTTAAGCCTGTAGTTATCCATATTAGCTTAAACAAAATCACTTGAAGTAGCTGAGGGTTGCACTAAGGGTGTAACTCCTTGGTTTCCTTATACAATAGTTTGTTTCTTATGAGTTATACATGCGTCGTGTTCCTTTTCTTACTTAATTCATTAGTGGAAGAATTTTTCTCCAATCTCGTAAGTTAAATATAGTCACCATTTTAAAAAATTTTACCTATTGGACTCTAAATTTTACCTAGCTCAGTTAGGGATGGGCTTCATTAATAGGACAATCTCAGCGAATCTTTATATAGAGAATCATTAGCTATAATTCTAATAAGAAGAATCACATCATGGAATTCCCTATTAATATCCACCACTATGCAAAGATAGATATAACCTATTCTTTTGAGTGATGTTATTTGTTCGTCCATGACAATTGGGAAGCCATTATAACTAGCCAAATAGCTTAATCATTTAGTAGACTAATATTCTAAGGGTATGTTGTGAATGTTGATCTAGAGGAGAACTTGCTTCATTTTAATAGTTTTAAACTTCACATTAAGATGCTAGAGTTGAATATGAATGTGTTACCATAAAGGTTCCAAGGCCCTTTATCTAAAATCTTTTGGGTACTTTCTCTAGATGTGAAGTTAAACGAGAATGGGTACTTGTTTTTGGAAAATAGCCTTTTTCAATTCCATTTGTTTCCACTTATTCTAAGCCTAAGCACAAATAATTAGGAAAATAGGTCTCTTTCCCAAAAAAAACCAACCAGTGACGTATCTTACTTATTAGCCCCCTCCTTAAGCTCTTTTAGAGGTGGAGCTATAATCTCCAATCCTTTTATTTTTTTAGGGATGGCTGCAAAAGTGTAACTTGGTTAGGAAGACTCTCATATCATCTACTTCCATCTTAAGATGGAAGTGGCAACCTTGCCACTGCTAGTTAGGAGAGGTGAAGTTGGTCTAGGAGCTTCTGTAGAATGGAGGCTAGCCTAAGGCTCTTGGCAATGAATATGGGAAGATGAGGAACCCTTGGAAGTCCCTATAGAGAAAAGTCTAATACGCTGGGTTTTGAGGGACTAAGGACAAAAATAGAAATTAATATAGTTGAAGTTGTTTGTTTAGTTGGAAGCAGGCGAGTAATGCAACATAATGCTAAGGAAAAAAGTCAAAGAGGACACATATGAGTTCAATGTCTCTCAATCCCTTGGTCCTGGACATTAACGAGCTCTTTACCCAGAACTGGGTCGTTCGACCATGCCACATTCACAAGGAGGGCAACCCATGTATAGACTGGCTGACCAATTTTGCAGTTCAGTTTGAGCTTGGGAGTATCTCACTAGAACATATACCCATAGGATACATTTCAATCCTCTTACAGGATATGTCGGGGATTTGTTTTCCATGACTAGTTTTGTAATTTTTTTCGGCTTTTTTCCCTTTGATGTAAAAAAAATTCAAAGAGGATTGAAGAGAGCAAGCGAGTAATGCAACATAATGCTAAGGAAAAAAATCAAAGAGGACTGAAGAGAGCAAGAAAGGAGAAATAATGGAAGTATCCTAAAAAATACAGGCAAAAGGAGAAGTAAGCAATTATGGGAAACGAGCACCAAAGCAAAGACGCTAGAGGAGGAGGGCACTAGGAAGAGAAAAGAGAAATAGAGAACCAATAGTTACTATTAGAGACAAGCAGAAAAGCTAGAGAAAGGCATTATCCAAGCAAAGAATACAGATAAAATAGAAAAGATTTGAAATTGCAAAAAATGTTCTATCAAAACTTGAATTTTATACGGCTAATTACTTCATATGCTTAGAACTAATGTATGTATATAGACATAAATAAATTAAGACGTTACCAAAAGGTTTCATGGTTTCATACAAATAGCTGTGAACATTGCAATAGGTATTGCATATAATGACTACGATACAAAATTCAAGAGAAAGCACTAGCACAGAAGAAGAAATATGTAATGATCACCTGTTTTTCACTCTTGCTTACGCTACATTCCTAATTAAACTAATTTACGTCAATTTTTATTTTGTCTTTCAATTATTCAAAATTTTAATTAAATTTTGATTTTTTGACGTAACAAAAACAAATTTTATAAGTTCGTATATTTAATTTATTTTTTCAATTCTTTAACATAATATAATTTCTTCGTCAAATTTCTATTATTGAAACCATGATAAAGCTATGGAAATAGACTATATAAAGAGATGATTTTAACAGTTTTAACTATAGAAGTTAACACATGAGAAGAAAATAATGAAACAAAAATTAGGTAGAAACATACCTTAAAAATTAATGTTTATGTGTAATATATGAGGGAAACAGAACTTTACCGTGGTGTCGAGAGCTACTTGATTATCTTCACAAGCGCTAATTGAAATGGCCAATCCACCATTTGGATGTTTTCTGACACCTGATGGAGGTTTATTATCATCCCATTTCTTCCTGTTTCAAAAACTTTTTGTTATTTTTTTCTTGTAATCATGATATTATGAAGGGTTTTGTTATAATCATTTGGGTTAAAAGAGTCTGAGAGATTTATTGTGCATGCTTAGAGCTGCAAGTTAATGGCAAAATGACCATTTCTGCTTACGCTTTAACGTTGTACACATGTAGAAGATCAAGCATCGTGCCACTATGACAAGCATCAATAATTGCATGAAGTGTGACTCCTTCCGTTAGCGGCCAGACTATGGTTGAATTGATATAATTGTCAATAATCATCCCTTCTTCCATGAAATCGACTGGTAAAATGGTTTCATCGAAACCATCAATCTCATCCTCATTGAAATCTGGCTGTCGCAAACCGTGACCTGAGAAATAGAACACCAGGGAATCTCCTTCCTGGCAGCCCTCAACAAGCCATTCCAGAGAGTTTTGTATGTTTCTCTTTGTTGGTATCAGTTCTTGATCTGTTTCATCTTCTGCAATTTGATTCCATTACGAAAAGCTTGAACTTACATTCTTCTATCATCTTTAATATTTCATTTTATTTCAAGATAGAAAAGATACACTACATCTAAGATTGATAAAATTTTAAAGTTATTGGAAGCAAATTGGCAATTACCCTGACCAAGTACGGAAGAGCAATAAGTTTGAATTAGTACCTGTGAGTACAAGGATGTTCTGCAGTCTAAAATTGAAGTTTTGAATCAACATGTCTCTCACGTTCCTCACATCATTGATAGTTCCTGTAAGCTTGTACTTCCACTTCTTGTAACTCACTCCAATAAGCAGTGCACGTTTCTTTGGCCTTCCGTCCAGAGAAGATGGCTTAGGAGCTTTCAAGGGGGATGGCTTACAATTTAGCGACTCATGTTGGACTGCGGAACCAATTTCAACAGGGACTGATTTCCTGCCGAACTTACCTAACTGTTCAAATAAGTGAGAAAGTTTACCATGTTCTCTAACGTCCATTGTTTCGCATGCTTGAGCCAGGTTAACTGTCATGCAAGCTGGACATTGGATTTTGAAGTATGGATCATCAATTGTGGGCATATGTAACTTCTGCCTACACCCACTGCAGATTACGAATCCCCTGCCACCATCCAAATAGTTACAAGATTTCATGTGGCAACAGGGCCACGAGAGGAGTTAAGAGATACAAATGGCCGCGTGCAAGAGACGTAGTTGATGGAACTACTAAACATATTTAACACAAGAAAAGGTCGGATTATATGTAGTGCTTATTAATTTGCGTCACCGAAGTCTTCAGTCCATTTCAACATAGAAGATTAACTTATGCAGGTACACTTCTCTCCGTAGTAAACGAATACCTAGATTCTACACATAATCTAACTACATTTTCGTTGTTATTTCTCCTTTCTTTGTGTCGTTTTATTTTGTATGTTCTTAGTAAGAATTTAAGTGGGGTTTACTTTGACGGTCCAAATTATCTATTAAGAATATGTCCTTTGATATCTGTTATACACTTTTTCTTTTCACTTTTAAATGGAATCTTGTACAACCTTCAGAAACGAAGCTATGATGTCCGTTGGTAAGGAAAAGTCGAAAATGGTGGTGCAATTTTATATTCCCATATTCAAGTTTATTATATTTTTCTAAGCCTACATAACATAAGATACTATTCTCTTTTCTTGCTTCCCTAGCCTGGCTAGATAAAATAAACTAAAGCTGCATTTTACAGAACAATTGCGGTTGTTTGCCGATCGATTAGCACAGTAGATTTTCCATCAATATAGTTTGCTTCCGTGTTCATGTCAATATTTAATGGTAACACTGGAATGGTGAAGCACTAAAAAGTTATTGATTGATCAACTTTAATGAGAATAATTGAATTATATTTTCAGGAAAGGGGCGGAAATTGTTGACCTCTAAATTAAAACTCCCACAGCTCCAATTTCTTTACTGTCACTATCAATAATGAATTCTATCACTTAATTCATGCTTCTTTATTCGCCTATCACCATTTAAAGTAGAAGAACTAGATGCCCAACTTTTCAATTTAGTGGCCAAAGAACAAGACAAACTTTGAACAAATTGTCAATATTCCTACTTCAGGAACCATACTGATACACACTAGCCAGGTGTTATGAATCCCACACCCACAAGATGGACAACGCTTCTACTCATTTGATGGGTCTTAGTAGACCCACACCCTGTCTTGCCCCTACTCATGATCAATCTCCTTCTCGCTAGAGTTTAATTTGCCCAAACCAAAGAGCCACCATTTCTCTGCGATGACCATGTCCTATCTTGATAAAGGTATGGTATCAAACCATGTCTCCTATTCCTATTTTCGTACTTAATATCTCTGTTATATAGAGGAAGGTGTTCACTAAAACGGTTCTTCACAATATTAACTCCCGCTTAATAAGTTAAACTCGAAACTAACTTGAACATCAAAGATCCTGCAACGAAAATACCTTCCGGCGTTGTTTGGCATATCTGAAAATCATTCAACTAGGACTGTAAGAAAGTCGTGAGTGAAAACACTAAGCAATAAGAATTGGAACCCTCAAAGTAGTGAAATTATCAATTGCTGCAAGTTGTGAGTAGCAACGCTAAACGTAGATTCAACTTAAAATTTTGGAACATGTATCGTTAATTTGTAGAAATCTGAATAAAAAACTTATCTTTTTTGTATCTCAATTTATTTTACAATAATGAGTACCATGGATTACTCCACCTAAAAAAGTGAGCATCCGAGAGAACATCTTCCACTCAATTTACCATCTTGGACAATCTGTGGAACTAATAAGGTTGCTGGTGAAAATAGTCTATCCATGTATGGTCTATTTTGTAGATCTACAGTATAACATTGTTTTGTTATTTTAAATCCTGATAGATATATAACAAGTACTTGCCTAATAGAAAAAAAGATATATAACAAGTACTTGCATAATAGAAAAAAAGATGTATAACAATTTTTTCTTGGGTTATATCTAATTAAAACAAGCACTTTCATTAGGTATAGCTATCATACAACCTAGAGTTAGGATGATAAGAGAAGATACAAAGCATTTTTCTATAGATATTAGGCTACACCAAGGTTCCTCTTTGAATCCCTTTCTATTTGCAGTAGTAATATTGAAGAGCTCACCAAAAATATCCAAGGGATGTTCCTTAGTGTATATTATTTGCTGATGACATTATTTTAGTAAATGAGACAATAAAGGGAGTCAATGTCAAGCTTGAACTTTAGAGGGATGCATTACAATCGAAAGGCTTTAGATTGAGTAGAACTAAGAGTGAGTACGTCGAGTGTAACTTTTCGAGACATAAGTGGTCTCCGATATAGAGATAAAGATTGATTCAAAAGTTATGCTACAAAAGAATTGTTTTAAATATTTGGGCTCTATCATCTATAGCAATGAAGAGATTGATGAAAACACAGTTCACCGAAACAAAACTGGGTGACTTAAATGAAGAAGTGCATCAAGAGTTTTGTGTGACAAAAATATATCATCTAAAGTTAAAGGTAAATTTTATCGTCTAGCGATTAAGCTGGCCATGCTTTATAGAGCAAAATATTGACCCATCAAACAAATACATAGTCATAAGCTACTACTAACAGAGATGCAGATGCTCCGATGGATATGTAACCTTACTAAAAGAAATAAAGTCCAGAATGTAAGGGTAAGGGACATATTGAAGGTAGTTAATATTATGGGCAAATTATGAGAGACAAGACTTAGGAGATTTAGACATATTAAGAGGAAACACTTAGATGCTTCAATAAGAAAATATGAGAAGATCGTACTTAGTGACTATAAGAGGAAAAAAAAAAACAAGGCCTAAGAAGAATTGGGGGAGGTAATAAAAAATGACATTGCAATGTTGGAACTTACCGAGGATATGACCAATAATAGAACATTTAGCGTATTAGGATTCTGATAAAGGATCCCTCGTAAAGATATTCTTGTAATTCGTCTTGTAGTCAACTTAAACTTGTAAATAGATGGTACTTACCTCTTCGGGATTTAGCTTGATTTAGTAACTATTATTATTATTATTATTACTTTTATTATTATAACTACAAATATTACTACTAATACTACGACGACGGCCACCACCACCACTTTACTATTACTACTACTATTCCTATTACTGTTACTACTACATTATTATTATTTTTAGGATTAATTACATAAAAAATCTTAAACTTTTGTCAATTTTTTAATTATAGCTCGAACATTAAAAAGTAGCAATAAAATGCTAAACTTTCAAATTTTTTCAATTCTAGCCTAAACTTTAAAAAGTAACAATAAAATGCTCAAACTTTCAATTAAAAAGGTTGCAATGGGCATAAAGTTTAAGAGGATAAATATTTGGATCATTTAATTTAAAACCATCAAAGCTAATGAAGCAGAAAAACACTAAAATTAGCATCCACTTTAAACTGGGTATTATCAGTTATAGTGAATTCAAAAACTTTGTTTTACAGCTTAAATTCAAGCCTTTAAACCACATAAAGCATAAATAACTAAAACAAATCACTAAGAAAATGATGATAAACAATGCACTATAACCATAAGGACTGACCTTTTATAAAAACTTCTCCCTTATTTGCATCATAATCAATTCACTCATTCCATACAAGCTTAGGATGAAAGACACATGAATTACTTTACAAAACAAATCATTGTCCTCCTCAATAACTTCTTTTCTTTTATTCTTTTTTTATTTTCCATTTTTCTTCTCTATTTTTATATCTTTAGTAAAGACAAAAATTGAAAAGAACTACATCAACGATGGAATTCATTAATAAGAGATAAAATTCACACTTCATCGACTCGAACAAACCCACATATATGCACACCCCTTGTCAAAACCCGGTACCACATCGGGTCCATGACAACCGTCGCATAACCGGGCTAAGGACTCTCACGGTATCCTTAATCCGAATATGTAAGGCTAACTGAATATCTATTCTTCTTTCCCTTTTTTTTTGAAAAATTTGGGCAGCACAACGGCTGTATTTTAAAAATCTCAAAAAACTGCAAACGATTTCAAACACATTTCTATATTCACATCCAACCACAACTTTAGGACTCTCTAGTCTACTCAAGGCAATCTCAACTCAATGCAATTTCAACAACAGTATCAAAAGTTCATACATAAAATCTTTTATAAAACATAAGGCAATCAAAAGTTAACTTACAAAATCATAAAGTGTATCTACATAAACACAGTTCATGAGCCACTAGACAATTAAAGTACAAAATAGGAAATTATACACGTGCGGTAATACCCTAAAAATGTCAAAAGACCGCATGATCCACTCAGAGCTTTAAACTCACTAAATTAACCTGCATGGTTGAAAAGCAGAGGAGGGGTGAGTACACTAGGTACTCAATGAGTAGGAAAAACATAGATCACAAATAGAATTCGATACACACCAAGACGATATGAATAATCTTATAAAATAAACATACAGCACTCAAAAAACACATAGGCGCAGCCTACGACTCAACGTATACTGGTTAGGAACCATATAGACCTAACCTATTAATTCACTCATCCGGTGAACACAGGCCCCAATTCCAGTATGTAAAAGCATAAAAGCATCATATATATCCATCATATCTCGATAGGAAACTCAATATCAGGATAAGCCAAAACAATTATGTGTGACACCGTTAGTCAGCCAAACTAATGTGCACACCCACCGATACTCGGTGTTGGCTCGACTTTCATCCGTGGTGAGTTCGGACTATAGTCGACAAGAGCGTTATGACCCTAGGTGATGACCTCGTCGTTCTCCAAACCTTAGGTGTGGAATCACCTGCAAGTCCTGTAGAAAGGTGTCGATATGGCAACTCGACTTTCATGTATCAGCGTCAAGGGTACGGGGTCGCTTAATCATAATCAGTTGTGCCCAGTATACGATTGGCCAATCATTTCCTCACCAATCACAAAAGAAGTCATATACAATATTTAAGTGCAAAAATCAAGTAAGGCAATATGCCTTTATTTATTGGTCCAACCGATAAAATGAAACCTTATCATGGTTTTAAGCCAAAATAGAACAAATACATGCAGAATACATGACTCGGTTATGCATTTGTAAAGTCCAAAACACTATTTTATGCAATAAAAGTC
>JAOSBL010000005.1:14900138-14910571 GCA_027568915.1 Erythroxylum roraimae | reverse complement strand
GGTAAGAAAGCTCTATCAATCTCAGCCTATGCCAAATTTACTATTTTACCCTTCCAGTAGGGGGTGGGATGTTACAGTTAGTCTTAACAACAATTAGGGACTTAATACTCACATTTGAGCTAAATGATATATCCACGTTTCCTTCAAGCTCCTTCTCCGCCTCTTTTACATTATCAATCCCTTGAGTTGTCTTCTCAGGATTCTCAAGCTCCCTTCCACTTTGTTAGGTTTCCACACTAACATTCCTTAGGTATAGCTAGGGTTAAGATGGTTGTGTCTCTCCACTTTGTAATGCTAGGTAGTTTATAGCTATCATCAGCTGGCCCATCTGGCTTACCAAGTTCTAGATTATAGAACTTGTATCCTATTGAAATTACAAGTATTAGTAGCAAGAGATATAACTAAATCTTCTAGAGATGTACTTGAGATAGAATAAGAGGCTTCTAGTCTATGTGGGAATTGTTGTGCACCCTGCAACTCATCTAGGAAGTAGTTTTGCTAGCCATACCATCCGTAACTAAAGTTCGTATCACTTGAAACTTGGTTATATCATTGAGAATATGAGTTATAGGAAAAATTTTCCATTAATAGCATTGATAATATCCAACAGTGACATACTTCTTTCTATGTGTCCTTTTTATATGCAACATATATAAACATGAAAAGACAAGGAAATAAATATAAAAACTAATTAGAAAAAAAATATACAAAACACCAATTAAAATCAAGACAAAAACTAGAGCACCACACTCTCTCGCAATGACGCCAAAATTTGGTAGTGTGTCGTAACACTATAAAAAAATAACTAGTCTTAAAACTATAGCTAGTGATGAGTTTAGGTCAATCTCACAGAGAGTGTGTGTAAAGATTTTGTAATGAAATAGATTGGTGTCTAGGATACTTGGGGGCTTTTGTGGTTTTCGAATAACAAAATGAAATGAAATTTAACTAACAAAAGAAAATTAAAACAAATAATCAAAAAGTGATAAAAATGATGAATACGTTAGGGATCCGATCTTTGGTTCAATCTCGGCCTACACATGAACAAGCATATTTCATCGTTTTGTTATTCTCGTACCTCTTATAGCATCTATTAATTTTAGGTTAACAATAAACTCTATTAATCTCTATCTTTCTTTAGTTCGTGTTTAATTAAAACAAGCTTTTTAACATAAACTAACTATCGAACGTCCTAGAATAAGCTTTCTAGATTTAATAAGATAGCTGCAGTACAAATAAGAAAAGCAGATTAATCTAGGCAATAACCATGCAAGCTCAAGTCATTTAACCTATGTTACGTTATCCCTGATAATGTAACACCATTAGTTACCACAAATGAATCATAATACAATGATTACACATTGTATTTAAGATTCTAGCAATGGATTTACATAAAAATAACCAAATAGAACATTCAATCATTCTTACGCAACACCCAAACAATAAGCATAGGATAACATAATCAATCCATAAGAGAGAAAGAACGAAAAACACAATGTAGATATGCCCAAAACATGTCTTCAAATTTGATTTCACCTCAGAACCAGAATGAAGAAGCCTAGCCCTCTATGGGTCTCTAAAATATGTGTGCTCTACCCCTCATTTTGCTCCTGAAATGATTCATTCTCTTTTTTTCCGTCAAAATGTTCTATTTATACTAAAAATTAGGTTTTGAGGCAGCCTAAATTGAGAAGATTATGACCATGCACTTTGGGTCAAGACTAGTGAATTTTGAGTCACAATCAAGACTCCTTGATGCACGACCGTGAATTTTGATGCCCAAATCGTGAAGTTCACGACCGTGAACTTTCATGCACAAGTGTGACCTTTGCATTACATTATATACTCTTCACTTTATGGAATTTTATTATCTCCCTTTTTCTCTAATCCTTCTCCTTGTGGATCCATGAAGACGATTAAGTGTGAATCTTAGGAAGACGACTCAAAGAATGTGCTTCCAACTCGTTTTAGCTCTATGAACCAAATTGAGTTTCTTAAACATTTCATAGCATTAATCACTAAGTGTTATAGAATAAATGTACAATTAATTAAGCACATATCAGTACCCTAGATTTGAGCCATCAAGAACAAATGAGATGGTTAGTATGATGGGTGAATATGTCAAATAAAAAATAAAAATAAAGAAGTACTTTTTAGAGTTTTTAAAGGTAGATGAAACATCTAGATTGAGACTTTTCAATGAATTATTAAATGCATTTAAGTCTCTTGATCTTAATGTACATTATGTGAGGGGTCAAGGTTATGAAAATGGTTCTAATATGAAGGGAAAAACCCAAGGAGGGTTCAAAAGCGATTACTTCAAATAAATCTGAGAGTATTATATATGTCATGTGCTTGTCATAATCTTAATCTCACTCTTAGTGATATGGCACATTCTTGTGTCAAAGTTGTTTCATTTTTTGGAGTTATGCTATACATATATACATTATTTTTAGGTTCTCCTAAAAGGTAGAAAGTTTTACTTGGAAATGTTTTGGGTTTAACCATGAAATCATTATCTAACATTTGTTGGGAGAGTCAAATAAAAAGGGTGAAAACTATTAGATTTCAAGCTCCTCTAATAAGATTGGCTTTGATGGAATTATCTAGATCTTGTGATGATACTAAGTTTAAGAGTGAAGTAGAAAATTTGGTTAGTGTACTTGATAGTTTTGAGTTTTTACTTGGTATGATATTTTATTCTCTATTAATATGGTGAGTAAAAGGTTACAATCTAAATCTATGTGCATTGACGCTACCATAGATCAATTAGAAGGTGTGATGGAATTTTTTTAGAAACATAAAGACGAAGGGTTTGCCTCTAGTATGAATATTGCCAAAAGTCTTACATATGAGATGAATGTAGAGCCTACATTTCCAAATTGACGTCGAAAATGATCACGATGGAGAAATCTAATTAGCTGAAGATTCTTTTAGAGTTAATTACTTTTTAGTTGTTGTGCTTATGAAAATTTCTTCTTTGAAGAATAGATTTGAATAATAACGACATTTGAAAATATTTTTGGATTCTTATTTGATTTAAAGAAGTTGAGGTCATTGGATGATAATGAATTAAGAAAATGTTGCATTAATTTTAAAACAACTTTTCTCATGATAATATGTCGGATGTGGATTTAGATCATCTTTTTTCTAAATTAAAAGTCTTGCAAATGACTTTTTCAAATGAGTTAATGTCATCAGTTGAAATTTTAGAATTTGTTAAACCTGCAGATTGTTGTCCAAATGTTTCAAATGTTTATCAAACTCTGTTAACTATACCTGTGACTATAGCATCAGCTGAGAGAAGTTTTTAAAGTTAAAATTATTGAAAACCTACTAGAGGTCATCAATATCACAAGAAAGGTGGAATAGTTTAGCTATTTTATGTATCGATAAGGATATGTTGGACAATATTGATCTTGGTATTGTTGTTAAATTTCTACTACTGATATTTTGTTGTTACTACTACTATTTTTAGTGATTTTATTACCAAAAATGTTTACAAGATGTTATTAGTTGATGTTATGATCATTTAGTATTTTGTTGAGTATGCGGGTTTATAAATTGAGTCACTTGTATATGGATATTAAATTTTAATAATTAAAATATGCTTTTAAAATTTACATATTTTTATATTACCGAATTATTAAGCCCTTTTTATTACTTTTTCTAGGATCTATAAAACATTATGAGTGGCCTTGTGTACCACTATACTTTATTTTATGGCCAAGGAGTTGAGAACCACATAATCACTCTGTATCTCTAAAATATTTGATGTTAACACCATGATCTCATTTAGTATAAGTACTACCATGTCATTCTATATATTTACATGGGCCTCTACTCGTATCTTTGATATTATTCATGATATAGTGTCCTTTTAGAAGGGAACTATAGATCAAATTATTTATTATGGTAAGCTTCAAACTACTATGACGAAGTATAATGAGCTGATGCTATTCATAGATAAGATTGTTGAGTAGGCCCGTTAATGTGGCACATGGTTTAATATAGTTTCTTTGTTTGGTTTTCGCTTCACTTTAGAACCAACACATGAACAGTTAGGCTTGACATTCCTGAAGCAGGTGCTTGTGTGATTAATGTTTCAACCGCTACCCCTTCGTCAGGGATGGCCTCTTGATTACTCTACTAATCTTGCTTTATCACAAGATGCTCAAGCCTTTGTTTTGTAGGGAAACCGCTTATCGGGGGCATTAGTTAACATAGGAGTCGAGGTGGTCAAAGTAGATATTGTGGTAATTGTAGTAGCGTTCATGGCTCCCATTGTATGACTCTTGGATATGTTTGGGACGATTAACCATGCCCTTTATAGGTACCTTCTTAGAGATCCTTTTGTTGCTCACTTATAGTTATTCACTCCATCAACTTATGAAGTTCCTTCCACTATCACCATACCTACTAAAAATATCTTCACTTGCTATCATCTCTTTGTAGGGAAACTATCTATGATCGAATCACGAATACAACAAAAAAATATAGTTTTTATAGTTTTCAATTGATGTTAATAATTGAATAACTTAAAGAACATGAATCATAAAATATGAAATTGTACCTGATTCAATATTTATGTTGAATTCTTTCGGAACTTTTTTGATATTCCAACGTGTTCACACATCCAACATGTAACAGTATTTATAGAGTAGTAAACTGACACTCAACTTTTTTAGCGGAATTACCAAAAGCGCTAGCTCTCTTGCAATTATTCCTATTTATAGAAAAAGTACTAGGGTTCTAATTTTTATTAAAATTAAATATTTCAATTATAAATAAAGTCAAACTCTAAATATAATTAATTTAATTTTAATAAAATCAAATATCTCATATTTGATCCTTAAAGTTTCTCAATCTTTACAATTAACTCCAACTTAATTAAAAATTAACTTTTCTCTTGTAAATCACTTTTTATATAGAATTTATACTTTATAATCATTGCTTATATATTAGGAACCTAATTAAAATTAGATAAATTAAAATTCCTTTTGATTTATATTTTAATTTATCTTTAATTCTATAATTAAATAATTTATAGTCATAGATCAAGATTGATGTATAACAACGTGTCATGACCACCAAAATATCAAGAATGTCAAAGTTATTTGACTTAACCTGTCTATGTATGGTTATGATATATAATTCAATCCTTTTGTCATTTAATGTTGGATAGAGTATGCTTATATTGTATACGCTTTTGAATCATGCTTATATTGTATACGCTTTTGAATCTAATCACGTTCGTTCTTGTTAATTAGAAATTGATTTATAATTGATATTTGGAAACACCTTTTCAAATGTCAATTCAATATGGCCTGAGAATTTCTTAAACCACTACTAATTAAGAACAATAGAACATTCTCTATAACTCCTTTAGAGTGACAAATCCTTTATTAACTTAACTATTTTTATGTGGTTCATACTATATCCAAGTGCTATCAACGAAGCTACCTTACATAGGACAGATTATAAGTAGCATTAAAACATAGTAATTGTCACATGAGATACCTTAGTAATCTTAAGTCTAAGGATCAATTATACAACTGTCATAATGAGGAAATATGCAGACACAAATAATATTCCATTTGGGATCCTCATAATCAAGTTAGTTCAGTGATTTTATTTTCTAATGAAGAACCACATGTTAATTAGTATCTCCATACTTTAATTTATAAGATCAATTACTTTCCTCATAAGAAAGAAACATAACGTGTGCTAGATTTTCCGTTTCATTAATATCACATCTTTATAAAACTATAACTGATATGTGACTAATTGTTGATACATTTAATTGATTACAGTTAGTTATTAATACCTTAAAATTTTTAAGATACTTACTTTAGTTTATATTTGATTTTAGGTACAATTTGGAAGCATAACAGCTAAAGTGAGTTAAAAGAATACTTGTTGAGTCATCCTCTTGCAGTCCATACTCTATTGTCTTTATGGAGAAAAAAGGAGAAGATTTAGAGAAAGTTCAGAGGAGGAACCCAGTGCCAATGACAAGCCACGACCGTGACAGAAGTAGGTATGGCAGGCCACCATTGTGACAAAGGCATTTTTAAGTGCCATCATTGTGGCAGGCGCGATGACAGACGCAGAGACTGCTTTCGAACTTAACTTTTCGAGGGTTATTTTGGAAATTTTGGCTTAGGTAAAACATAATTTTTACCTTAAATAGAAAAAAATAAAAGGAAAAGAAGAAAACCTAAAGGGGGGCTCCATTTTGCTACATTTGGAAAAACCAAAGAGAAGAGAGAAAGAACCAATAAGGAGAGAGAAAGAAGCTCTTAGAGATCAATGGAGAAGATGAAGGGCTAACCTTCCCGAACAATCGACGTCGAAGAGTGCATTAAGCATATTTTCATTGTGTATTGAGTTCTTTCCCTCTTTTTGGGATTGTTTATGTTATTCTGAGATTAATGATTGGGTATTGTGTAAAAACACTTTTCATTCTCTATTGAATCATTTTTGATGAAAACCAATTGCTTGAAGATGAATATGATACGTAATAATCGTGTTCAAAGTCATATGTAGCAACTAACGTTGTTAAATCGTTAGAGATAACGTATCATAAGTTAAATAGTCCGAGCTTGTGTTATTATTGCTTAGATTGGTCAATTTTTCTCAATCGTATTGCAGCTGTCTGATTAAACTTAGAGAGCTATATCTAGGTTATTTGATAGTTAGGATTAATTAACGAGCTCTTCTTAACTACAACCTAAAGAAAAACTGAAATTAACAGGGTTTGTTGGTAATTCACATTCAATACTCTAAAGAGAGGTGTGAAGATGATAATTCAATGAAATATTTGAAATGTGGTTAGGTAGACATTAAACGAAACAACCAGATTTCAAACCATTAATTAATTTTATCACCTTATTGTTATTTAATTTGAGTTGTTCTTATAGATTCAATTTTATTTTGTTTTCTAGTTTTCATTGAAACAAAATCCCCTGTTTTATATATAGGTACAATTTAGGAAAGTAATTCGATTTAATCTCTTTAGGATCGACCTAGACTTGCCACTGTTATAGTTGTAGGTTTAGTTATTTTTTGTAGTGTTACGACGTGCTACCAATTTTGGAATCGTTGTTGGGGATCAATATGGTTTTCTTTTATGAATTTATTTATTTTGTTTTAGTTTATTTTGATTATTTTATTAACTTCTTTTCTTATTTAGCTCGTTATAGTGTATGACACGATCTTCTCACTTTAGTGAATTAAAATTTGATCCAGAATTTGAAAGAACGATACGTATAGGTAGAAGACAAACTGATTGTAACATGACAGATCAAAACAATAATCACACTCTTAAGCAGTTAGCTACTCCTTATTTTAATCATCAAACTTTATGCATTGATTTTCCTACTATTGATGTTGCTTTTGAGCTTAAATATGGACTAATTCATCTTTTGCCTACTTTTCGTGGTATGCTAGGTGAAGATCCTCACAAACATCTCAAGGAATTCCATGTAGCGTGTTCTAGCATGAAGCCAACCGAGATATAAGAAGAACATATCAAGTTGAGAGCATTCCTATTCTCGTTGGGAGACATTGCCAAGGATTGGCTTTACTACTTGCCATTTGGATCAATTACCACTTGGAATGAGATGCAGAGACTTTTTTTTGAGAAGTACTTCCTTTCTTCTTGAGCCATGAATATTCGGAAGGAAATTTTTGTCATTCAACAACACCATAGGGAGACATTATATGAGTATTGGGAGCATTTTAAAAGATTATGTGCTAGTTGCCCGTACCATTAAATCAGTAAGCAACACTTGATGATATAGCTACAGCGGTGAGCCGATTAGAGAATCAGAAATCAAGTAAGCTTCCTTCTCAAATGATTGTAAACCTGAAAGAGAATGCTAGTGCTATCACCTTGAGGAATGGTAAAGAAATAGAGGCACCACATAAGACTCCTGTTGTTTGCGATGATGAAGAATCTGAAAGGGAACTTGAAGTGTCTCCAAAAGAAACTGAAAAGGGAACTAAGGTAAATTCTCAATCTCCTGTGATTAAAAATTTTACCAAAAATTTGCCTCCTTTTCCAAGAAATTTTTCTAAATCGAAGAAGTAGCAAGATAAGCAGATTTTGGAAATGTTCAAAAAGGTAGAGGTGAACATACTTTTAATTGATGCCATAAAGCAAGTTCCTCAATATGCCAAATTCCTCAAGGAATTATACACATCCAAAAGGATACTGAGAGGAGATGAGAAAGTGAGTACGGGGGAAAACATGTCCGCAATCATTCGAAGAAAGCTCCCTCAAAGTGTAAGGATCCAGGTACGTTTACAATTCCCTACAAAATAGATAGTACTAGATTTAGAAAAGCAATGTTAGATCTAAAAGCTTCAATTAATGTCATGCCAAATTCCATGTACAATTCATTGAATTTAGGATATTTAAAAGAAACCTATGTTATAATTCAATTAGCTGATAGATCTAATGCTTATCTAAGGGGATTATAGAGGATGTCTTAGTGCAGGTTAATGAATTAGTTTTCCCAGTTGACTTTTATGTATTGAATATGGAGGGAAAACCTTCAATTAATTTTGCACCTATCCTTCTAAATCTACTATTTTTTAAGACATCAAAGAAAAAAATTGACGTGGATGTAGGAACATTAACTATGGAGTTTGATGCTGAAATTGTTAGCTTTAATATTTTTGAGGCTATGAGATAACCTAGTGATGTTCATTTTGTTTTATCAATTGATGTCACTAATTTTTTTTATCTCAAGAAGTTTTTGATATGGATGGTAAATATGAGTTAGAAGTCATTCTTAGTATGAGTTTAAAGCAAAAAAATTTACAAAATTCTAACTTATTCATCATAGACGATATGGAAGAAATTGTGCTAGCATTGTAATCACTATAATCGATGCCAAAAGGGTATATGTCTCCAAGTATTGAATTGCCACTGTCTCATACAAAATCTGCACCTTCGATTATGTAGGCACCTATAAGTGAATTGAAGTAATTACCAGAGCACTTGAAAGGTGTTTTTTAGGGAGAAGGAGAAACACTTTTGGTAATCATAGCAAGGAACTTAACCATATTTCAAGAGGAAAAGTTTATTTTAGTGCTTAAAGACCACATCACAACTATAGGGTGAACCATAGCTATCATTAAGGGTATTAGCCCTTAGACATGTATGCACGGAATTCTTTGGAAGAGGGATCTAAACCATAAAAAGAATCACAAAGAAGATTGAACGCTCCAACGATGGAAGTGGTAAAAAAGGAAATCTTGAAGTTGTATGATGTTGGTATAATCTGCCTAATTTCAAAGAGTAAATGGGTGAGTCCAGTCCAAGTAGTATTGAAGAAAACTGGAATTATATTGGTGAAAAATAAGAATAATGAGTTTGTCCCTCTAAGGATCAAAATAGGTGGCAAGTATGCATCGATTACAGGAAGTTAAATGCTGCTATGCGCAAGGATCACTTTCTACTCCCATTCATTGATCAGAAGCTTGAACAACTTGTGGGATGATCTCACTATTGTTTTCTTGATGGGTATTCAGGATATAACCAAATCGTGATAGCTCTAGAGGATCAAGAGAAAAAAAACTTTACATGCCCATTTGGCACATTTGCCTATAGAAGGATGCCGTTTGGACTCTTCAATGCCCCAGCCTCCTTTTAATGATGCAAGGTAAGTATTTTCTCTAAGTAAGTTGAACACATTATTAAGGTCTCTATGTATGATTTTATTGTTTATAGGGATTCATTTGATACATGCTTAGATAACCTGAATTGTGTACTTGAACGTTGCATTGAAACTAATCTTGTTCTTATTATAAAAATGTCATTTTATGGTTATACAAGGAATAGTTTTGGAGCATGTAATCTTATCTAAAGGAATTGAAGTTGACAAAGCTAAAGTAGAAATTGTGCAAAACTTACCCTACCCAACAAATGTGGAGGAGATTCATTCTTTTCTTAGACATTCAAGTTATTATCGCAGGTTTATCAAGGACTTCAATAAGATCTCAACAAAACTCTATCATTTGTTACAAAAGGATGTGCCCTTCAAGTTTGATAAGGGATGCAAGCAAACATTTGACAATTTGAAAGAACATTTGACTTCAGTACTAATCATTCAAACACCTAATTGTAGTCAACCATTTGAGATTATATGTAATGCGAGCAATTTTATTGTGGGTGTCGTCCTTGGTCAAAAATATGACAAGATGGCTCATGCCATTTGAAGTAAATCACGTGTTAGTATAGACTTTACGTTCAATATACAAAATGCACAAGAAGGGGGGTTGAATTGTGTGTCCTTTTTCGTGAATACAAGCCCTTTTCCAATTTTTTTGAAAACTTGCTTTTTAAAAACTATTAAGTAAGAATATCACGATGTATTGCAATTAACTTCTAAGTACTTGTATAAACAATAGAAATTAAAAGT
>JAOSBL010000005.1:14883459-14894021 GCA_027568915.1 Erythroxylum roraimae | reverse complement strand
AATGATAGCATGTAACCTATTAGCATTCATTGGATTAAAGAAGAAAGATGTACATTGGATGGACCATCTTCCTTCTTTCATCGTCAAAAAAGAAATTTATAGGTCTCATTTAGGTTAATAGACTTTTCATATAGTCATCTCAAAGACAAATGAGAAGAGTCTCATTTAATGGCTTCTTTATGATTGATTAAATGAAGAAGTGATTCATTGAATGGAAAACTCTTCTTTCCTTTGATGTTAACCGAAATTATGAGGGTGTAAGAAGGGGTTCTTACATTTTTATCACTCTCTCTCCTATCTTGCATGAAAGAATTCGAAAATTGCATGAGAGTGTCTCATTCTTTGTCTTCTTTCTTCTAAAAAAATTCTCCTCCAAAGTGATTCTTCTCCTTTCCCACCAAAGGATCTTGTTAACCAAGTTTTTCAAGAAGAACAAGTGGTAGATCAAGTTGGTTGAGGATACAACAATAAGGAGAGGGTAGATTGACAAAGGAAAGGATTCAAAGGCAAGTGTTGGATACAAGAAGAAGGAGAGGATAGCGCAGCGAGGAATTAAAGATGTAGCGAAGGAGTCGGTAATATCACTATCTTGTTCTTATCTTAACTATTATCTTTATGCCATATCATGTATGGATTGACATGTTGATTTGGTTATCTTTCTTCCGCGGTGTTATGATTTCTAAAAATGTTTTGAAATCTACCGTTTATCCAAATCTTGCATGTTTTCCTTTCCGATCCAACACTTCCAGTCTCTTCTGATTCTCGTCCATGTCTGTGAGCTTATCTATGATTTTGTCTAATTTAAAATTCCATCAACTGGACTCATCTTGCTAAAATTCAGATAGGTCTTGATGTCCTATGTGAGTACTTGCATTGTTAGACCAACAAAAATTTGGGTGGTTCTGCCACCTTGGAGTGTATATTTTTCAATAAGGATTGTTACTTCTCCATCCATACTGTGCCTCATTGCAGTTCGCAAAAGTTCCTCGCTCCCTATAATATACATCCTCTATGATTGTTCTTTCCATTTCTTCTTGGCATCTAGCTCTTCAGATGTCTCATTCTCACTCTAAAATGTCTTTATGTGTCTCTACTTTAGGCCCCAAACATCTTCTTCTTCTATTTTATATTATCATTTAAAACAAAAGATAGTAAAAAATCCTTAGACTAAAGAACTAAACTAATCACCTCCTCGGTAATGGAGCCAAAAAATTGATCGCTATTTTTAGATATGAGTAAGTTTTAATATTTAACCTTGATATTTTGCAAGCGGTTGATCCCACAAAGAGGGTTAATCTAATCCTAGAATCTAAGGTCGGAATCTATTAAACAGAAATTTAACAGATAATGAATTTAAACACGAGAACTAAATAAATCAAACAAACCAAATCAAATAACAAAACAATAATTGGCAATTAACACTTAACGAAAATAATCAACGAACAACGATTAACAATTTCAAATTAAAAATGAATAAAAAATAATAGAAATTGTTTGATTTGTTGAACGATGATAGCACACCCTAGAGTTCAACCTAGTGAGTTAACCAAAAGAGAGAGGAAAATTATCTATCTTTAATACTAACCTAACCAATTACAATTTGTCTAATGAATAGTTTTAGATGATCATGGGGTCAATTACTCTCTCTCTAGTTATAATTAAACCCTAAAACATAAACCCTAATCAGATTATGGGAAGTTGTAATCTCTCAATTAACAACCTACCCAAAACCTAATCAGATCTTAAGTTCTCTAATAAACAATTAGAAACCTATACGTGATCTCTCTATGTAAGATTTACCAACCTGATCTAATTTTGAATCTATTAAATTACCTAACTCTTGTTAGACCAATTTAATTTTTTTTTCGATTCACCCTCTTAGTTTATTATCGAGATATGAAGTGCAGGATTAAACCACAATTAATTCAATAAACACATAAAACAATCAGATTTCATTAAATCAAAAATAAGATTCCAAAGGTGAGTACAGAACATCAATCAACAATTCAATTCTATCATCAAACTATATGTCCTAATTCTACAATCAAATAAAACTGAAATAAATGGGAAACAGAACTCAAATGGATGATGGGAGGCCACGACTTCGGAAAGCCTCTTATTCCGGTAAGCATGTCAAGTCTGCGTCATCTTCCTCTTCTCCCTTCCTTCTTCTCTTTCTCGATCTCTCAAAGTTCTCTCCTTTAGGGTTTTGTTGTCTAATCAAAAGCTCTTTCTTTATGTTCTACTTGTTCTATTTATATTCTTTTGTGTTTAGGGTTGAACTAGGATTTTTTTAGGGGTTCAAAAAATCCCCTAAAGCGCGAAGTTTGGGAGTGGCTGCGTGTCTGCCCGATGCAGGCCACGCACGTGGCCCTTCAAGCCATGATTGTGGCGTACATCTAAACCTTCTGTCATGATCATGGCCTATTGTGCCACGATCGTAGGCTGTTGTTCGACCTGAATGTCTCCGAAACTTCTCTGTGTTTTCAATGTTGACCCTGAAACACGAACGAACACATCAAAGTACCTCAAAAACATCATGTTTAAGCTCAAAGGATTGTTCCAACCCATAAAACACTTAAAACACAAATAAATGACAAACTAACACAATTCTACCCTAAACATATACTAAACAATCGAATAAACGACTAAACACATATCAAACTATACCCTAAAATACGATGCATCTCACACCTATCAAACATATGAGAATTGAGTAAATGTTTTTGGGTCTATAAGCTTAATTTTGATGTTTTGCTTGAGGATAGTCAAAAACTAAATGTGGGAAAAATTGATATTTGCTTAATTAATCGTATAATTATTCCATACAACTTAGTAATTAATGATATAAAATTGCTTAAGATACTCACTTTAGTTCATATATGGTCTTAACTTACGATTGTGCAATATACATGCATAGGTGTGAGTTATTCTGTGTGTCACACCCATAACACACCAAGTCACGGGTGTGAGACTTACCACCTCACCTCTTATTTAACCTAGCGTTTTAATATATACCGGGGGTGTGATGACATAAAAGATATGAAAGTTTTGGAATGTTTCGGTTGGGGAAACTTCAGGAGCTTTGGGAGAGCATGAAGAGGGAGGCAAGCTCTCCACTGTAAGAAGAACCATAGAGGGGTAGCTTTTTGACGCTAGTTCGGAGGCGACATCAACGCTGACAACCCCGTTACACATTCCTTCTTTGTATGTTTTGTTTCTTTTTCTCTTTAGGAATTGATTTTGTTATCCGATGCTTAATGTTTAGGTGTTGTGAAAAGATGATTGGAATGTGTTCATTGGGTAGTTTTATTACAAACCCATTGCTAAACTATTCAATATAATTCGTAATTGTTATGTTGAAATTCATTTGTTGCGACTAATGGTTCATAATCATTAGGAATAACATAACCTAGGTTAAATGATGCATCATATGTGGTTGTTGCCTTGGTTAATCTATTTTTCTAATTCATAATGCTATTACCCAACTAAATATGGAGACGTATCCTAGGTTATTCGGTAGTTAGGTTTAATTAACGATCGTATCTTGATTAAATATTACTTAAGAGAAAACTCGGATTAATTATTAGCCCACGATTAATAGTTGCTATGAGAGGTTTGAGAACAAAAAATCAATGAAATATGTTTAATTAAGGTGTAGGCCGAGATTGAACCAAAACATGGGTCCCTAATGCATTTATCATTTTTTTTATCATTTTTGCATGTTTTCTTTAATTTGTTTTTATGTTTAGTTTCATTTTATTTTCTTGTTTGATAATCGAAAACCCCCCAAAACCTAAATACTGATTAATTTCATTTCAATAACTTTACACACACTCTCTGTGAGATCGACCTAGACTCACCACTGCTATAATAGTAGTGTAGTTTATTTTGATTAACGATACAACAAGCTGTTAGGTCTGAATGATTATAAAAACAAAAAGTGGTAGCTAAATATATCAAAGCAATAAAACCAAGCGTATTTTGTCTTTTGGAAGCTAAATCAAAAAGGATAAATGCCTAAGTTTGTGGTTATTTGAGTCACATTGGAAGGTTACTAATAATCATGATTGGCGTTATAGAGCAACGGTTATGGTTGCTTATAATTCATATAAGGTATTAGTTTGTAATTCTCAATGCATTAATCATTATATTCATATGTTAATTAATATTGCAAGTTTAAGAAAGGCTTGGATCAACTTTGTGTAGGCATCCAATTTTGCATTATGAAAAGCTTTATTATGGAATGATTTGACATAATTCAAGAGCACAATAAGTGACCTTTTAATTATACAGTGTTATCCATAGAAATTGAGGGTGATAGGTACTCATGTAAACCTTGTGGGGATTTGAAAATAGGTCTTTAAAATTTCAAGGTCACTGATTTAAGTTACTATGGAAGATTCCATACATTGTATAACAATAAAGAAGAGAAATGGCATTTAAGGAAAAAGTTAGGCATGGCATTAATCAACATCTTATGTCTTCAGAAGTTTAATTCCAACAAAGCTCACTTTAATAATAATATATGTTCTATCCACTACTTGATGGAGAACCATGACATAACGGAGAAAACTAAGGGCTACTCTCTATTCAAGTTCTTCAACTTCCTTGGTGAAGTGGAGGATTCCAAGAAGCTGTAACTAAGGGTTTAGGCCTCTAAGTTAATGGTTTTGCCTTGTACCAATTACATAGAAAACTTATGAGAATTAAGCAGTAACCCAAAGCTTGCTAACATTTCCTATATAAGGATACACAAGAGGGTATTAATAAAGCCAAAGAAGCACTAAAGCACAATCAGGATAATCTCTACATTTACCCTAGTGATGTTACACTCAAGATTAATGAAAAGCAAGCCTTGTTTGATTACATGAAGCTCATTCCTTTTTAATCATGAAAAATCTATATTCTATTGGTTAAGGGAAGGAGACTTAAACTTTATTTTCTTCTATAAATCATTGCTTGTTAGAAGGAATTGCAATAGAATTTCAAAACTATATATTGAAGAGGGGAGCCTTGTCACCAGTCAAAATAAGCTCAAATCCCTTACATTGGATTACTTTACTAAAGTTTTGGGATCTCCGAGTGATGAAATTCTAGCTTATCTTCTTAATTTCCTATTTATTCCAAGGTGATTTCTTCTATGCAATCTGAATTTCTTAATAGAAATTTCTCTAATGAGGACATCAAGGCAATGGTACTCTCACTTAATCCTATAAAGGTCCTAGGTCCAGATGGATTCAATGCTTTTTTCCTTTCAACATGTCATTCCATCAAGATTAATGTATGCAAAGCTATTCAAGATTTTTTTTAGTGCTAAAATGTTAAATGTATGGAACTGCACTCATTTATGATTTTCCCCTAAAACATAAGTTCTAAATTATATGAGGATATCTTATTGCAATACAATTTCTAAATTTATTTCGAATCCATTTGCCAATAGGATGAAACGGGTGCTTCCATCATTCATTAGCAGATCTCAAGCTAACTTTAATCGTGGATGAAGATTCTGAGATAATATTATGCTTGTGCAAGAACTATTAAAGACCTATCATATCAAAGGTTATGGTGTCAATTTTCACTTTTGATTTTTAGAAAGCATTTGACTTAATGAATTAGGAATTTATGATCTAATGACTTAATGAATTAGGAATTTATGATCTAACCTCTACAAAAGTTTGACTTCCCTAGTAGATTCATTAAATGGGTCTCCAATGTATAAGTAACACTTCTTTTAGAGCGTTGATCAATGGGGAAACCACCCATCTAATTAAGGTTACTTAAGGATCTAGACAAGGTGATCCACTATCCCCTTACCTCTTCACTATATGCAATGGGTTACATAATCGTATCATTTAAAAAAATTTGCTTATTAATAGTATATTTAAGTATCATAAGAAATGTAAAAGGCTCGTTATCACCCTCCTTACATTTATTGATGATCTATAGCTATTATATAATGCTAATGAAGCTTCAATTGCTTGTCTAATAAGATCACTAAAAGAATTTAGTGCTTGTTTAGGGCTTAAGATCAGCAGGTACAAGAGCTTCTTAATTACTTATATGGATGCTTTGGACTCACCTCCTTTGCTATCTTCCATATTAGGTTTAGCTCTTAAATCTCCTCCATTCATTTAACTTGGCTTTCCTTTCACTCTAAGGAAGCTCTCATTGACGGATTGCCAAAGGCTAATTAGATATGATAAAGAATTAAAATATAGACTACTAAAAGTTTATCCTTTACAGGTAGGTTACAACTTATTTCATTAGTACTTCGTATTTTGTATATTTACTATCCTCCCACTTTTCTATTCAAATGAAGCTTTATAAGGAAATTTAAAAACTCCTTAAAAACTTTTTATAGACTAGCAATGAATCCTTTAGGCATTTTTGCAAAGGTAAGTTGAAAAGAAATTTGTATGCTAAAGAAAGAAGGAGGTTTAGGAATCAAATATATAAAGGTAGTAAATAAGGTAATGTTGATCAAGATTCTTTGGAAGGTAATTTGTGACAAGGAGTCCTTTTTGGTGAAATGGCTTCATGAGCATTATTTAGTGGGATCAAGCTTATGGACAGTTAAGCCAAAACGAATGTATCATGGTACTGGCAACAAATACTAAAGCTTAAGGACCTCTTCCATCTTCTCATCAAATATAGGGTAGGTAATGGAAGGAATACATGAATTTGGTATGAAAATTGGAGTGATTTGGTCCCTTTTATGATCATCCTAGCTTTGCTAATCTTAGAGTAATTTTCCCTTTAAACACAAAGGTTAGTTGTCTAATTGAGAATGGAATATGGCATTATGATAATAGAATGACCTTATTCTTTTAAGAATGCTTCACTTAAGTCCCTCCTAACTCGCAAGTAGAGGGTAAAGTTATCTAGCTCAAGCATTCCTCATGCTCATTACTAACAAATCTTGTATGGATATGATTAGGAACCAAGCAATGGTGGTGTGAATTTAGCATCAGCTTGTTTGGAACAAACTACTTATCCCCAAACTTTCCTTTATATTATAGCTTGCAACTAAAGAAAGGCTTACCACCTTGGATGGAGCCAGAGGCTTCTATAATCTAAGCTATAAGGTGCGTTTACTTAATCAAAACTTATGCTTATCTTCTGTTTAAATTTCTATATTCTTATAAGGTATGAATGCATCTAGACTTTGTAACCTTGATCCACAAGATGACGACATAAAATGAGTTCTTTGGTGGCTTTCTTCCCTATCTAGACTTATAAAGATGACTCACGTCTACACAACTTGCTTCTTGATAACTCAATCTATAATATTTGGTGCGAAAGGAACCAAAGTGTCTTTAATAACATATCCAACTCCTCATAACAAGTAAGTGATTGCAATATTAGAATAACTACGGAGTTGTTTATGGTTAGAGGGTAATACTTGTCACTTTCTTCATCTCTGAGATCAAATTGGCCAACCTAGTAAGCAACCAAATCCTTTATATGGTTTATATATGGTGCTAAAATTAAGCTTTTATTATTATTGAATTAGATTTTTCATGTACAATTTAGTTCTTTCCATATAGACTCAGGTTAGTTTTAAATCAAATTTATTTAACTTTCAAAAATAATTCATAAGAGAATTTTATTGATTCCATGATGAATGGGAGACAACTATTTCCATTAGCTACCTAAAGGATGCTCAATAGTTCAAGAAATTGAAGAAAAAGGTCGTTGACATATATGAATATGTATCAAATTTAGGACTGGTTATCGATAGAGGAAGGAACGAGGAAAAGGGTTCTAAAAAATTACAGGCATAATCTAGATTGAAGGATAAAGTTGTTCATTGATTTAACCATAAAGTTAAAGGGAATTTTAAGAGCAATTTTCCACAATGGAAGAAGGGAATAAAAAAAAAGGAAACACATAAAAAAGCAAGTGTTGATATAGTCTAGGAGAGTTCCAATGAAGTGGATGGAAGAAATAGTGATGTTTAATGAAGAATAATTTTCATCATGTGAATCGATGGGTGATAGACACTAAGAACAGTTATCAAATGAATTTCAATGAAGACTAGTTATTCTTTTAAAGAATGGAATGGTACTATCATATAGGTGATGATGAAGAGTGTTGTCAAAGGCAGTGTTTTTATGCATATTAAGATACATGATGAAACTATTAGAATATTAGATTATGTTCTTGAGTTTCAGAAGAATTTGATTTCCATGGGTACTCTTGATAGTTAAAGGGATAAGATTTTTGGTGATGATAGGCAACTTAAGATAGTAAAGGATGCATTGATTATAATAAAAAAGAAAATTACAATATGAAATTTACGTCTTAATGGGTAAAGCAATAATAAGATCAGTAGTTGTGTCTTAATCTTTAAAAAAGAGAGATAGTACTATGGTACGACACATATGATTAAGTGATCTTGGCGAGTGAGAGATAATGGAACTTTATAAATGGAGCTTATTAAAGGATAACAAATACAAAAATATAGAATTTTGTAAGTTTCATGTGTTTAGTAAAAAGCATAGGGTAACCTTCAAGGATATAGTTTTAGGGGAGAAGCATATTAAGGAAAACATATAGAAAATTTGTACTAGAGTCAATAATCAGTAGTACTTGTTTGAAGGTGGTACTAAAACAGCCTAGAACATATGCTAAGTAGATTGGAAATTCTATTTTAAAATAATTTCAGGAAGAAATCATCATGATTGTATAGTCCATGGTAGAGTTAGAAGGATTTCTAGATAACTAAGAAAATATGGTTGAGGGGAAACTCAGTCGTTTATGCTCTATCCATTGGTGATAGAGATAAAAATACCTTTTAAGGGACTAAGGAAAGTAACGTGAAAGATAGATGAACGGGTCTATGGTGAAAAATGTGAGGTTTTATAAGATCGAGAAATTGGTTACATTTGGTCATATCTTGTTGAAAAAGGTTTACACTTTTAAAGGATTGAGTTGACATATTGATAAAGTTATTGCTAGCAAAAAAGTTCAAGCACAACTTTGACATGGTGAATATTAACTCAGCATAAGGATCTTTAGGACTTGTATGGAAAGACTATTTCTTAGTTAGACATTGGAGAATTCAAGTCAAATTAGGCAATTGTGAGATATATCTCAAATTTCAGTGAAATAGCATTTCAATGACCTTAGAATTCTAGTGAAATAAAGATTTTTTTTAGTCAATAGACATATAGTGAAATATAGGTTCAATAACCATAAGTTATATGGAAATAGAATATCAATTATAGTAATAAAGTTTTACTATAATTAAACTTCTTATAAGTGACCCAAGTATATAAATAGTTTGATAAGGGTTTTGCAAGTGATGACTTTAGAGGATCTAAGAAAGAACCTTTGGGAGGTTATATAAGGTCGTGGTTATTGTACTTCTCTTAGTATCATCTTTTCCACAACAATAAGCCTTTGTTTGGATCCTTACTTACACAAGGTAAAGGAGAGGAAATATTGAGGGGAAAAGAGGAGAAAAGAATGAAAGAGAAATGAGATTTTCTTTCCCTTATTTGTTTTTCTAATTTATCAAAGGAGGGAATTGAAACTTATATTAGACAAAAGAATTTTTTGAGACCTTTATGCCCTTAATATTGGACAAAAGAATTTATATCCTTTTTGTTAAATAAGGATACAATGATAATTTAGTTATATTAGGCTTATCTTGTCTTGAATTTCTCCTCCTTTTCCACCAATTTGGTGGGAAATACATTTGGTTCAAATTTCTCTCATATTCCTCTCCATTCTCTCACTTTCTCTTTGCATATTTCTGTCCAAACAATGGAAACCAAGAGAAATGTAATTCTCTTCATTTCTTTTCCCTTACTTTCCTTCAATCCAAACAAAGGCTAAAAGAATTTTGTCTCTTTTCCAATAGATGTAGGTTACATAGACTGGTCAAAGTACGTAAATTCTTATGTTTTTGGTTTTCTTATATTATCCTATATTGCCTTTTTTTAATAACTGGTATTAAAGAAGTTAATATTATAAAATTTGACATTAGGGCAATTGATATCGTAATAGTTGTTTATGGTCCTCCTTTCCTCATTTGACAAATGTTAAAATATTTACAGAAATTAAAATGATATCAGGAGGACAAAAAATTATCGTATTGGTCACTACATTTACTTCTTGAACTCCAACTTCTTATTCCCACATCAAGATTCTACTTCTTAAGTTTCACACGAGTTTTACTAAAATGTCCTTTTATATTGTTTATCGAGAATTACGCTGCGTGTGGTTACTGTGATCCATATGCTAATACGGAATGAAACAAAAATTTAGAGACAGAACAGAACAAAAATTGGAAATAGTGAGGTGTTTGGTTGTGATAGATAAAACAAATAAAACTGTGTTCGTCTCGAGGACATAAATGTGTTTGGTTGCAGTTGATAGAAATGTGTTTGGTTGCAGTTGACAAAACATAAAAAAACAGTGTCGATGACTAAAGTATCCCTGCAGTATAATATGATTAGAAATATGTAATTCATAGATTATTTTAAAACGAATGATTTGTATTAGTAATTTAATTGTATCTATAAATAAGGAATTTAAAAAATGAGTAACAT
>JAOSBL010000005.1:14872949-14883359 GCA_027568915.1 Erythroxylum roraimae | reverse complement strand
TAATAAGGGGAGTGGTATTTTTGAAAGTTGCTTTTGTGTTTTGCTTCTGTCACAGGGACAAGAAATCTTGTCCCACGGTTTTGGAAGGGACAAAAAATTTATGTTTCTGTGATTTAGAGTCAGAACAAAAATCAGTTAGGTCAGCAACCAAATACTGCGCGGCATAGAATTTTTGTGTTTTATTATCTATCTCCACCAACAAAGACAATAACCATACGCAACGTTATAGTCTCTCCTTATGGTGCATAACACGAAGACATTAATCTAGAAAATTAACTATGATAAGCTGCCCAGTAATAATCGAGGAATATCTCCAATTTACAGGCATCCCTGATTTCATAGTACAAAAGGAGAATATTTTGCATGCATTTTGGGATTGACCTTATTATGCTCAAATATGGAAAGAGTTTACCTTAGTGAATGCCTATTTTTGTTTCTTTATGATTAAAAGAAAACAGAATTAAGGTATTGGGTTAAAGAAAATATATGCTTCAATTCTCAAAAGTCAAAACACAAATAATGTTCTTTATTATATTATTCTTACTGAGACTGTAAAGAAATCTAGAACTAGCGTAACAAAATGCTACATGATAATGAGTTTAATTGACTATAAAATGGGAGTCACATAAATTCACGACTGCAATCATAGTATGAATTAGGAAAAGATAAAGACTTCAACTGATGGTTATTATTACAAAGGATTTCCTGGACGTTAAACTTATATTAAAGTTGCAGCCACTCTATTGTGTGACAATCTAAATTATGTCCATTCAAGTAAATACTCAGCCTTCCCATATGATCGTTGACAAATAAAACCTTGTTCTCGAACACCTCACGACCTTCGAAGTATTTAACTCATACTCTTGCAAGAATACTATGAAAGCACTAAACTATTAACTGAAACAACAATCACGCAAGAGCTATGGTAAAATCCTACCTTTATTACTTCTCCGGAAGTATACAAAGGAATGTTCTTTCTCAATGTGTTCCCATCCCATCTATCTCTGTTCTCCAGGAGCAAGACTCAAATAAGCTATTTATAGACACTTATGGATTTACGGTCTATAATCCAAATTGAACTAGACTAATTACATCACATCTTATCCTTATTAGATTATATTACATTAACCAATAAAATGACATTTCCATCTAAATAGGACCCTATCTAATGGGACTTAGCTACATCACAACTAATAAGATAAGATATTATATTTAGCTAGGAATGATACATCCATATTCATGAAGAACTTTAATATTATCAAATGATCATCCCATATGGTTTTTATTTTTTAGAGTTGATGTATATCTACTGCAATCTTATCCGTCATATCATCTAAGATCTCTCGTTGATCTCTATTCATTGATGATAAGTCATCTAAGCTCAAAGTCTTTTATAGAACACTGATCTGGTCCAATACTTACTCATATTAAGTCCGGTAGCCATGGTCCATCTATTTGAGCACACATTAAATCCTTAGAGTTCTCACATGTCTTCCTTATGTATGTGATCCAGCTAACCTTCAACTTAAGGTTCACCTTAATTTATCTTTTGATCTCACATATGAATAATGCACCTCATTGAGGATTTTCACCAATGTACATCAATACATGCTAACTCATCAACAATGCCTGTTTTCCTTGCCTACTCGTAAATTTTTGCCTTGTTTTGTCATCCCAAGTGTCAAACATTAGTCAAGGCTTGTCAATATCTGGACGATTATGCTATTAGAACTTAAGGGTCTAATAGCTATTATAGATGGACAACTCCTAATAGAGCATGCAAAAAGTTAAACGTGGTAACTTGTAGCTTTTCTAACTAGACAATTAGTGTAGGTTGTGTTATTAAATACCACTGTGGTGAGTATCTGCTCATATATGAAATAAAAACCATATCGAACCTCTGAAAATCGAGGTGGTTAAAAGTCTGCTCAAGGGAATAAAACTAGTTTAGAGAAAAGCTTCAATGAATTCATTGAAAAGACAAATATAAAGAAGATCATTTCATGGATAAACGATGATAATTATCCAATGCAATCGCATATCATGTCATTAAATTACTTAAGTAAGCATATATAAAGAAAAACTTCATATGACCTGGACACTAAATGTTAAACAAAATAGGCATACTTAAGGGTTAATTATTCTAATTCAAAGCCTACTGCCGGGACTTCATGTTTTTCTCTTCCATATGAATGTTATGACCCCATGGTACAAGATCTTGTTTTCCATAGTATTTTTAATATTAATTATATTGATCCATATTTTCCCAAAAATAAAAACGACAGCATGTCCATGCAGTCTAAAAATCCAGAATCCAGAGGAAGTAGAACCCATTCATAATACAATGGCGACTTGTATATATACTGTACTATAATAAAGTCAAATCCTTAAAACAAAGTTGACATTAACTGTATAGGAAATAATATAAAATTGAATTACCTCCAACGAAGAATCACAGACGAGTTACTAGGCAAGAAGCCCATAATACATCAATCAACAACCCTCCTCAAGACATCAATCACCAACCTTCCTCAATCCCAAACGAATAGTTGCTACAAGACTATATATATTATGCCATATAAACTAGTACAGGTCCAGAGACTCAAGAACCCTACGAGCTTGAATTTGTAGACCAGTTAGTCTCTGTTCTGGATCCAGCGTCGAGCCCCATATCAAGGAGGCTGACTTCTCACCAAGAAGTCGTCTAATGTCTTCATGTATGGTTGCCATAGGAGGCCTTTCTCTCCCATTAACATGGCCAATAAGCAGCAACAAGAATTCTCCACATTTCAATCTAATCAATAATCAAACTTCGGTTTCAGCTGGTAAGATATAGCTAGATCAAATAAACAAAATCATACACATAAATGACTCGAACACGTGGAAGTAAACTGAAGGTTTTAGGATAAAAGACAATTTCAGATCTCAAATTGTAATTTTATGAGGATGACACTGTTATTCTAATGTTGACAGAGCTGCTAACTTAGGAATTCAACTTGTACATTGGTTTATTCAAGTTAAATCTTTTTTATACCAAGTCTAGTAAAAATCAAAAGTCTAACAGGGCTAAGATTGTCTGAAACCATCAAACCTGACTTTCCAATTGTCTGATCTGAAACCAATACATTTTTCACCTTAGGCTATGTTTGGTAGAATGGTTAGTAATGGAATATAATAGAATGTAATATTATCCTATCGTTAGGAGGAGAGTTTATAATATAATGGAAAAGCATAAAAGGGGAGAGATTCATATTACATCATATTTCATTCTAAACAGTAAAAATGAGTTACCTCCGATTTGGAAGGTTTAGAATAAAAAGTAAAATAAAAAATATGTACTACCTGATATGCCCTCAATAATTTTTATAATACCAATTATATCCTCAACTATAATAACAACCCTATCAACATATGTTTTGTTCTATAAAAGGTAGAATAATCATTCATTATTATTATACGTACATTACATTTCATTTTATTCCATCCATCTTCCAAACAACATTTCACTATATTATATTATGGACCCTTCCATCTCTTCCAAATAATAATTTTTAAATATTACATCCATTTACAATTCATTCCATTCCATTAAAAACTTTACATCCAATCAAACATAACCTTAGGACTGATTCCTAATCAGTAGTGATATAAGGCCATTAATTTAACTATTTCTGATCTTTTTAGATCCTTTTCTACAACAAGAAATAAACCAATTAAACTGGCCCCAAATTGATTAAAATCTAAGTTTAGGTTCTAGAAACAGAACTTTTGCAACCTCTTTCATGTCATCTAGTATTGGGACTGTCCTCTAACCATTCTATATCATGAAGATCTTCATAATTTAGAAAACTTCAAGTAAAATGAACAGAAAATAATAATGTTTTGCTAGCCCACTCTCACTATTGCACATAGGTGAAATACTGTCAGCATGACAAAAATGAAAAATTCCAACAGAAAAGAGGCAGAAGACAGTAACTATGTAGCTGAAAGGAATTGGTACTACAGTCACAGTAAGGTTTTTTTAAGGAAAAGAAATAACGATGAGGAAATATAAATCTGCTGACCCAAAATCATTTACCATTTCAGAACTCAGATATGTAAATCAAGTTCTACTGTACCTTACAAAATAATCCACATTCCAATACCAAATCATACCCTAATACCAAAATAAATAAAAAATGAAAAAAATTGATGGTCCAACAGCATATGGTAGTTGTATCAACAAATTTGAAGTGAAACCAAATAATAAAGTCTGCAACACCAAGCAAATAGACCCTTTCCACTAGAAACTGGATCCTAAGCATCCAATGAACCACCAAAATGGAAAATGCCTAACTAAAATGCCCAATGTGGCGTTATATAAAACAAGATTTCAAGTCATTGTACCTAAGACTTTGATTTTTTGTCAAGCCAACAATGCCAAAAGTGAGAAAATAAAAGGGATGAAATGATGATTGCCAAGTACCTGAGATTTTCATCTACTTGTTTATCCCTGATGAGCATTGTCACTTCTTCAATACCATTGCACTCCTCAAAATCCTAAGGAATTACAGTGTACCATTGGTTAGATAATCAAGGTTCCTTTAATACTACAGAAGATTCAGAACTTCTTTATGATCATCAACTATAACATATATCCCTAAAATAAAGCAATATCCAATATACAACAAGAGTACAAAGCCCGTAAACATATATGTGATGCAGGGTCATCTTAATGAAAATTCACCATATGCAAAATCCTCGTTTATGGATTGTCAAATGCAAAATGGAGTGTTTGATATTAAGGGTAGAGAATTCGAAAGGGAAGCCTAGAAACATATTTTAAATTACCTTTAGAATTTCAATAACATATTATATTTCCATTTGACAAAGCCATAGCTCCTAAATTTTGTTCCAAAACAATAGCAAACTCTATCAAATCCAAATTATAGCACAACAAATGGAAAACAACAGATTCTAAAGCATGAGCATAAAAATGGATATACCATTTGATTGGCCGATGATTCTAGCATAATTGATATTAGGGCATCTAAACAGGCACCTTGTTCCATTGCACCTCTGGTCGATAATATATGCATTAAAACCTGCATCATATACCTAGTGTCTGTGAGTTTAACTGATTGCGAATATCAAATGAGAGTAAAATTCTTGAAGTTCTTTCTCTTAAGAAACTAGTAAATCATTTTAGTTATCATTTAAGTTAAACTAATTTCCTTTTACAGGGAATTGTAAAAAATCTTCTTCTCGATAACTTAAAAAAGAATTTTCTAGAATTAACAACCTGGATGCCTGGTTTAGACCTGTGATACAACTTAGTGGTTCTCCACATTTTATTTCTGCTATGTCTCAAAAAAAAATCGGATTACCTTGAATAGTACTAAGAGGTGTCAGATTATAGCCGGTTCCTAACCAGCTCATGCAAAGGTAGGAGAAGGAACACCATCTTTACATGAATTGACAATGCAAGATTAGGGGTTAATGAATATAACAGAATTATGAACAAATCGACTGTCCTAAATCAACATCTTCATAAAGTTGTTGATGGCAGACACAGGACAAAGTGATACTAAAAAAATTCATTAATCATCTAGTTTCAGTCTCAAAGACCACAATCGCTGACCTGGATTGCCTTTTGTTGATGAGCCAACACAGTGCTTTCTCTGTGGAGCAAGCAACAACCCTCCAGAACACGAAGAGCAAGCGTGACCTCCGCATCCGTGGGAAGGCTAGTAATCTTCATAGGTTCAACGCCAAATACATGGTCCAAGCTTTCAACTTTATCATCCTCCGGCGAATCTTTAAGCGAATATTGAAATAAAACAGGAACCACTGCCCTCAACAAGCAAAACCGGTGATGGGCAATCACAAATTTCAAATCCTACCAACCTTTATCTAAAATTTCAAGAAAAGCAAAGGGAAAGGAGTAACCTTGAAGGTCGGGGATGGACTGGGTATGGCAGAAGAGGTTGATGGTGAAATCTGAGTAAGCGACGGATCCCAGGAAGTTGAGGAGGAAACGGAGGGAACGGAGGCGGAGGAACGAGAATTCAGCGCGAGCGTCACGAAGGCTGGTGCGGAGGGCGAGAGTGACCTCTCTGTAAACGCGCTGCTTTTTGAGCGAGTTCACAAGATCCTCCACTGCTGTCGTTGACGAAGGTTCAGAATCCGCATTATCGCTGGTCTGAGAACTCTTATTTAGTCCTTCACTCCACATCGCCTTCTTCAGGTGCATCTTTTCAAGTGGATCACAGTGAAAGAGACGAAGCAATCTCATTACACAGAAAGCGAGAAGTGAAAATGAAAGAGCTGGAGTTTTTTTTTCTAAATTTAGTTTAATTTTTTATAAAATATTTTTAATACTCTTAAATAGTGTGTCATAGAGGCGAGTGTTCTTTCTGACCATAAGTTACATATTTAAATTACAAAAATAATTTTTTTGTAAAAATAAAAAAGAGAGGTTACTATATTGGTATCGAATTTAGTACTAATATGATATTGTACCGATAACGATCAATATTAAATATTGTTTCGAGTAAAGTTTTAAATTTATAAATTAGTCTCTTAATCGATAACGATCAATATTAGATAACATTTCGAGTAAATTTATAAATTTATAAAATCGTTTCTTATTTTTTAAATTTTAAAAATAATCTCTCCGTATATTATAATGTCTAATTTGTAATTTTATATCAACTATATTTTTAAAAATCATAACAATATAAATATGAATTGACGACAATCTATTTATTTCTATTAATATTACTTTTCATATATTGCATATATAAATAATAAATATAATTAATATGAAAATGATCATTTAATCATCATACAAATATAAAATTAAGGACAATACAAAGTATTTAAGAAATTATAATTTCATTAAATAATAAATATCTACGACTCTCTAGCTATTACAATTTACAACGAGAATTCGTGCCAAGGAAACAATCAACTAAAAATAAAATATAAAACAAAAATATTTACAATTATATTTAGAGTGCATATATACAATTTAACATACACGTCAAATATAAGTGAAATTAAAAAAGAATAGAAACGAAAACCTAGAACTTCATTTAATTAAATATCCGCTCAAGTCGCATTGATCTTAATTCTTATTTGATATAAAATCCTCATTATTAAGAGTAGTCTCATCATCACCATCATTTAAATTCACTGCACTAAATGACATATCAATACTTTCTCATCCAAAATTATCTTCCAAATCACTCTTATCTGTCAAACTCAGTTTCTCATAAACCTAATCCCAAAAAATCGATATGGTCAAAGCAAATTGTATCTACATAACTACGTGTTATATTAAGAGTTCTAGCAAAAAAATAACATTAAATTATTAAGAAATTAGAAGAAAATATGTCCAACTTAATAATAATAATAATAACATATCTTTTTCGAAGCTTTAAATTGTATCGAAAAAAGACCAAATCTTTCGATTGTGTGTTCCAATCTTCCTTTTCTTGGAATCGATGAATTTAAATATGTTTCATTTCCTTTCAAACCCTATTACACTCATACATTAACTTAAAATTTGAACCGCAAACTTTTGTAATGCTGGAATACTACTTCTAAATTGGTCTCATGAAGCAATTGTAACACAACAAAAGTAATATTATAAACAAATAAAGTAATGATTAATTTTCAACAAATAAATGTAATATATAATTTGTCTGTTTGATGAATAGCAATAGACATCTCAAAATTACCAGAAGCATTTTTATAAATCTTCGTTTGTGAGTTTGAGAAATCTTGTATCATCTCATAGGCAACAATAGTTAATAATATTCTCCTATTAACTTCAACTTTCTTTGTAAAACTTAGTCTGAAATAGACATTATGATTAAAAAAACGCCCTAGTTGCAAACATCGGAGAGTAAAAGTGTCTTTCTCATCTCTCATTGATAACTATAAGATAAGGAGTGTATACAGAAGACCCACTTTTTATATTGAACTTAATTGCTTCCTTTGCCCTCTCCATAACATCATAAAAATGACCGATTATTGCTTTCTCATAACTATCAGCTAGAGGAAGTATCCCACACCAAAGACTCACAAATCTGGATGACAAATTCACATTAGTATCAAAATTCATTATCTTAAGGTATAATTCTAGCAACCTTCAATCTAACATTATACCTAGCATGCTGAGATGTAAACCACTTATCACATATAAATATTTTCCTCAACTCCTTCTTTATCAGAATAAAGCACTGAAGTGAAAAGAAATTAGTTGTAAATCTTTTAAAAATAAGATGACACAAATTCTTACCATTTGTGAAATTCTTTCTCATTAAATTTAGGATCCTTACATGATTGTAGATGAAGGTAGTCAGCTTTTTTGCCTTGTATACAATCTCATCAATAATAAGAAAATATCTAACATTTCCTATATTTTTCAACATTTGGTCAATATAATATGCAACACAAGGAGCCCAATAAAAAGGAATTATAGTTGCTTTGCAATCTTCTTCTATTTGCTTTATAAGTAGAATCATTGTCAATAATAAACTAAACAATAATTTTTTAGCCCAACTTCATTAACTATCTAAAATAAAGTATCAACATCCCTAACAAGGTCAGATACAACAATATAGATGAAAAACATTGTCCCCTTTGTAGAATAAACCCAAAAAAAAAAGATTCATGTCTTCTATTTGTCCAACCATCGCACATGATTGAACACCCATAAGTAGCCTAATTCATTCTTCTTTCATCAAAATAACTTTTTATTTCATAAGTAAAGCTACTTAAAAGTATTATAGTCATCAATTGAAGGAGCTTATATCTTGGATCGTAAGAGGCAATAACCTCTACTATAGGTTGATAATAATAAGACTGAACAACATTGAATATTATACTTAAATCATACCACTATCTAGTCATTGCTATGTCCACATTATGAGTCGCTTCTATAGATTGTAGGGCACTATAGATTGAAGGCTAAGCTCTATAAGTTATTTATGGTGCAAAAAAATTAAACATTTGTCTTTTTCTTTTCCTAACATTAGGTACAATATTCCTTTCTTCTTAAGTAGGAATACTACCACTTTTGACATTCCTACTATCATCTTGACCACCAATAAAACAACTTCTACTACCAATTTTACAGTTGAATCTTTGTCTTCTATCTTTCTCATGCTAATACTATTCAAACAAAGTCTTCATTTGTCATCTTATATGATGACTCACTTTTTTACAAGGATTCACATCACCTTTGACCCCAGTTAAATGCTTCTTTAATCTGGTGATTCCTCCACCTTTTAAATGCTTGTTGCACTTGAAGTGGCTAAATTATTAGTAGTACTTGAACTTTCTTTCATTTATATATAAAAATAAAGAAAGAAATATATCAAAATTAACTTAATAACTTCATATCAAAATAAAGATGTGTAGAAAAAAAAGGAGGAAATAGATTAATAATAGTTTCTTAATAACTCATGTTTCTTTTTAAACCCAAACATCACATATATACACTAATTGTTGCACTTTCACAAGTATAACTTATGTTTTTGCGATTACATAATTCAAACATAAGGTTACAACTATAACTATTTTGTGCAATTATATAATTCAAAAATAAACTCATAACTATAACCTATTTTTTATGATTATATAATTCAATCATAAATAAGTCACAACTATATCTCATTTTGTGTTATACATACTTGAACTATAAACTCACATCAATAATTCAATTTTTGTAATTACATAATTCAACCGTAAAGTTACAAATATAACTCAATTTATGTGATTGTATAATTTAAATATAAACTCGCAACTATAACCTATTTTGTATAATTATGTGATTCAACCATAAACTCTTGGCTATAACTTATTTTGTATGATTATTGATTAGTTGATTAAATAATCCAATCATGAACATATGCTCACCACTACAACTCAATTTGTATAATTACTAATCATATAATTTAATTATAAATTAACGAATACATTTTGATGATTGCAAAATCCAATTTATAATATATAGCCCAATTCATAATACAGACTAACCTTTCATTCAAATTTCAGTGTATCTTAATCTCAAATTTTAGACAAGAACAAACTCAATTAATAATTCAATTACAAATTTTAAACAACAAATGAATAACTTCAAACTAGTAATCCAATTCTAAATTTCAAACAATAAATGAATAGCCTCAAATTCATAATCCAAATCAAAATTGTAGTTTCCAATCATCACAAAAACACAAAAATTCCATTTTCCAAACAACACTCTATTAATTTTTATTAATGACACAAATTCAAACTTCTATAATTACAATTTACAAGCCATACACTATAATGTTAAGTAAAGATGACTTCATGTCTAATAATTTTGGTGACAATCAAATAATAATAATATTAGAAATAAATGAACTATTTTGATAAGTG
>JAOSBL010000005.1:14716674-14730488 GCA_027568915.1 Erythroxylum roraimae | reverse complement strand
TAATAATAATAATAATAATAATAATAATAACATAATTCAAAATTGTAAAATAAATATTGCAACAATTATCAAATAATTAATGAATTATATCTTCTATTATTATTATACTATAAGGGCATTTTCGTTATTAACACTATTTTTTGTTTTGTCCCCGGTAACCAAACACATTTTTGTACTCAGGATGAAGACAATTATCTCTGTTCTGTCCACCGCAACTAAATATTTCACTGTCTCTAATTTTTGTTCTGTCCCGTCCTGTTCTGTCTCGTCCCGTCCTGTCCTTATCTGCTGAAGACGCTAACCAAACGCTGCATAAGTGAACACCGTACTATTAAAATGAAACCCATTCTTTCCCGCCTAAAGAAACCTGCAACCAGTGCACAGAAATCACCGACTTGTCTTTAGCAATCATACGATTCCTGAAAATGAACTGCAGAGGAAAAGACGAGGAAGTGAAAGCCATGGCAGAGTACCTCATATGCCACCACTCTCCCCAGCTCCATTCCATCGTCCTCTCTACTGACTCTCAGCTTCATTTCCCCCTTTACGTCGAGTACTTCCTTCTCTTTATCTATTCCTCTCTTATCTTCTTTTTCCTCTGGTTAATGCTTTTTTTCGCCTTTTTCAGTTTTGCAGAGCTAATGGACGAGCTTCCCCGTCTCGCCCGTCTCATCTCCTCTCAGCCCACCGAGTATCTGCGCCATTTCGACCTAGCTGCCCTCTGGGCTCATGTAACAAACTTGTTTTTTCTTTTTAAAATGCGTATAATCTGGAAGAATATGATGTGGGTCGAGGCTTGGATTTGAATGTGTCGTCTAAACATTAGTGCTAATGACGTGTATCCATTACTTGAGGCATTTGTGGAATATTTCCATTTTGTAATTGATTTAGGATAATATTTGTTCTTGCTCATGGATGCTCGATGGTACGTTTTATCAAGGTCATCAACTGACGTGAGTGCTGTGTGTGTTCATGTAGAAAATCGTGCTGAAGAATTTGAATTTTGATGAGAAGGGATACGAGAAAAAGTTCATTCATATTCGGATTAATGTCAGTGGATCTCCTCTTGAGTGCCCAGGTTTTGCAGCTTCTATTATTTTGTTGGTAATCCTTCCTTTTTTTTCCTTTTAATTTTACATTTTCATGTTTTCTTCCAACACAGAGTCTTTTCCAAGTATTGGACACATTCGAGTGAAGCATTGGGGGATTCTCCTTACTCTCAAGGGGACTGTTATCAGGTCTGGAGCAGTAAAGATGTTTGAAGGGGACAGGATGTATCGGTGTCGTAAATGCAAGCACGAGTAGGTTTATTTTCTGAATTTCGAGTGAATTAACTTTCTTTGTTTGATTTGCTTATGATCAGGCTATTCTTTTCTCTTTGGATTGTAGCAAGAGTCGGCTATTCATCAAATTATAATGTCTTTGGGCATTCTACAAGGAGATTGGTTGCCTAAAGCTATATAAATTATTTCTCTAACTAACTCTAGAAATATTTGGGCTTGATACCTTTTGATGAGTCAAGCTTTGATTAATCATGGAATTTGATGATTACATGTTAAAGTATCTAGAGTCAGGATATTGAGGCTATAGAGATCTCATCTTTCATAATCCCAGTTATTTCAAAAGTTCTATTTGTAGATATTACAAGACTAATTTGGTTAGACTTTTCATAAACTTATGCAAAATAATGTTATTGCCACTTCATTGCCATCAACAAGTCAAGTTTGTGAATGGAAATCGCGTGTTATTAATAATGTCTAACTACTTATGTTAAGCATGTGAGTTGCGACAAGCTTGACTTTTTCCCAACTAATGTGAAAAATGGGATTACTTAATATCATTTGGAGATAGCTCCAAATAGCTTCATAATTGAAGAATTACTCACCAGAATTTTTTTTCATTAGTGCTTTTTGTTGAGCCATTTTTGGCATCAACGAAAAGCATGCCCTAGATTAACAACTTGAAATATAGGTTTATACCAAAGTAGATCAAGACCCTAATGTTGAGTGGAACTTAGATGTTCAATGTCTATGTTCTTGTTCACCTTCATTGTCAATCATGATTTGTAAAAAGTTTGCTAGCTTGGTGAACTCAAATTGAAGGATTGTTATCTTGGTGATATCTTTGTTGGATCAAAAAGTTAAAATCTTCTCTTGCATGGTTGTCAATGTTACCAATTTTGATATACTTGTAAATGCATATTCTATTCTGGCAATTGACCTCAAAATGTAATTGTCTAGGTTCCCAATTCATCCTGAGCTAGAAAGCAGAAACTCCATAACATTGCCATTATTTTGCCCTTCTCAGGTTTGTAATCTTTCCACTGTAGTCTTATTTTTCTGTCAAGTTTGATACATTCCTACGATTTGTAGGAAAGTTTAAAGTGCACTTCTTAATTATAGGATGTTATCATGTTTTATGTATTTTTTTCTCAAATCACCACCGCATTCATAGGTAAGAGTTGGATTAGGAAATATTCTTTTAGATCATTCTTGATGAAATATTTCTTTAGAATGTTCTAGATTTATTCAAGGCTATAAATACAGGAGTTTAGGCTTTAATAAAGGCTATAAATATAGGAAGATTTATAGCTATAATTTTCCAGTGATAATTTCTTAATTTAGATGCCTTATGTAGCTATACGTATGCAAAATAGAATACCTATACAAATATCAGCAATACAAAGAACTTCTTATTCATATCAGTTTTCATGATATCACAACCAACCTATTTTTTCTAACAAGGAATCTTAGGAGTTTCCTTTTTTTCCCCTCTTCCTTACTCCATGTTTGAAATTATATCAGATGATACACCCCCCTTGTTTATCCATCAACCTCTCCTAATATTAAGGATTCTGTCAATAAGAAAAAGAATCCTCATGGCTTGTCTTCAAATTCACATTTAGTTCTAATTACTACTATTAGATTAAATGGAGACAATTTTTTTGCACTAGTCTCAATCTATATTCATGTACGACCAACGTAGAGGAAAGATGGGTATTTAACTGGTGATAAAGAACTAGACTTGGATGATCTTGCCTATTCAATTTGGGATGCAGGAAACTTCATAGTTATGACATGGTTAGTAAATTCTATGGAGGAGGATATCAATTCCAATTATATGTATTATTACAAATCAAAGTAATTTTGGAATAATATTAAGGTTGAAGGTATGTTTTAAACTCTAATGGTTGTACCAAAATTCAATTTAGATCCTAACATTTAGTAGTATTCAAGTACCTTAACGTTTCAAAGTCATCTGACTAATTTCCCAACTAATAGAATCTTTAACCATCCCAATTAAGTACCACACTAACGATGATGTGCTTTAAATTTTTTTTATTTACTTTATCGGGACTTACTAGTGCCATATGGTGTCCATTTGGCACTAATGGTCTGACTTCCAAAATAAATTCTCTTTCCTTCTTTTCCTTTTGTCTTCTCCATGACACTTTGTGTTTGATTTTGTTTTATTTGGAGTTTTCTCAAGATTTTCTAGCTTGTGTGCCAAATCTTTCTCATAATCAATGATCTTTGGCAGTGTTGTTTGTAACAATATGTTGTTCTCTCTTCTCTTTAATTATGTATAAGTGTTTTTATTCTTGGCTATTTGGTTGTTATGGTGTTTGCCTATTGAGAAACTGGAGGAAATTCTTGAAATGAGGGGGTTCTAGTTTTGATTCTATTTGTTTCTTGGAGAAAAAGGCGGTAACAGTTATGTCATTACATGTTAAGCGAGACATATGTTGTTTTAATGATCCATAGAATTTGAAGTTTCTTTCTTTTTATATGGATTATGCATTTGTTTGATTTCTTTTATAGCTAGGAATTCTTTTATACGATTTTGATTATGTTCATCACAAGAAGAACTACAACAATTTGGGGTAAGGAATCAAAAATCATGCCCAAAAAATCATCTTTATGCTTAATCGCAATTACTTGTGTTAAACTTTAATTATTGTTAATGGTCTTTATGTTTAGATTTGGTTTGTAAGCATGCCAAGTGCATGAGTTAGTGAAATTTGTAGGTAAGAATGCTGCTACAAGACATGATTAGTATTTCCTGAGCAAAAGAGGTCTAGTTCATATCGCAATGGCTTAAAACGGCAACAATCTTTAAAGATGAGGAAGGAGACAGTTGTTCCAAGTCATTTAAGTTAGTAATGACTACTATATGTTATTTGCATATGCTCATTTTTAAAATTCATTTGTATTAACAATCAAGCTTTGCAAGATTTACACATGGCCAAATAGCTTGTAGCTAGTAGGCAACAAGTCTAATTCCATTGCAAAAGATGCAAGAATGTCTTACAAATTGTATGGCCTTGACTTTATATCATAGGTCGACAATAGGAAAACGAAAAATATAAGCACACAACTTTTACAATATTGCTACTATAAATACTTGAAAAAAAAGTATATTGTTGGTATATGATTATGGATAGTTGTGCAAAGGTACTATTTTTTATGCTTCCTTTATTGCCCTTTACGTGTATCATATAATAATAAATTGGCAAACATGTAAACAACAACAATAGTATCCAATGAGTCCCACTGAAACGCGGAGTCTGGGGAGATCCAATAGTACATAACTATACCCCTACCTAATAAAGAGATTGTTTCTGATATACCAACCTATAATGCAAAATATTGATAATACAAAATATAAATAAATAGATATAAATAAAAATATAAAAATATGTAATGGACTACATAATACAGTATTTATAGAACATGTTAAAGATTAACAATAAAAATAAAATAAGTAAATAAATACACAAACCATAAAAAAACAAGAATAAATTAAACTAGCTATTTCAAGAAAGTAATTAGACTAAGTAAAAAATTGCTTAGGCTAAATAACTAGGAGTGAAGTACTACGTAATCCAAATATTAAAGTTAAATAAAATGAAAGACTCGGAGGAAAATCTTTAAAAGACTTAAGAGAATGAGAAAGATCTCTGTGTGAGAGATCCTTTATTTGTATCGTAGTATTGGAAAGTTCTTTATTATGGGCCATATTGTCCGTAAGTTCTAGCAGACTTATATCATTCTTGATCATTTTCTCCAAGTTCTTCTTAGGCTTTTTTTTTTCTTATAGTATTTAAATACTATTTTCTCACATCTTCTCACTAGAACATCAGGGTGTCTGCACATGTTCAGACTACTTAAGCCTCGTCTCTCTTAAAGTTTTATTAATATTGACCACCTTTAATTTGTCTCTTATAAATACATTCTTTACTTTATCTTTTTTAATAAGGTTATATATTCAACGGAGCATCTTAATCTTTGCTACCTTTAGCTTATGATTATGCACTTGTTTGATGGGCCAAAACTCCGTCTCACTTAGGCTTTGTTTGACAAGCAGTGGATTGCATGAGTTGTTAGCTGATTTTATCAGCGGTTAGCTAATGACTGATTATAGCTGCTGATTTGATCAGCGGATCACATCAGCTGTTTATTAAAGATATTTGATAAAATTAACTGTTTAGTATTAGCTGTTGATGTATAAAATGACTTATGAGGATATAATTTAAAAAAAAATTATTAAGGACATGAATATTATATATCTTAGTATTTGGTTGAATATTCTTATAAGAATTTAAAATTTAGATATTTGATTTTGCAAAAATTAAGTTTATAACTTTAATAAAAAACATAAACCATATAATAATAATAAGGGTTAATTACCAAAAAAGCCCAAACTTTTGTCAAATTTTCAATTATAGCCCGAATTTTAAAAAGTAGCAATAAAATGCCCAAATTTTTAATTTTTTTAAAATTCTAACCCAAACTTAAAAAATAGTAATAAAATGTTCAAATTTTCAAAATTTTTTAATTCTAGCTTGACGTTAGTGTTTCTGTTAAGTTTGCTGATGTATCTTGTCACGTGTTTTAGAAACCTTAACTATTAATATACGTCAGCCAAAATTAACATATCAAATAAAGATTAATGAAACGACATCGTTTACTAACATAATTAAAATGACATCATTGTTTAAAAATGACCTAAATCAGATTATACAGTCTTGATAACTTTACGCTTGGATTTTAGTTTTTTTTTCTTCGTTTTCAATTTGTTCTCTTGACGCTTTCACCCTCCAATTTTCATATTATACAGCCTCGATACTCTCATATTAAGAGCATTAGGAGAACGAATTAAAAACGAAGAGCTTACTGTTGTAGTACGCTGTACTGCAAGAGTAGTTTGAGATATCAGAAGAACAAATAGAAAATAAAAGGTTGAGGACATTGGGAGAATAATAGATAACATCAGGCTAGAGTTGAAGAAAATTGAAACTTTGAGCATTTTGTTGCCACTTTTTGAAGTTTGTGTTAGAATTGAAAAAAATTGAAAGTTCGGCCATTTTATTGCTATTTTTTAAAGTTCGAGCTATAATTAAAAAAATAATGAAAGTTGAAGTTTTTTTTGGTAATTAACCCTAATAATAATAATTATCATCATCATCATCATCATCATCATCATCATAATCATCATTATGATGATTATGATGATGATGATGATAATTATAATCATCATATAATCATCATTATCATGATGATGATTATAATGATGATGATTATGATGATGATACATCTAAGCATAAAATATAACAATCGAAATGAAGTTTAACAATATAATTCAAATAAAGCAAAAGAAATGAACATCATTATTTAAAGCAAAGGTTTAGAACAATTTAAAACCACGTCTAATTGTCATTAAACTATAAGTAATATTATCACGAATAGTTGTCATCTCCTGAATTCTCTATTCTTCAACACTTTCTTGTATAGAGTTAACTTTAACATCTTGAAATACATCTAGAGGTATAAATTTAGGTTCTTGATCGATGATGTTAAAAGCTGGGTCGTCAATTATACTTCTTTTAATATTGTCATACACCGCAAAAGTGCACAAATTATTCTATTTTGATCCATCAATGAATACTTAGGCATTTTCTCTAATATCTTCTATCGAGCCTTAAGAATACCGAAAGTCTTCTCAATACAAATTCTCAATGATAAATGAGCTCAATTAAAAACTTCTCGAGATCCTCTTAGATTTGCACCACGAAATTTCGATTGATGATGCCTTGTCTTTAAGTAAGGTGTCAATTATCCTTCTCTTTTCGGATAGTTTTTGTCAACTAAGTAATATTTTACCTGAGAGTCTATAGAGAAAATATAATTAGTATAGATGATATCATAAAAAGTCTAAATCATAAATAACAAATCCTTTAAATCTTAAAATTATCTATCGGTAGTTTTGGAAATTTAAGTCTCGAATTACCGATTGTATCAAAGAAAATACGAGAATCATGTGCTGATTCCTTCCAAGTTGCTAAAACATACGTAAATAGTAAGTCAAAGTTACATGCTGCCAATATATTTGTAGTCGTTATTCCTTTCCGTCTTCTATATCTCATTTGATCCTCCTTTGCAACAACTACTGCTATATGTGTACCATCAATAGCTCCAGTGTAGTTCTAATATAAAACAATGATCATAAGATAATAAAACAACATTTGTCAATGAAAAATGTAATGAAGGGGAGGAAGAACATATTCAATTACCTAAAAATGTGCCATATATCTAGCATCATTGGCAATTTGTTATGGAATCTCCTTGAATTCGAGATCTTTTAGTACGAGTATATCTCTTGAAAATCCATCCATAGTAGTCAAAATTTATTTAAAAACTCTACTCACAGTTTCACCTGAATGTTGAAAGCGCTCTTGGGTATCTCTATTAGGGGAACCTTTACTTAGGACATACACGAATAAACTGACTTTCACCAAAATAGATATCTTATTCGAAGTTGTCAAACCATAATTGTTTTCCAAAACTATACATAATTGACGAAATGTATTTTGATTCATCCTGAATGTATTAAAACATCATTTTTCATAACCATTCAATAATTCATTCATCCATAGTTCTCTTTTTTGATAGGAAGTCATGCATGATTCTTTGTATATGTGGTTAAAAAAAATACACACTCATATAATTCGCTACACAAGCCACCGAATTCCAAAACTTATTCTCATTGTCCAAAAATTGCTTAATTTACAAAAGTTGCATAATTTGCATAACATTATCATCCATACCTACAAATCAACAAGTAAAATTATATTCTAAATAAAGAAGACACTTAAATGTCTAAATATAAAGAAATAAATAATATAATACGTAATAAATTACTAACAAGATAACATAATAAAATAAAATAAGCTAATTAAGTTCATAATGGCTTAAAACATAACATGTCAACATAAGTGCACAAATAATAAAAACAATAAATTAAACATAGTAATGCATAGATAGAAACTATGCTTAATGTTATTTATTTTTGTCATACTCATACATAAACTTTATATATTCAACTCTCTTTGTATCATCTGGTAAATCGAAAAAAATGACCATTCTTTGCCGATCTTCAATTAACATGCCAGCAAAGTAAAATTCGAAAGTTCCAGTCTCTAAAATTTAGGAGCTCCTCATTTTTCTTGAAAAATGAATTCGCTATCATTAACTCAAATGCCATTGCAATATCCAACAAAGCAGTCTCACTATCATTCCTATTCCTATACCTGAAATCTCCATGAGTTCATGGATACCCATTAAAGATTACCCCTATATGATCATTAAAGTCTCCTCCTAGAATTACTTTCTCTTTAGGGAGAATCTGCTAAATCACCTCATACAGCTCTTCCCATAATTGATGTTAAAGTTGTTCGTCCAAACTTACTTGAGATGCATACGCTCATACCATATTGAGAGCATCTTTCACCACAATCTTTATCGACATAATCATATCCTTAGCCCTCTTTACCCCTACAACATGATTTATAAATTTTTTAACAATCAAAATACCTATCTCATTTTGTCGTCTTGAACACCTTGAGTTTTAAAGTTTGAGCTCATTAATCTTTTTTGTGTTAGCCTCCATCCATTTTGTCTCTTGAATGTACGCTACATAAATCTTATATTTGTCTAAAATTTTTACTAATTCCAAGGACTTCTTTGTAAGGATCTTGATGTTCCAAAAACCTATTCGTAATTTGTCAACATCTTCTTTTCTCTTAGACCCAAAACTCATCAAAGGACTAGCTTTTGCTCTATCATTGGTAGTCAAAGTTACCATTCCTATCCCAATGCCTAACATAAGCTAAAGAAAACAAGTCGCACAAGTCCCTAAATAACTCCAATATAACTCGAGAGAGAAAACAAAGATTATTAATAAATTTCAAAAAAGGCACCTCAGAAAAAAGAGGGTTTGAAAATTACAAGTTCACATGACTGCAAGCAAATTAAAAATTTGTTGGTCCAAAATCTTAACCACTACTAGCAATTACGATCCTGTAGAACGCTAAAATTCAATATTGAACAGTTAAAACAGATTGAACAAAATATTGAAAATTGTAAACAAAAAGAGCTGAACCATCAAGGATAGTAAACCCAGACAGATGGGAAAATTTATGAAGAAAGCAAGTGTAAGGAACCAACAATACCAACAATATCCAATCTACTAAATAACTCTCAGCCTAATTAAAACTAAGCCATGTGGTAAGTTGAGAAATTTTATGACAGCCCCGAATGAAAAGTTTAGTAATAAGAAGAACTAATAGTCACAAACAATGGCAAGGAGAAACAAATCAAGTTGGAACAAAAGTAGTGTCGACACAGTACTAGAGTTTTATGACAATCACACAAACCAAAAACCTAACAACCACACAAAGGATAAATTAATAATTTGTGACAAACCAAATAATGAACTAGGTAAAACTAGAGAGTTGAAGAAGCAGCGGTATGAGCAAGAGCAGAGCTTTGTTGAGAAGCACCTTTTGGTACATGCAAAATGGTTTAGATCGAGTGCTCTGATACCATGAAGAATTTGGAATGCTTTCTGATTTATTCCATGACTTCTTGACTTACAATTACAGCTAGCAAAGGCATATATATAGCCTAAATAAATATTAGCCCCAATCACAGGATTAAAACAGATTACCTAAATCAAGGAAACAATCTTAACAGCTGGCCGTGAATCAATCACAACTTTTATTCTAATTTGACTAATTCCTTAAATTATGGACTTCCACAAATCTTGCTCATTCCTAAAATCGTGGGATAACAGCCCACTAATCTTGCTCGTATTTCCACAGTAGTGATAGATAGGCGATCAACATTTGGATATTGCACGTTTGTTGGAGGAAATCTAATTACTTGGAGAAGTAAAAGCCAAAATGTTGTGGCATGAAGTAGTGTTGAAACAGAATTTAGATCCTTTGCATATGGGATTTGTGAAGCTGTGTGGATTAAGAAATTAATAACGATTTAAAGTTTCCTGTATCACTTCCTATGAGAGTTCATTGTGATAAGAAAGCTAACATTTTAATTGCTCATAATTCGTTGCTTCAAGATCTAACTAAACATATTAAAATTCATAGGCACTTTATTAAGAAAAATCTTGAAAGTTGGCTAATCTGTGTTTCTTGTGTTCCTACCTCTCAACAACTGATTGATACACTCACCAATAGTCTACTGAAAAACAATTTGACATTCTAACAAACAAGTTGGCAATAGAAGACATCTATAAGCCAGCTTAAGGGGCAGTGTTGGATTAGGAAACATTCTTTTAGAATATTTGGGATAGAATATTCCTTTAGACTATTCTGAAGTTGCTGTAAATATAGGAGTTTAGGCTTTAATCAAGGTTGTAAATATAAGAAAATTAATAGCTATAATCTCCTGGTGATAATTTCCTAATTTAGATGCCTTATGTAGACATCTGCATGCAAAGTAGTACCTATATAGATATTAGAAATACGAAGAATTTTCTTGTTTCATATCAATTTTCAATGACTTACTGCAATATATTTCAATTTACAGTTCACATTTTTGGATGGATATCTTTGGTGTTAAATTGAATTAGTTTTTGTTCTTGGTCATTTGAGTTTAAGATTGATATTTCTGATACAGAAGGGGGTTGTTTTCTTTTCCATGGATGTTGTTCCTTTTGGGTATATGTTGATGCTAATTATGCTTTCACATGTAAAATTGCAGGGTTCTAAAACTTGCGGAGGCACTAGTTTTGAATGTTTAGAAGACAGTGTGATGCGCCATGACTATCAGGAAATTAAAATTCAAGAAAGCACTCAAGTTTTAGGTGTTGGGGTCATTCCTCGTTCAATTTCAGTTATTTTAAAGGATGATCTAGTTGACATTATTAAAGCTGGAGGTGCTATTTTTATGAACCTTATCTTTTCTTGGTTATTTGGGTTTATTATTTTGGCTGCTGGTTTCTTGTTTTGAAGTGTTAGCCATTAGTGAAAATGGAATGCTATTGGCACAGATGATGTCATTGTTACAGGGATCTTGACTGCAAAGTGGTCTCCTGATTTAAAAGATGTTCGCTGCAATCTTGATCCTACATTAATAGCTAATCATCTCAGGTATGTGAAATAGTCTGTTATAGATTAGATCTAAAAATTTCTATCTTTTGCTGAATTTGGCAAATAAATCTTTATCAAATCATTAGCACTAGTGTGAATGCTCATTTCCTTGAGATGTAATAGTTTGACTTCTTCCTTGAATATTAGTTGAAAAATTATTAACCCTTTGTTGATGCATTTGCTTCTTGAGGGTTTTGACTTTTACTAGGATCCCTTTTGAGTTTCAATTTGGCTTCAGGTCGTTGTGCTCTTATTCTGGCTTCGATTAGCATGAAGAGATATTTAAAACAATATAGTTTTTACATATAATAGAGTCAAAACAGAAGGGCCCATTCAAGATTGGGAAACTGAAGTTTAAGGCCAAATTTAAAGAGATGTTGTCTTTCAAAAATTTGAAAGTCATAGGGTAGTCTAGATCTATTAACCTTGTTCTCTATTTCTTTCTTAAACTTGTTCCTTCAGGAGTTATTTCATTACTAACTCTTTGGTCATTATTCATCTCTAGCCAACCACCATCATAGTTTGATCGTTTTCTCAAATCTTTGTCCTTTGTCATATCTTCTTCTCTACACCTCTCTTAAAATGTGTTCCCTTTGTCATTAGGAGAAGCAATGAGCTCAAGTCAGAGATCAACATCCCTGATGATATTATAAAAAAATTCAAGCAGTTCTGGTTAGACTTTAAGGATACTCCTCTAAAAGGTAAAAAGATTTTGGAGGAATACATGTTTAATATTTGTTTCATCTATATGTAATTGCTTCAGATTCAATATAGTTCCTCTTACAAATATGGAATACTTTTTGTCTGGAAACAGGTAGGAACGCCATTCTACGAGGTATTTGCCCACAGGTTTTTGGACTTTTTACAGTGAAGCTTGCTGGTATGCTGTTGTTACAAATTGTTTACTACTTTTGAAAAATTAGTGAACTTTGTAGTCATAGGACGTTTGCTAAAGAAGTCTGAATGTCAAGTATCTTTTGCTTTGTGTGCTTCCATCTAATTAGTTGCATTGGCCATAAGATCTTCCTTGGTTACAATAACATGCCTCTTTGGTCTTAGTGGCATTAACACTTATTGGAGGTGTGCAACATGTTGATGCTTCTGGTACAAAGATTCGAGGAGAGTCCCATTTACTACTTGTTGGTGATCCAGGTGATTTTCTGTCCTACCTTATGATCCTTAAATTAAAGCCAAACATATTTATGCTATGTTTGAATGGCAATCAACATAAAGCTTGAAGTAGAAAGTTGGAACTATTTAATAGAGTTGTATACTTGATTATATTTGTGAGAAATAAAGAAAAGAAGTATCATAATTAACATATGGGGGCAAATATACTTTTATAATGAGCCAGCTTTGTGATCTTTATGGATCATCTAAACGGATATGAGAACACTAAAAGTAGAACATCAGTAGACGCTTTAAGTAAAGGATATGCACTAGTAGTGCTACACTTGATGTTTCATTCTTAGAATTTTCATAGGTTCTCCATCCCTTGTACTAAGTATAAATAGGAAAATCTATTGAATTGCATATGTGATGCATGAACATTTATTGAACTACACCATGTTTTGATTCTGAAAAGGATTAAAATAAGTAACGATTTAGAACATATGTGGAGAAGCTTCTTAACTTCCATTCCTCCTACTAAAAATGCAAAAGAGAAGTTGCTCGGTAAAAGAGTCGGGAAAGGAAAGGTGAAAAAGGAAAGTGTCTAGCAATATGTAGAAGATATATTGGAGTATCAAGTTATGAAGAAGTAAAGAAAGTAAAGATGACCATCTATAGCATGAGTATGATAACCCATCATATACATAATGGAAGGCATGCCTTCTTTGATCTTCTACTTTTAATGGATTATTGTTTCTCACTCCATTGACTAAACTAGATTAGTCTTCACAACTATGTTGCTTGGATATCACACGCATTCAAATAAGGGTATAATCCATGATCTAAAGTTCACATGGGATATAATTGATTATCGTCTCAAATTCTAGAATTCGGTATTATTGATGAAGAAAAATTGCTTAATCTTGCATAGAAATCTATAAACTTCATGAATTTAACTACAAATACGGTATGATATGGAATATATTGTTGTGCGTAAACATAATACAATTTTCAGGCACAGGGAAGTCTCAGTTCTTAAAATTTGCTGCAAAGTTGAGCAACCGGTCTGTTATCACTACTGGATTGGGAAGCACTAGTGCCGGACTAACTGTCACAGCTGTTAAAGATGGAGGTAATTGATATGGATGAGTGTTTTATTAGGAGTCTATTAGAGGAGTATTAGTGTTTTATTAGGAGTCTATTAGAGGAGTTTTAGTAAAAGTCTATTATTTCCCTATTATTTCTGCACTAG
>JAOSBL010000005.1:14683519-14709678 GCA_027568915.1 Erythroxylum roraimae | reverse complement strand
GTCTATAATGTAAGGAGTACTTTAGTAAGTATCTAATTTATAGATTTTATTGTCTATAATTTAGGAAAACAGAATATATGTATATAAACATGTATGCTATATTCAGTGCTGGCACCTGCCCAGGGCCCACAATGAGAGGGGGCCCCAGCCCCCTCTCTAGACTCTTAAATGCACAGCAATACATATGTTTTAAGCCACCGTTATAGTCATTTAATGGGGCCCCCTCTCTAGACTCTTAAATGCACAGCAATACACTAATATGTTATAACTTTTTTTTTTGAAATAAAGGTAATTTTGTGATTTTCATATTTATAAATAGTCTAGAAATATTTAAGTTTACTTTTACCTTCTAATTTTTTTATTTTCATTAATATATGTATTTAAAGTACTCCAACTCAAAAATTAGCAGCAAAAATTTTTACGATTCTGTCTTCTGAGTTCTAAGTATAATTTAAAGGTAAAGTTTCTGATTTTTTAATATATTTTTACTCTTTGTTTTTTATTTTTAATATTAGATATTAAATTTTGCTATTTATTTTTTTCTTGTATCACAGATATAATACCATTTATATATCTTTGTGATATATTGTGTAGCTGTTGGAGTTTGGTTATGCCTGCATACTTCTTCCAGTTTCATACAGGCACTTTTGTTCTTTTTCTAATCCAACTGTGTTATAATTAGTTTATATTATGCTGCCTAAAAAGCATTTGTCTGAAAGTGAAAAAAGGAAGAAAAAAAAGAAAACAAGTAGCATAGTTGATAAAATCTCAAAAAGGAGCAATAAATAAATTTATTAAAAAAGTAGGCTCTTCTAGTGAGAATCTTGAAGAATTAGGAGAAGGTGGTTTTGATAATATTATTAATGATTTTGCATCTAGAAATGCATGGAGAAATTGTTTTTCATAAATCATGATCCTCTGTGTATTTGTTAGTGTTATGATCATTTAATATTTAGTTGGTTATGTAAACTTATAAATTGAGTCATGTTTTACACAAATATGTAAATTTAAGTATATCGTTGATTTATTAGGGCCCTTTTTTTAATTTCGCCCAGGGCCTATAAAACTATAGGAACGGCCCTGGCTATATTCTTGACAAGTTGGGAATGATAATCCATGTTCACCAACTTAAGAGGGAGTATGAAAAAGTTTGTCAGATTTTGTGTACATATTTAATAGTCTATAATGTAAGGAGTACTTTAGTAAGTATCTAATTTATAGATTTTATTGTCTATAATTTAGGAAAACAGAATATGTGTATATAAACATGTATGCTATACTTTGAAAGGAAAAGAAGAATTTTCCTAATCCTGATCTGTAATATACATAAATATCCTTAGCTAAATAGAAAATAATATCTAATTACAAGACTGTACATAATTAACTCCTAAAAACTAGACCTAAAATCACGAGTACAACTATCAACACTTGCAGTATATATGCATATGGACATTGTACATTTTTGTAACCATAATTATGAGACCTATTATATATCTGATTTAATATTTATCATGAAGAATTTGACCTTTTTGACTTAAATAATACAAAAAAATCATTATAAATTACATATTAACTAAAAATAAGTTTAATATAAGAAGGTATAACTATGAAAATATATAAAACTAGATATGAAGAAATGAATAATGTGAAAAGATAGAAAGCTCATTGTCAATTTAAAAAATGGTAGTTGTGAACGGATGCATTTTTCCTTGAATATTATGGAAAAGAGGATCTTATCTACAGTTTGTTATGGTATCATTTTCTCATTGAGATAATTAGAACATCTGTAAAAAGGTGCTTACATACGTTTATGCCTATTGTTGAAAATTTTATTGGTATGACCTTTATAGTTGTAACGAAGAACTTACGAAAAAGTTTAAAGCTTAGAGAAACCCATTCAATTTTGCTTGGTTTGATAGTTAATGAACCATTTGCATTATGGTCTTTGATTGAAGAAATTATAAATAGTTGATGGATTAAGATTCTGAAGTTTGAAATGAGATTTATACTGTTAAACAGTCATTTAAATTACAGGATATAAAACCCAACATTTTCAATAAATAGTGAAACACTTAGTTGCACTAATAGCTTTAATTGTTTATAAGAACAAAACAAAAACTCTTGTCGAGTTCTTAACGTTCTTTCTACAATTTTCATGTTTATGGATTGTTCATTTATATCTCTAGTTGATTCAAGTAAAAGATTTGTGTTGTCTAGAACAAGTTTGGCAAAAAAGTTTAAGCCTATGCTGACCTTGCTCAAGTTCAGGTTCACCTTTGGGTTTGGGCATAGGTTAGGTCCTTGTACCAAAAATTATTTCATGTTTAGTAGTACTCAGCCTGAATTTAGCATGATTCGAATTGAAATTGACTTCTTATATCTCTTTTAGTATAACGGGCTCGGGCTTTTGGTTAGGGACCAAAATCGTGCTCGCATCCTCAAACTCGATCGATTTTTGTGTTGGGTTCAGGTCTGTAAATTAAATTTGAGCTTAGGTTTTGGCCTTATAGGGCATATGACTCATGCCTGGCCTAGTCCATTGCCATGCTTAGTCTAAAACTCACTTTCATATATCATCAAATGAAATGTCTATTATTGTTAATGGACTTTCTTAATCTGTTATTTTGTACAAAAGTTATACCTACCCAAGCAATGATTATTTGTAGGAGAATGGATGTTGGAAGCTGGAGCACTTGTTCTAGCTGATGGCGGGCTTTGTTGTATTGATGAATTTGATAGGTACTCTTCTTGACTTGCTAATGTTGATGGTTTACTTGCCAATATTGTGATTTTCTGAATACTTCTCCAAGTCATGCTCATCATGGTTGCAATTTGTTTTATGTGCTTTGATTTTTATCGCTTAGGAAAAGAAAGACGTTTTAAAGTAGAAGTGGATTTCATTTAAATATCATTACAAAATATTTTGACACGATTAAATCTATCAATGAAAAGTACAAACATAAAAAAGTACTCTGCCTAATGGAACTCATTAGAGGAAACAAACATATTTTTGTGTTAGAATTAAGAACATTTGATCTTCTAAAAGATTTAATATAGTTGTAAATAGCTGATTAATAGCTATGATTCTGATTCACTAATTTAGGCTTATTGTAATTTTTCACTTATTTAGGCTGATTATAATTTTCTTAGTCAATGGCTAATGTGTAGGAATTAGTTTGTTTCCTAAAAGAGGACAACTGACTATGTATATATTAGTGTATTCAGTAGATGGAGAAAGAAGAGAAGAATTTCAGTTTCTGTTCATGGTATTAGAGCCTCTCTACAGCACTTTTAAATCCAAAAACCCTCCTCTAAATCTTGTGCTCCACCTAAGCTTCCATTCTTTACATGGGGGCCTACTTGGTGAGGATAGACATGCCTTGGAGCTAGAGAAATAATCTTTGTTTCACGTGGAAAAATTTATTGATCATTCTTGTATTGATAAACATTCATAATATATCTTTCCTCTTTTAATTTTTATTTCTATTTTAGTGCTCCTAAAAAAAATTAATCAAGTTTATTTCAATTACTCAATTGAAAAAATAATGATTTTCGTCACTCCTACCCTTTTCTTTTTCTATTACTATCCTGCTATTGATGTTGCCTTTTGAAGGATGAGCTTTGAACTGGATCTTGATGCCACGAAATGGGATTTGTAGGTCATCTTAATTGAGAGAGGCAAAATGATTTGAAACCATTGACTTGTTAATTTATGTTTAAAAGTTGTTTCCTTATTAAGACTCCAATTACGTAGATTCTTTATCAACTAAATTGTTTTTCAGTTGGGTACTTAAATTCTATAGATATCTCATGCTTATTGTTTAGATTCAATTTTGGGCATTGAATTGGCAATGGAATTTAATTGCTTCCCTAATATCTCCCTTTAACCTAACTTTTGTCTCTTTCCCCTTTTGTTCTTTCTCTACATTTTACAAAAAGAAACCGATAAAGAAAAGAGAAAGAATGACACAGCCAATTTACACTGGCTCGGCTTATAGCAAAGTCTATGTCTAGTCCCCAAGTATCCAACTTGAGTGTTTCATTAAAAATCTCTAAGTAGTAATTTGACAAGCCTCTCCAAGCTCACAAGTACATCTTTTTCAAGGTTCTTCAACCTTCCACACTAGCAGTATTTAACAAGTCTTTACAAGCTCTCAACAAATAAAAATATGATTTGGTCAATATGAGCTTCGATGAATATTGATCTCTCTCTTAATAGAGTGTTTTCACTTTCTAAAGCACAAAGGGTATAAAATGTAACTTTTCAAGAATAAGTATTGATGCTATTGATGTATTTCTGAAAGTCTGGTGTATATTCGAATGCAGTAGCTCTCCCTTAAATAAGAATTCCCTTCAATTAGCCGTTGCTTCAATTTTATCATGGACTGATTGAATCGACTTTGAATCTATAAAAACATTTTCCTCACTATCTTTGATAGAATCTCCAAATATTTGGTTGTTTGGATAATTTTTTGGCCGTCTTGACATCCATTATCGAATCTGGTGAACAGAAGGATCGTTTGATCGTACAGAAAATATAGTAACTTATCCATTCTAGATTTTGTGGAACTGTTTCTGATTATTTAAATGAGTTCGTTAGGTTGGTTCCTATAAAATAGGAATTGTTAGATGTTCTTCATAGAAACAAATAACTAAATTATATAACCTCTTTTTATATCGTTATCTTTTTGAATAAATGAGGTAATCTAATTTGAATTTTGAAATGTAACTAACTATTATTGATTGTTATCATCAAAATCATTAATTTAAGAGCCTCTAGCTAACAATCCATAAAAATAAAATAGTCAAACCAATTAAGGTACATAATTAAGTTTTTCAAGACAACCAGAGATGCAATTAAGCCACTCTTAAGTAAACTAAAGCAAGCAACTCCTTATATAAACTAATCAAAACTAAGAGAATAGGAAAAGAAAAGAAGGCCAAACTTTCTTGTTAAGTTTTTTGGGTCAAAATGCTTAAGAAACTAGTAGCTTTCAATAACTCCACTAACAATTTCAACACAAGTTACCCAGAGTGGCAATAGCACCAACATGTTTTGCAACACAAAGAAGCAAAGATTGAAACTCAATAACAAAGGGTTTAGTGGCAAAACAGTGGGAAACTATCTTGGCAATTGATGGCGATGAAGAAAGCAAAAGCCCAAGAGAGGTGAAGGAGAGACACTTGGAAAGGTGACTGGACAACATAGCTCTATTGCACGCATTTCCACGTGCCTATACGTGGGACAAATGATATAATCTCTAGCCATCGTGTGCGGCTCACTTGTGTTTATAGTGATCAGTCTTGGGGGAGAGGCCAATCAGTTGCTAGCGAGTCAAGGGTTGTCGACGATGAGAATAGAAAATGACTTTGAACAGGTGTCCTAAACAATTGCAATGTTCTACTCCCTAGCTAGAATTAAGACTAAAGATGAAAAATTCTACTCATAGGGTAAAATGAAAACTAAACCCTCAAAGAGCTAGACCAGGCTTTGATACTGTGTAAAAAATGTATTTGATATGTTCTTAATGATTTGACATAGTAGGGTCACACACACATAAACATACACACACACACACACACACAAACACATACACATATATACATACATATAAGCCTTAACTAATTAGGGAATGTAATCCCTATAATTAGACTCCGGAATACCCTATCCTATCTATACAATCTGTGATATGATTTCTTCAATCTATAGCTTTATCATTGTACAAGACCTTGTATATGAAGTCATTATCTCTAGAATGCAACTTTTAGATATTTACCAACATACTGCGCTTTGCTTGATTAACAAACTAATTGATCCTTTGTTTGGTAGTATGAGGGAACACGATCGAGCAACAATACATGAGGCCATGGAGCAGCAGACTATAAGTGTTGCCAAGGTTACTTCTTCTTTTGTTGATTTTTATATAATTTAATATATGGCTAATGAATTCCAACCATTGTTCCTAGCTTGCTCATTACTTTTTTGCCTTGGCATTTAAGCTTGAAGTGTCTTAATTCCTAATGGCTAATTATCACCAAAGGAAAGGTCACATTTAAGGTCTACATTAAAATTTTGTGTTCAATTTACTATTTGAAGAAAATTAGAGGGAAAAACAATTCTTCTTTAATCTTTCTATGGATAGCATAGGGAATATATAAGAAAGTACAATCTTAATCACCTCCTTAAATCAAGGAGGATTCATTTATTTCTCTAAGCAATTAAATTTCATTATTTCAGTTACTAATTTCTAGCCTTCTTTAAAAGAAAGGTAATCGGCCCTTAAATCAGCTAATTATCCCTAGAATTTAAACACGCTCTCTCAAATTGGTGCCTAGATGTTAATAATGCGCCAACTTGTTTACAAAGAACTTAAATTTTGCCTTAGTAGTCTTTGATAAAGACATTTACTACTTGTGTTGTAGATACATATCGTATGCAAATGAGTCCACTTTCAAGTTTCTTTATAAAATGCCTATCAATTTCCTCATATTTTGTTTGATCATGCTGAACTAGATTATTATTAATACTAATAGTTGATTTATTATCACAAAAACAACTTCATTGGATGCCCCATTGGTCTCTTAAGTTCTTCGTTACTTAAGATTGTTTCACAAATTCCCTTGTATTCTACCTCTGCACTCCTCTTGGCCACCACACTTTGTTTTACTTTTCCAGTTTACTAGATTTCCTCACAAAGAGGTGCAATACTTGTAAGTAGACCATTTATTGCAAACAAATCCTGCCCAGTCTGCATCAATGTAAGCTTCAACTCTTCACTGATCACTCTTCATTAACCCTTAAGATTTTGTACATTGCTTCCAAGTGTTCTTCATAGGGAGTATGCATGAGATAAATATATTAGCTTTCCCACCAGCAGTTGATATCGACTTGTTTAATTTAGTAGGAGCGTTGCTTGTCAATTGACCTCTCCTTAATGTTCGGCCACTAGAAGCTCTACATGTGAGTCTCACATCGTTCGAAGTTTTCATGCCCTTGCCGATGTGCTAGTGCTTGACAAGTTACCTACCTGTTGTCTCTAGAAGTTGCTCAATTCATCACCTTACCATATTTAGTCACTGGTCGGGAATTTCACTGTTGCAAGCAACCATCTTCACATAGTCCTCCCTTAAACCCTCACCATCGATCGTTGTCAATCACACCCTTGGCCTTGGGCTTCTCTCTGTTGCCCTAAGTTGATCCTTCCATAGAGCTCATCTTGGTCACCTATTATTGACTACTTGACTTGTGCTTGCGACTTGGAAACTTGACAACCTAAAACAAGGGTTTTTAATTCATTGGGTCTATTTGGGTGGCAAAATTTTGTGGTGCCTTACTTAAACTAATATTACGGTTACTGTAACAATATTAAAGGGTCTTTAACCATGTCACTTTTCTTTTACTCTAAAATAGAGAAAATTATTTTAAAGTTTTTGGTTTTCTATTTTGAATGTTTTATGGCTGATGAGCAAAAGAATTGGGTTGTGACTGATGTAATTCATGTGACGTCTAAAATCACAAAACATAAGTTGATTGATATAAATTATTTAGATTGGTGTAAACTTGTTCTGATTTATTTGAAAAATGATTCTAACGACTATCACCTCATTGACAATCCACCATTAGACAACACTTAGAAGGAATGGTTGTGAGATGATGCCAAATTATTCTTGCAAATCAAGAATTCTATTAACACTAAAGTAGTTAGCTTGATTAATCACTATGAGTATGCCAATGAATTGATGGAATATTTAAAATTTTTGTATACTAGAAAAGGGAACGTTTCTCATATAATCGTGCTGAAACATAATGCTCTTCAAGCATATTGTATGAATTTCAAAAAGACTGATGAATGATTGAACTTCTTGTTACCCTTTGGTCTTGTTGTCAAAGTTTAGCAAGCTCAATAGGAGCAGATGGCGGTAATGAGCTTTTTGGCTGGTCTTAACTCTCAGTTTAAAATTGCTATGTCTCAGATTTTCTCTAGTGCTAAGGTCTCTTCCTTGTACAAGTTCTTTACTCGGATACTTTGTACAAATGCAAATATTTAAATTCTTGGTGCTCTTCTTAGTCAAAATAATAGATTTGACATTGGGAAGTCAATTCATAGGAACAATAGTAGAGGAGGAGGGACAGGCAACTAGGACAATAGGAATCAAGATTGGAGAGGAGTTTTCTGTCAGTATTGTCGTGAATTGGGCCATAGCAAACGCACTTATTGAAAGCTGTAAAACAAAACTCAAAAATCTCATTCAGCTCATATTGCAGCTACTAATACTACAGCTAGGTCATCCGTTGAGAAAATCATTGTTTATGTGGATAAATTTGCTAAATTCACTTAGTACCAAGAAGCGTTAAAAAAGTACATCTCACCCTATCATTGCTATTGCTAACTCAAGTAACAAACTTACATATCTTCTCTCCTCTTCTTCATAATGGATCATTGATTTTAGTATCTAAGATCATATGGCAGTAATTCTAATCTTTTCTCTACTTTTTAGAAACACTCTTCTTCTTCCTATGTTGCTTTAACTTATAGATTTATTTCCTTTATTATTGGTTCTATTGCTGTTAATCCTACTCCATTACCTCCCCTGTTCTCTATTTTGAACCTACCCCTTATACATCATATTGTGCCATATGTGCAGTCATTTAATTTTTCATTTACATTGTTTGAAGCTTGTCTTTTCAAAGTTTGTCTAGTATATTAGGATCCTATCACGCCCTATTGAAATTTTATAGTTATATATAAGCAACACTCATTCTTAACTTTTTCAATAATTTGTGTATCATTGCTACGTTAGATGTTTTAGTTTCTTATTTTAATTATTTTTCTTGTATAATTTACTTCCTCTCCAATTCAGTGCTTGGTTCTATCTTATTTACTGAAATAATGCCCATTTCTCCCCTAGGCTGGTCTTGTTACAACTCTCAGTACTAAGACAATTGTCTTTGGTGCTACAAATCCCAAGGGCCAGTATGATCCTGATCAAAGTATCCTGTTTCTTAGAAAGTTCATCAGTTCATATTAGTAAATTGATTTGCCTTTTTATTTGACAATGGCATGTTTCTCCTTGTTCCATTTGATATTGACATCATTTGAATTACAAATGTAGTGCATCTTTTTAAATTTTTATTTGTCTAACTATACATTTTATGATTTAAAAAAAAACAAAAAGTTTGTTTTCTGGACATGTGCATAATCATACTATTTTCATATGGGATAAACATATTTTTGGTGCTTCAACTTAAATGTATTGTTTCCTATTTCAGTCCTTGGTCTTTGAACTTTACTAGTCACTCTATGTTAGGATTTTTATTCACATATCTCAACAAATATCCTACATTGCGTCAAAGTTGGACAGACACATCATTCCAAGTGTTGTGTCCAGTTTGGATTTCATTGATGCCACATGGGGTTTCCATTGAGCACATTAATGAAAGTCCTAACATAAAGTGACTAACAAAGTTCACAGATTATCTTAGAAGGTTTAATAGTTCGAGGACTGAAATAAGAAAAAACATTAAGTTGAAGGACTGAAACTACGGTTGTCCCATTCTTATGTAAACAGTGCTATGCCTCTTAACCCAATCTAGCTCTCTCTGTCAACACTGCCCTCTCTGGTCCATTGTTGAGCAGATTTGATATAGTCCTTGTGCTTTTAGATACAAAGAATCCAGAATGGGATGCTGTTGTGTCATCTCACATTCTTGCTGAGGTACTGTGCTTTTAAAACACTATCTAGTGTCACAGGGAAAGCAATCTTTCAATTCATAGATTACATTACTGGTGTTCGTGAAAACAATTTGCAGGCAGAATCAGGAAAGGACAATCATAATGAAGATTTGTCTGACATGTGGACCTTGTCAATGCTTCGTAGGTGTGTTTTTTCTCAGACCCAAGACTAAATTAGGAAGCAATTGAAATGTTTAGGCGCAAATATGTGATGCCTATTGATTTTTCTGGTCCTTATTTTTTTTATATCTTTTGTGACTATTATAGTTAAGATCACGATGATTTAATTTTCTAGTTTTAGTGTGGGTATTCGAGGCAGATGAAAGAAGGAAGAATGGAGTGGAAGACTGTTTTCACGTATCATCTTAATTTGATTGCTTGAGTTCTCTTTGTACTTTTTACTGTCAAGAGGGAAACAAGAGGGAGAAAATCATAATCCTTCAAGATCCCAAAACAAATGCATCATTGAGACTAACGAATATTTTCTGATTCAAACTTTGAACAAAGCATCTTTCCCACTTTTCACCTGAAATTTTACCTTTAGAGGCTCCACAGTACCTCTAGACTATTAACACGATTCATGCTTTCCAGTTTTAGATCACCTGAATGATGTGCTTTTGTATTCCAAAAATGGCCAGTCCAGCTGCATGCTATCTTTGTTATGGTTCCAATTATATGGTCTTTTGTTGGGGAACAAAATGCAGTACAGTATATCTAGTTACCAAAAGTTCTGGGAGTTACCTTTGTCTTAGTGAATTACATGGCTCTAGTTGTTATGTGGCCAAGAATATTGGTTGAGTTCTCCAGTAAAATCATTGCATCCTATTTTCTGTCATAGATTTAACCAATCTACAGAAGAGTTGTGTACCTGGATTTTCAAATTTCCAGTATGTACTATAGAATTTGCAGACTAGATGTGCATTTTCTGCTGCAGGGCATCCTTAAAGTCCAAATTTGAAACCATTTCTAAATTTGTAATCTATCCTTAACCTTGCACTCTGCAGCGAGATTAATGTGATAAGGCATAAGTCGGCTTCTGTGATAACATCTTGCAGGTATATTTATTTTGTAAAAGGGTACTTCAGACCAATCCTTACAAAGGATGCAGAAAAGGTTATCTCAAGTTATTATCAACTGCAAAGAAAATCTGCTACACATAATGCAGGTTTATAAGCTGTTATCTTCCGAGCTCATCCATTTATTGGTCTAGTATATTTTCACTACATTTCTTTGTGCAGCAAGAACAACTGTGCGCATGCTTGAAAGTTTAATACGCCTAGCTCAAGGTATATTCTAGCATTTTTCAATCATTACTCATATTCTATGGAAATTTAACTCCCTCAATATTGCAGCTCATGCAAGACTTATGTTCAGAAATGAAGTAACCAGACAGGATGCTATTATGGCAGTTTTATGCATTGAATCATCTATGACCATCTCAGCCATTGTGGACAGTGTTGGGAACTCCCTGCACTCAAATTTTATGGAGAACCCTGATCAGGAGTGTATCCTTGACACTTAATTGCCTATGCATTATAATAACATGCAAAATGTATGATTCATGCATCCAGGCATCACAACTCTATGTTACTTTAAGAGACAGGACAACAGATAGATTTAAGCAATCATGGTTGTTCCATCTTGACTTTGCTTTCAGAGTAACAAATTGCTTCTAATAGGCAGTATTTCAAATATTATATTCATAAAGAACTATCACTGATTGTCCATTGAATTTGTTACTTTTGGAGTTAAAAAGCGCAGACAGAAATTCTACTATGGACAATTCGTTTAAACATATTATTATTGGAGACTAATTTGCGTCAGTGAAGGAAAATGATAGAACAGTGATTACCATATTTGGTGAAGGGTATTCTTAAACTCTGCAGCATGTATTTTTAATTGATTTTAGAATATCTCCCAAATTTTATTACAAAGGTTGGAAATCATTCTGAATAACAATCAGACAGCTGGTAATTGCAAAAACTAGTTAGTTTTCAGTGTGTAGTGGCTGTCTAAATGTCATTAACAGGAAAGCATGTGTAAGAGGGCACTTATCTATACTTGTGTGGAGCATTTTTTATTAATATGATTACTGAGTCTAGGAATGAATCTCTAGCATAATGCAGTCTCTAATTTTTTTTCACCATCATGATCAGTTTGTCTCCTTGAAGGCCAGCTGCAATGATCAGTTTGTCTCCTTGATGGCCAGCTGCAATCCTTACTGAAATTTTGGATACAACTTGTGGATGTGTGTGAGCAACTGTATATGGATCCTGTAATTATGCCTATATTCACCAGACCTAAGTTGTCCATATTTGAGCCACAATGTTCCTTTTCTTCTTCTTTGTATTTAATAGTGATCTGTGTGTAGGGATAGAAAATTTGAAGATGATTCATTTGTAGCTTAGTTGTTAGGATCCATAGTTTTTTCATCTATGGATCTGTTCTGTATATTGTTTTTATCTTGACTGTCAGTAATACAGATATCAAGCAAGAGAAAGTAATCCTTCAAAAGCTCAGATCAATCGATGAATTTCCCTATGTGACCATGATAGAAGGTTTGTCCAGATGAGAATCACAGTAATTAAACCCTCTTGGCTGATGAAATCAGCTTGCAATGAGTGAGTACATAGACCAGAGTGAACCACCATCTTTTAGTAGCGTAGCCTACTAAAATGCTGAACATGGATTTTACACTGGTATGTTACTGATTAACAATGTTAATTATCCTTTCAAGAATTTTTTCTTCTTTAAGGACGCATATTCTTAAGGAATATGTTATGGTCGTAGGTTCTCATGAACTGTTTAATGCTGAAAAGAGGCATCTCAAAGCATAGTAGAAAAGGAAGAACCAAAAGCATTTATCTTAGTGATATTTATGATTAATCAAAAGATTCTAGTCATGAAGAGCTCCTGTATAAGCTTAGGTGATCAGAAAATTATTCTTCAAAATCATCAGGAATATGCAATATCCTCAATAAAGGTCATATTATATTGTTGGTTAGTAGACATAATTTTTATGTAGGAGGCATTTAGATTAGTGGTTATTACAGCAGTATAGAGCTCCTATTTAGCATAATGGACAACTAACAAAACAAAAATGTCCTAATTAAGAGCCTTGATGTTCATGACTAATTTGACAGATTGCTGACTTTATATCTTTAGTATAATGTAATTACACATAATGTTAGTGGGTCTTTAACACCTATTTCTGGGATAGGTTCCATTGTTTGTACTCTTAATATTAAGTTGTCTTCTGTTCTTCATGTTCCTCAATTCCTTGTCAATATCACCAAAACTCTAAATTGTAAGGTCAAATTTTTTCTTGATTATTGTATCTTTCAGGACCTTCAAACAAGGAAGAGGATTGGCAGTGGTAGAGAGCATGATGACTTATACATGATGGAAGATAGTCAAGGTTTGGTCGTTTTTGAGGAATATCAGGATGTTAACCAGGAAATAATATAGTGGCATAGGCGGTTAAGGCATCTATCCTTTTTTTTAATAGAAAAACTATATCCCAGTTTATATTTTAGAGCTCAATTTGATTCTTTATCTTGCGATGCTTGTGAGTATGCTACGCATACTAAAAATTCTTACCATTCAAGTGATAATAAAGCCATTGTTCCTTTTATGCTTATTCATTCTAATATTTGGGGGCCTACATAGACTGCTTCTTTGTTTGGAAATCAGAGGTTTGTTACTTTCATTGATTGTTGGACTAGAATGACTGGGGTGTATTTGACTAAAGCAAAAAGTGATGTTTTCTACTATTTTCAATCTTTCCATAACATGGTGCACAATCAATTTGATGCTAAAATAAAGGTGTTGTGAACTGATAATGGGACGGAATACAAGGATTGTCGTTATACTAGTGCTCAAAATGGGATAGCTGAAAGAAAAAATAGACATTTGTTGAAAGTTGCTAGATCCCTTATGTTTACTATGAATGTTCCAAAGTCATACTAAGGGGATGCTATGTTAGTGGCAGCCTATCTTATTAATTGAATGCCCCTCAAAACTCTCCAATTCTGAACTCCTTTAGAAGTCTTAACTGGGAAACATGGCTATACGATTCCACCAAAGGTTTTTGGGTGTGTCTGCTTTGTCCATACTAGGAATGATGGGAAATTAGACCCAGGGGCCCTGAGATGTGTGTTCATCGGGTATTCTCGAACCCATCTTCAGGGGGAGAGCAGTGAAGACAAAGTTGTGCTTGTGGTACTTCATGATCTTATATAGAGGGAGAATGAGGAGACTGATGATCAAGGGGAGACTGATGTTTAGGGGGAAAATGTTGTTGGATGTTTAGATAGACCTGATTTGTTGAGATACTTAAGGAAGAATAGGTCTGAAGAAACCATCGTGCTTCCTAACCTGCAAGAATCCTCAAGTGAGTTATCTTTTGATTATGATTTAAATTTACCCATTGCTTAGAGAAAAGGTGTCAGGTCGTGTACAAAACATTCCATTACTAACTTTGTTTCTTATGATTCCTTGTCTCCCTCCTATTGAGCCTTTGCCTTGTCTCTTTCCTCTATGTCTATTCCACAGGATTGGAGGGAAGCTATCACAGATCCAAATTGGAAGAAAGCCATGGTAGAAGAAATGAAAGCTCTCGCTAAGAATGAAACCTAGGAACTAGTTACTTCTCCAGACAAGAAGCTAATAGGCTACAAGCGGGTGTTCACTGCAAAACACAAAGTTGATGGTTCAATTGAAAGATTCAAAGCCAGATTAATGGCAAAGGAATTCACTCAGACCTATGGAGTTAATTATTAAGAGACATTTGCACCTATTGCTAGAATGAACACAATCAAAATCTTACTATCATGTGCAGCTTACTTGGATTGAGATTTGCAACAATTTGATGTGAATGCATTCCTACATAGAGGTTTGGAAGAAGTTTATATGGAGATTCCTCCTAGTTTTGATAATGAGAGAAATCGAGGAAAGGTGTACAGATTGAAGAAAGCCTTGTATGGGTTGAAACAATCTCCCAGGGCTTGGTTTGATAGATTCAGCAAAGCCATGATCTCTTTTGGGTATCAACAAAGCAATGTGGATCATACCCTCTTTATGAGATACTATAAGGGTAACATCACTCCTTACTGTTTATGTCGATGATATAGTAATGACGGGAGATGATAAAGAAGAAATGACTCTGCTAAAGAAGCTCTTGTCTCAAGAGTTTGAGATCAAAGATTTTGAAAAGTTACAATACTTTTTAGGAATTGAAATTGTAAGATCAACAAAAGGAATCTTCATTAGGTTTGCTAAAGACCGTGAAATATTTATCACAGTATTCAACACTTATCCAATTTTTAAGCAAGCTGAAAGTTTGAAGGAAACAGAAGTTCAATTATCTAGATTTGCTTATGTACAAATCGGTATAAGCAATGGCATGTATTTACTTATAGACACACCTCCAAAATATGAATTCAATTAGGATTTAGTCGATCAGTTTAATCTACACTGTATGGAAGGAGTTTATCAGTAGTTGAAGATTAACTCTGAATCACTTATCAAGATCAATTATCGTGGACCAAACATCATCACTCATTAAACAAGCTGAAGCATCATTCTCTACATTATTCAATGGTCTTTTTGAACAATGGAAATAAGCAATATGTCAGTAGTTACAACATTATCCTTAACATCAATGTCAATAATGCCCATCTATATCTCAGCAAAAACAACCAAAAGACGACAACTCATCAGATGATTTAATTATTAAAGAATAATGTAGGCCCCTTGTCGGCCACAATTATGCAAGCCAACTACTGGCCACCAAAAGTAGATTCGTCTGCTTTCAACTTTAGCTTTTTCTTTACTTTACTTGTACTTTACTTTTTAGTTTTGGACAGATATGAAGTAAATTACTTGTTAATATATAATTTACGTATAATATACAAAATGTACAAGAAGGGGGGTTGAATTGTGTATTCTTTTCGTGAATACAAAAACCTTTGATATTTCTTGAAAAGAACTTTTTTTTAACCATTTAATAGTTTGAAAAAAGTTCTTTTCAAGAAATATTAAAGGTTTTTGTATTTACGAAAAAATACACAATTCAACCCCCTTCTTGTGCATTTTGTATACTATACGTGTGTTTTTCGCTTCTTCTGTTTTTTCGCTTCTTTTGCGTTTTCTGCTTCTATATTTTTCACTTTTTCTGTGTTTTCTGTTTCTTCTGCGTTTTCCTGCTTCTTCTGTGTTTTTTGCTTCTTCTGTGTTTTCTACTTCTTCTATGTTTTTCGCTTCTTCTGTGTTTTTCGCTTCTTTTGTGTTTTTGTTGCACGCTTAACACACTTATCAAAACAGTTCATTTATTTCTAATATTATTATTATTTGATTGTTACCAAAATTAATAGACGTGAAGTCTTCTTGACTTAATAGGATGTCTTCGTCTTCACTTATATAATGTAAGACTCAACTTCATTGAAGGTGTGAGAAAATAAAATAAGTTTTAATACTTCTATCTCTATTCTTGCCCTTACGCCCGCATATTGGCCATTAAGAGAAAAAGAGAAACCAAGTTATGTTTTCTTATATTTTTATTTTTCATCATTTATTATTCAACTTTATTTAATCTGTATATATCTTATATCATTTTTCTCTATACTAGTTTTATTTATTGAGATAAAATTACTCTTATTGATTTTCTTAATGCTTGTTTGACACATGATTTTAGAAATATTCTTATGTAATACCTTCTAGATAAAATTCTTTAATAATGCCTATTTGTTCTAACTATAGAGCTATTCATTTATTAATTATAGATATAGAAAAAAAACATATTCAGTCAAAGATGTATTAAAGAATTTGAATAGACTTATAATTTTCTTAAATCTATAAGTGCCTCTGAAAATACTCTTCAAATATTCAACAACATTATCAATAATCATAAAACTTTATATATTCAAGAAAAAGCTGAATTAAAACAGCTTTATAATAGTTTTTACAATCATTATCAAATTCATATATGAAAACTACTGCATTATCTGTAAAAATTTAGATAATGAACTATACTTTGAAAGTTTAGTATCTTAATACAAAACAGAAAAAGATCATTATGAAAAAAGATATAATTATTTACATTTCTTTATTAATAATAATGGATTAAAACCTATCAAAGAAAGTCTTGAAACATCTAAAATTTTTTATAATGAATATAACCAAGAATTACAAAATATAAAAAATCTATTAATTAAACATCAACGAGTTTTTAATAATAGTCATTAATATGTCTGAAATAACTAATATATCTGAACTTGAATCTACAACAAATAATATATTAAATGTAGATACTTTAGAATTAACATAGTCAACTGGAACGTTTCATATAAATACTTTATTATCAAATATAAAGCAAAAACAAATTGCAAAAACTCAATTAAATCTTAAAGCAGGACAGGATATAAATAACTCTCTCATTAAAAATCTAATAAATAGAAAAAATATTATTTATTATGAAAAATTAGTTCATGAAACACCTATAAGAATAAATCAATGTAATGGATATATCCGAATAAATTTAATAGATCAAGTATAGATTTATAAACAATTACAAAAAATCCCTCAAGTTAAAAGACAAAAAATAGGTTACATCCATTTATTTACAATTCATATATTATTAAAATCTACATTTCAAGAAGGAATATAATTCCCTATACGAATGGCTATAACAGATGAAAGAATGACCAATTTAAATGATCAAGTAATAAGAATCATGAATGGACATTTAGCTTATAGAAAAATAAAATTTAATACTCGACTTGATAGGATTCGTATCCATAAATGACTTCATCTTGATCAATTATTGGCTTTATAAATTCATTTTTTAAAGAGTGATTTTCTAGAGTTAATTTATTAACAAGTTGTGTAATTTCTTCTAATTGGGTTTTTATATCCTTTTCTAGATCTTCCATGGTTTAACTAAAGTAATTTGATTCATAGTGGAAGGCTCTGATACCATTTTGCTTTCAAATTCTAGATCTTTTATGATAAATACAATTTCTAATATTTTATTGAGTTTTTTATTTATAGTATCTAATATTTGTATTGTTTTTTTTCTCATATTTTTGTTCTACTATTTTATATTTTTGAATTGAAGGTAAAATGTCAGTGATTATTTCTTTTAATTTATTTTCGATATTTATTTGTTTATCGGTTAGTTCAGATAATTGTTTACTAATACTCATAAAGTATTTTTAATATGTTCCGTTAATTCTTTAAGTTGATTTTTTATCGTTGTTATTTCTTTATTTAAATTTTGATTAAGATTAATTTCTTCCTTTTCAATGGCAATTTTGGGTTCTGTAATTCTAATAGGTTTATCTAATTTTATTCCTGGTTTAGTAAATCTAATAGGTCATTCTAATCTTAAAGATTGTGAATGTAAAAGAGATTTTTCATTTAAAGATTTATTTTTAGATACAGATAATCTAGGAACATACGTTTCTAGTAATTTGATTGGATGTTTTATTTCGGGTATTTCTCGTAAAGTAGTTCCTAAATTAGCACCTACTTTTGCTACTTCATTAAATAGTTGATCAATACAAATTTTATCTAGATTTTTGAATTCAATACTATGATGTGAGTTAGTTAAAACGTAACTAATTTGATAAGTTTTATTATTCAACTTTATTTAATTTTTATATATCTTATGAAATGAAACCTACTATCATTTTTCTCTACACTGGTTTTATTTATTTAGATAAAATTACTCTTATTGATTTTCTTAATGCTTGTTTGACACATGGTTTTAGAAATATTCTTATGCAATATCTTCTTGATAAAATTAATTAATAATGCCTATTTGTTCTAACTGTGGAGCTATTCATTTATCAATTATACATATAGAAAAGAAAATTATATTCAGTCAAATATGTACTAAAGAATTTGAACAGACTTATAATTTTCTTAAATCTGTAAATGCCTCTGAAAATACTCTTCAAATATTTAACAATATTATCAATAATAATAAAACTTTATATCTTCAAGAAAAAGTCGAATTAAAAATATTAGAAAACATACCTTGATTTCTCTTTTTCTCTTAATGGCCAATATGCAAGCGTAAGGACGAGAATAGAGAGAGGTATGAAAACTTATTTTATTTTCTCACACCTTCAATGAGATTGAGTCTTACATTATATAAGCGAAGACGGAAACATCTGTCCAAAACTAAAAAGTAAAAGAGTACAAGTAAAGTAAAGAAAAAGTTAAAGTAAAGAAAAAGTAAAAGTTGAAAGTAGGCAAATCTACTTTCAGTGGCCAGTAGTTGGCCTGCATAATTGTGGCCAACAAGGGGCCTACATTATTCTTCAATAATTAAATCATCTAATGAGTTGTTGTCTTTTGATTGTTCTTGCTGAGATGTAGATGGGCATTGTTGACATTGATGTTGAGGATAATGTTGTAATCGCTGACAGATTGCTTGTTTCCATTGCTCAGAAAGACCATTGAATAATTTTGAGAATGATGCTTCAGCTTGTTTAATGAGTAGTAGAGCATCTGGTGAGATAGCTGATTTGTAGGCAGAGGTTGTGATGATGTTTGGTCCATGATAATTGATCTTGATAAGTGATTCAGAGTTAATCTTCAAGTCCTGCTGATAAATTTCTTCGATACAGTGTAGATTAAACTGATTGACTAAATCTCAAGTGAATTCATATTTTGGAGGTGTGTCTATAGGTAGATACATGCCATTGCTTATACCGATTTGTACATAAACAAGTCTAGATAATTGAACTTCTATTTCTTTCAAACTTTCAACTTGCTTAAAAATTGGATAAGTGTTGAATACTTTGATAAATATTTCGTGGTCTTTAGCAAACCTTTCTTTATAATTCTTGATTGCTAAAATTAGTCCAGCTGGAAATTCTGTGAGAGTGTTTAAATTGGTGAGGTAGATTGTATCTACCAAATCGCTTTGAAAAAAGAGATAGGTTGTAAGAGGATCAGATCTAGGAAAAATAATTATTTTACGTCCATAGGTTGTAAGAGGATCAGATCCAGGAAAAAAATAATTTTACGTCCATATCTTCCTTTATTTTGTGGATAATATTGGAAGATTTTTTCCTCTTCAGTCCATTCATTTAAGGCATGAAAACAATTATAAAAAATTTCTGAAGTGATTTTCTTCATTTCTTCCTTTAATGCATAGGTAGGGATTGCGTTGATTTTGTCAAGATTTATTGGTTTTCCCAATGGTTTCATTTTTGAAATTGATGGTTGTTTTTTTAAGGATAGTTTTGTACTGTTTCTGGCTCTCTGAAGTCAGTCATTGCTTTTTTAGCTTCTGCTCTAGTTGGATAGCTGCGATGAATAATAAAGGGTTTGTTGGTAATATGAATAGTTGCTTTGTGCCATTCGTCATAAATACCTGCCATGGGTCCATTGAAAATGACATAAACTTTATTTTCTTTGTGGTCTTTTTTCTTTTGAGATAATAAGCTGGTTTTTTCAGAGTGGGGTAAAGGTGTTTGTATTATTTGTTGTGGTGTGATTGGTTGGATATTAGGTATTGTGTCAACAAAGGATTGTTGTTTTTCTAAAAGGGAAATAGTTGATCGAAGTTGATTAATTTCTTTAGTAACAATACTTACTTGTTGTTGTAGAGTTAACAACTCTGCTTCCTTTTTTCCAAGTGAATCTTTAAGGCTTAAGATAGCTACTTCCATTCTGTTATGAATATATCTGCAAGATTGTTAGTGGAGGATTTTATATAATTAATATGAAAATTATATTGACTTAATTCGAGTTGCCATCTAATTAAACGTCCTTGATTATAATTTGTTTTAATATTATATTTTGTAAATCCACATAGGTATTTTGAATCAGTTTGAATTTGAAATTTAACAGGTAATAAATCAATCTTCTATTTTTATAATGTTTTAATACATGCAGGTGTTTCTTTTTCATGAATAGGGTATTTCCATTCAGTGGGATTAAAAGTTCCATTAATATATTTACATAAAAGATATTTCCTTAAATTAGGAGGTTTTGCCAGAAGATATCCTTCCCATGTGTCAATATTTGCATCTATTTGTACAATCAATTTGTCCTTAGCATTATAATTATATAATACTGGTAATTTCTTACAAAGATTTTTTAAAGATTGTACTGCTTGAGTATCACTTTCTGTCCAAGTCCATTGATGTTTTGGACTATATTTTAATTGTAGTTGTTTTCTTTCTGTAATCCTTGATCGAATATGTAATTTAATAGTCCTAAATTTTTTTGAACCTCTTTGACATTTTTTAAGATGTTGGGAAAATTATTTAATTTTTCAAGAATATTAGGTTGTAATCTAGGAAAGCCATTATAAAATTCTAATCCTAGATATTCTATATTTTGTTAAGCTAATTTAATTTTCTTTTTTACTTAGAATTAATCCTTGTTTTTGGCATTTGATTAGAATTTGTTTAATTTTTTGTAAATGATCATCTTTAGATTTATTAGAAAATATAAGTATATCGTCTATGTAAGCTAATGAAAAATTTTCTAATCCTTCTAAATTATTATCTATAAATCATTGATAAATTCTTAGAGCTTGGTTTAGTCCAAATGGTAATACATTCCACTGATAGTGCTTTTGAGGTGGACAAGTAAAATAAATTAAAGGTTTTGTATTTTCATGTAACCTTAGTTGCCAATATCATAATTTTGCATCTAATGTGGTAAATCAAATATTTTCTTTTAATTTATTGATAATATAATCTTTTCTAGGTAATTTATAGGCATCTCTTATTATTGCCTTATTTAATTCTTTATAATTAATTACCATCTTTCTTTTTCCTTGTTTTTGTTCTGAATGATTATTGACATAAAAAGTTGGGCTTGAATGTTTACTTGTACTTGAGGAGATTAATTGTTTGTCTAATAACTCAGAACATTCAGTAATAAATATTATTTTTAATATTTATTTCTTTCAAAGGATCTTTCAGTTTAATTTCAAATAATTGATTATTTGTATTTTTAAAGGATCTAATGGATTTTCACTACATACTTTATCTATTAATGTTTCTACTTCTAGTTGTAGAGTTAAATTATTAAGGAAATAAAAATATAATTGATTTAATTTTTCAGTTATAAGTTTTAAGTTTTTATAAAAAGTTGTATGATATATGGGAATTTTAAGGATAATGGATTTTTGATTTAATGAATTTATTATTAGTGTTTTAAAAGTAATATAATGTAGATATTGACAAAAGGGATTATATAGTTTGAGAAAGTTTTTTCATAATATTAAAGGTAATCCTGATTCTTGTTGATATATTGATGGTACTGTAAAAGTATAATTTTCTATAATAATATTATTATAATAACTTACATACCATATATATTTACTGCTTCTATTTGCTATTTTGATGTGTAAAGGTTTGTTTAATTTTTTTTTCAATTTTTTAATAATGTTTTTGAAGCTATACAAATAGTAGCTTATGTATCTATGTAAGCATTAAGTTTGTTATTCTGAATAATCACTTGAATAAAAGTCGTATTCGGATTCGTTTGTTGATTCTGAGTTTTGGGATTCATATTGATATAATGAAGAAGTTGTTGAATTTGTTTCATATTCTAATTCTATAGGTTCTAAATTATATTTTAATGTTGGATTTAAAATATTTTTTCTTTATATTTAATTTGGTTTCTTTTTGGACAAGTATTTGCATAATGACCTTTTTCTTTGCATAACCAACATTTACAGATTTTCTTTCCTTGAGGACAATAATTTTTCTTAGGTTTTATTTGTCTTTAAGTTTTTCTTCTAAAAATTTTTGAAGGATTAACAAATATAAATACTTTATGAAATTTTATTAACTACAAAACTAATGGTATTGTATTAAATTTTTTATTAGATAATGAAATACAAATAAAAAATACTACTGAATTTTTTAATTCTCTTGAACCCATAAAAGCATTCCATGTAGTATATAATGAAATTTATAAGGAATTTATTAGAAAAGATATAACTTCTTATAAACAAGAAATAGAAAATGAAGAACGAAAAAAATGCCCTTTGACATTTAAATAATATATGTATATGTGATATTTGTTATCTCGAAGAATATATTTGTGAATTTAAAAAATATTATTATAAATTATCTCAAACAGAACAAGAAATGTATTTTCAAATATTTATTTAAAAATTACCTTATCCAATTAATAAAACTGTTGAAGAATTATTTTTAATAAAACAAAATAATAATTTAGTAGCTTATAATTTAGGAGGAGTTATTTCAATAACAAAAGATGTATTATCACAACAATGTTTGGAAGCAAAATTACATAAAAAAATACCGACATAGAGATATTCAATTATGTTGTTCTAAATATTCAGAAGTTCCACGACAATATGGCTATGAATTTTCTCCTAAACAAAAATATAAAAAACAAAAACAAGCTCGATATAAATGGAGAAAAAATTCTAAAAGAAATTACACTTGAAAATATCCATTTCAACCGTATAAAAAATTCTTTAGGAGAACAGCTTATAGACAAATAAAACCTAAGAAAAATTATTGTCCTTAAGGAAAGAAACATGTAAATGTTGGTTATGTAAAGAAGAAAGTCATTATGCAAATAGTTGTCCAAAAAGAAACCAAAATAAATATAAAGAAAAAATAATATTTTAAATTCAGCATTAAAATATAATTTAGAACCTGTATAATCAGAATATGAAACAAAATCAATAATTTCTTCATTATATCAATACAAATCCCAAAACTCAGAATCAACAAACGAATCCAAATACAACTTATATTCAAGTAATTATTCAAAATAAAAAACTTGATGCTTATATAGATATAGGAGCTACTATTTGTATAACTTCAAAAACATTATTAAACAATTGGAAAAAAAAATTAAGCAAACCTTTACACGTCAAAATAGCATATGGAAGCATTAAATCTATATGGTATGTAAGTTATTATAATAATATTATTATAGAAAATTATACTTTTACAGTACCATCATTATATCAACAAGAATTAGGATTCCCTTTAATATTAGGAAATAACTTTCTCAAATTATAAGACACCTTTTGTCAATATCTACATTATATTACTTTTAAAATGCCAATAATAAATTCATTAAATCAAAAATCCATTATACTTAAAATTTCCATCTATTATAAAAACTTAAAACTTATAACTGAAAAATTAAATCAATTACATTTTTATCTCCTTAATAATTTAACTCTACAAACAGAAGTAGAAACATTAATAGATAAAGTATGTAGTGAAAATCCATTAGATCCTTTAAAAAATACAAATGTTTAATTAATTGAAATTAAACTAAAAGACCCTTTAAAAGAAATAAATATTAAAAATAATATTCCTTACCCACAATAAGATGTACAAGAATTTATTACTGAATGTTCTAAGTTATTAGATAAACAATTAATCTCCCCAAGTACAAGTAAACATTCAAGCCCAACTTTTTATGTCAACAATCATTCAGAACGAAAACGAGGAAAAAGAAAGATGGTAATTAATTATAAAGAATTAAATAAGGCAATAATAGAAGATGCCTATAAATTACCTAAAAAAGATTATATTATCAATAAATTAAAAGAAAATAATTGGTTTACCACATTAGATGCAAAATTATGATATTGGCAACTAAGGTTACATGAAAGTACAAAACCTTTAATTGCTTTTACTTGTCCACCTCAAAAACACTATAGTAGAATGTATTACCATTTGGACTAAAACAAGCTCCAAGAATTTATCAATGATTTATAGATAATAATTTAGAAGGATTAGAACAATTTTCATTAGCTTACATAGACGATATAATTACATTTTCTAATAAATCTAAAGATGATCATTTACAAAAAGTTAAACAAGTTCTAATCAAATGCCAAAAACAAGGATTAATTTTAAGTAAAAAGAAAATTAAATTAGTTCAACAAAATATAGAATATCTAGTATTAGAATTTTATAATGGCTTCCTTAGATTACAACCTAATATTCTTGAAAAATTACATAATTTTCCCAACATCTTAAAAAATTTCAAAGATGTTCAAAATTTTTTAGGACTATTAAATTACATATGCGATCAAGGATATTTAAAAAATCTAGCTATGGAAAAAAAAACAATTACAATTAAAATGTAGTCTAAAACATCAATGGACTTGGACAGAAAGTGATACTCAAGCAGTACAATCTTTGAAAAAACTTTGTAAGAAATTACCAGTATTATATAATTATAATGCTAAGGACAAATTGATGCAAGTATTGACACATGGGCAGGATGCCTTCTGGCAAAAGCTCCTAATTCAAGGAAATATCTTTTATGTAAATATATTAATGGGACTTTTAATACCACCGAATGGAAATACCCTATTCAAGAAAAAGAAACACTTGTATGTATTAAAATATTACAAAAATGGAAGATTGATTTATTACCTGTTGAATTTCAAATTCAAACTGATTCAAAATGCCTATGTGGATTTACAAAATATAATATTAAAACAAATTATAATCAAGGACGTTTAATTAGATGGCAACTCGATTTAAGTCAATATAATTTTCATATTAATTATATAAAATCCTCCACTAACAGTCTTGCAGATATACTCACAAGAGAATGGAAGCAGCTATCTTAAGCCTAAAAGATTCACTTGGAAAAAAGGAAGCTGAGTTGTTAACTCTACAACAGCAAGTAAGTATTGTTACTAAAGAAATTAATCAGCTTTGATCAACTATTTCCCTTTTAGAAAAACAACAATCCTCTATTGACACAATACCTAATATCCAACCAATCACACCACAACAAATAACACTAACAACAGCAAGTAAGTATTGTTACTAAAGAAATTAATCAGCTTTGATCAACTATTTCCCTTTTAGAAAAACAACAATCCTCTGTTGACACAATACCTAATATCCAATCAATCACACCACAACAAATAATACAAACACCTTTACGCCACTCTGAAAAAAACCAACTTATTATCTCAAAAGAAAGAAGACCACAAAGAAAACAAAGTCTATGTCATTTTCAATGTACCCATGGCAGGTATTTATGACGAATGACACAAAGTAGCTATTCACATTACCAACAAACCCTCTATTATTCATCGCAGCTATCCAACTAGAGCAGAAGCTGAAAAAGCATTGACTGACTTCAGAGAGCCAAAACTATCTTTAAAACCACAGTACAAAACTATCATTGAAAAACAACCATCAATTTCAAAAATGAAACCTTTGGGAAAAGCAATAAATCTTGACAAAATCAATGCAGTCCCTACCTGTGCATTAAAGGAAGAAATGAAGAAAATCACTTCAGAAATTTTTTATGATTGTTTTCAAGCCTTAAATGAATGGACTGAATAACAAAAAATCTTCCAATATTATCTATAAAATAGAGGAAGATATTGAAGTGAATCACACGTTAATACAAGACTTAATAAAG
>JAOSBL010000005.1:14665140-14675196 GCA_027568915.1 Erythroxylum roraimae | reverse complement strand
GGAGGGAGGGAAAATTTGAAAATATTTGAAAATTTATCAAAAAAGTCCCCCAATTTTTTAAAATTTTCGGTACCAGCCGGTATTTGATCTGTATTTTGAATACCGGCCGATATTGACGAAATTGGCCAGTACCAACCGATATTTTTCACCAGTACCACCTACACCTGTATCGGTACCGATTTCTGGCTTAAACGGTACGTACCGGTCGGTACAGTACGAAATACAAAGCAATGGTTAAGACTTGATGGGTAGCTAGTTCATCAAACTCTTAGAGCGAGTTTAATCACCAATCTCCATAAAACATATATAAGTAATGATATCACTATAAACTCTTTATTTGAGTGAATTCTCCCTGATAAATGTTTCAATTAATAATTCCAACAAGCAGACACTGGATTAATACTCTATAAAAATCCATTCCAATCATATCAAGAATTATAATGAAACATATATGAGACCACAACTCATCAAGATTGTGGTCCATAATAAGCAAATGCTAAAATGTATGTTTTAAGACTAAAGTAACAACCTACTTTATTCTTAAAAACATACTTAATTTCGAATTCATTTAATAGTGCCATTATTGCTAGTCGACTACTATCATGATATGAAACTCATCATTCCTTCGAAGTAAACTCCTTTACTTATATAGAGATAAATCGCAACACTACAACCTAAACCATAATCAAGAGACCAACTTGATTATTCAACTGTGAATCCATTATTTTATATTCTTATAATATACATGTTTCCTATACATCTCTATATATATGTATGTTACTTACAAAAGAATCTCGGTACCTTATGACTAGATATATAATGCTTATAAAAACCAAACTCTTTTGTTTTATTAATAATAAATATTTTCATTACAAAACTGTAACTGAAGAAGATTAAGTTACATATAAATACACTTGCTTTCCAGGGCACTATATTTACATAACTCTAACATTCAATTGGCCTATATAAGGGGATAAATATTTCACTTGCGTGAGGAAGCTTAGTAAAGTGAAAGAGGAATTGAAGTCCCTTAGTTCCCTCAATATTAATGATAATTAATAAAATATTAAGGAAAGCTTCGAGAAACTGAATAGAATTCAAAATCTTCTCTATATGACACCTTATAACTAATAACATCAACTTAGGAAAAAGGTAGCATTGCAAAGCTATACTCAAACTCTTAATCTTGACAATTCTATCTTAGAGCATAAAATTATAAAGTTATTGTTGAAGATGGGATATAAACTCTAAATTTTTTTATAAATCAATATTTTCAAGGAAGAACATTAAGAGGATTGCTTCATTGCAAATTTATATTGAAACTCTTACTATATCTTAGGAGGATATTCTTAATAAGTCTTACACATTCTTCTCTAGGTCCCCAAGAACTACAGTTGGAAGATCTTCTTTTACTCGAATTTTTTAATCAACAATTAAGGATCATATACAATGACATAAACCTACTTCAGTCTTTAATCCTTTTAATGAACATAATGTTGAGAAAGTTTTTTTCCCTTAACCGTCACAAGGCTTTAGGTTTGAATGGATTTGGTGCATTTTATTTCATAAAACCTGGCTAGAGATAAAGAAGGTGGTAAAATATGTTATCTTTGAATTCTTTAATAAGGGGAGGATACCAAAAGAAATAAATAAAAGTTTTATTTTTCGTATTCCTAATAATCAAGCTCTAAACTTATTTACGGTGCTTAAACTAATGCCCTGTTAAAATACCATTATAAGATAATCTCTAAGTTGGTTGCTAATTGATTATAGCACATTCCGCCAACACACACTGATGGGATCTTAAGGTTCATTCATTATTGGAGGACATATAGGTGATAACATTAATGTTTTGAAAATAGGACTAGAAATCAAATTAATAAGAGAAGGGGTTTAAAACTTAAAGGTTTAACCAATATTAAAATTATAAAATTGGCATATAATAAATAAGTAGTAAAAATTATATGAATAAGTAAAAATATAATACAAAATAAAATAAAATAGGTATATAATAAAATGAGAAGTAAAAATTGTATGGATAACTAAAAATATAATATAAAATAAAATATTTTATTAAAATAAAAACAATACACCAATGTCTATTTGTATATAATAAAGTAATACTAAATCTAATAATTCAAACAAAAATTAAATCTAACATAAAACTTAGAATAATAAAAAAATCAAATTTGTATCTCTAAAGGAGGTTGTGCCTCATCATCATCAAAAGTTCAACTCTCCAACACTATTTTAAGACTCATAAACCATATTTTTCATTCAAAGTACAAATAAGTGTCCTTTTGTATGGTTTTGAGAAAATTAGTGTGCTTTTGTATGCATACCATAATAGTGGGATTGGTAGGTGTAAATTATACTATGTTTTGATAGATGTTTAAGTGTGCTTTTGAGTATTTCTTAGATGATTATCATGTATATAGGCTTAGAATTATGTTATTATTAGTGTTTATTTATATTATAACTGTTTGTGTGGTTTTAAGCGTGATTTGGATCTCAATTTTACTTTTCAAGAGGTTTTGTGATGTGTGTTTAAGTGTATGAAAGCAAGAAATTGAAGAAAAGAGAAGAATTGGAAGTATGGAAGTAGGTCATAATTGTGACTTTCTTGTCACAATCGTGACAGAGAGCGCATACAGCAATTCCAGCGAATTTTAGCTTTTCCAACACATGACTTTTTTTTTGTAATTTTAAAGTTTTGGGGTTATTTTTGGAACCAAATTAAGTGGGTAAACCCTAGAAAGAACCCTAGAAGCCTTAAGAACTATTCGATAACATAAAACACTCAAAAAAGTGTAGCCATCATCTTGCATTCTTGGATCAAAGAAGGAGCATTGGAGATTTCCAGATTTTGACTTCAAGTTTGAAATCAAGTTCTTCTTTCTCTCTTCTTGTTATTTTCAATAAAATTGATTTATAAACTAAACTTGATGATGTTCTTCAAGTTTATTATGTTCTAAATTTCCAGAATAGGGTTTGCTCTTGAATTATTTTATGACTTTGATTTCAATTGATTCAATACAATTTCAGTGTTATGTTAATGGGGCATTTATACTTTGACAATAAATCAAGAGAGTGAATTAATAGTAATCTAATTAATTTATGCAAAAAGAGTTAGTAGATTAATATGTCAAAGCATTAACAAATCATCCATCATTTGAAGAGAGATTTTGTGTGAGAACTTGGTTATTCGATAAATCACATCAGAACTAATTGAAATTATTAGGGAAAGAGTAACGTATTAAGAGATTGAAACTTTGGAATTTCCATATTCAATTAGGGTTAATTGACTAGGTGTTGAGAAAAAGTAGTCAATCCTTTAGGAGATCTAGAATCACTACATAATTGAATCAATAGGGGTTGAAGGAACAAATAACGATAGAACAAATCCTAAGCTTCATGCTTGATTTTCCTTACATATTTGTGGTAGCTCACTTGTTATTTGATTATTTTATTGATTTTATTGTTTTAATTTTCTGTTATTATTTTATTTTAATAATCTTTTATCACCCTAGACAAATTTAGGTTCATTTAGTATTAACTATTTCCTTATGGGATTGACACCTTTTATACTGCAAGTTACAATCCGTATACTTGTGGATATTGGGGGTTTTACATTAGATAAAAATTGCTCAACAAGTTTTGGCATTGTTGCCGGGGAATTAGTTTAGGACTTTTCGAATTCCTTTGTTTTGAGGATTTAGTTGCCTTTCTTATGATTGTGGTACGCAATCACAAGAAGTTTAAAAAAAAGAGAGAAGGAAGTTTGGGATCAAATTAGAAGACACATCAGTTTGGATATCACAAGGCAACAATGAAGAATTCGAAAAGTTATTTGCCAAGAAGAGTAAGAACGATGATAGAGGAAATACATTATGGATAGCAAAGCAACCTTATGGACTTTATAAGCCTAGCGTTTAATGCCTATCATTAAGGTATTTCACGACCAACAGTGGAACGACACATAATTTGTTTGAAGAGATGGCGAACAATAGTTGTCTTTAGACATCGTAATGAAGTAGACAACATTCAACCTTCCTAGATCCAAAAGGAATGATTGTGATAGATTCAGTGAGAACATTGCATGCTAAAATTGACAACCAAACCAAAGAATTGAATAGTCTAACTACCACCTCATTCTATCCATTTAAAGCAATTCAGTAAGGAGGCGAACTATGTTGACGAGAGATTCATATCATAGCTGATAGGAAAACAACAATGTGGCGCAATTAAATTTCAATATAGCACAATTTGTTTAGGGAAATTATCATCCTTATTTAAGCACGTACAATCCAGGGTGACAGAACCACCCGAACTTCTTTTGGTCTAATAAAGCAAGGACTTAAATGGGAAATCAAGACCTACTAGGATTTTAGCAATGATGAGTCCAGTTCATGGGATTTAAAATTTAACAAGATCATGAACAAGCTTATAAGCATGGATGAGGCCTAGAAGAGACTGGGAAGGAAGTTTGTGTAAGTAATAGAAGATCATGGATCTTCTATTCACAACCTAAAGGTTCAAATGGGCTAAATTTCCAATGAATTATGTAAAAGAAGTGTGGAAAACTTTTTGAGCAACATGGAAGTAAATCTATAGAACAATGTAAGGCTATCACACTTAGGAGTGCGAAAGATCTATAAGAAAAGAATCACCTTGTTGAAGACCAAGAGAAAAAGAGAAAGGATGAAGAAAAGAATGAGGACCCTTCCTATACTCCTCCTCCACCTTACTCACCAAAAATACCATTCCCATAAAGACTTCAGAATAATGAATTGGATGTACCATTCTCAAAGTTCGTGGAAAAGCTAAAGAAATGGTAAATTTACTTATCTTTTGTGGAAGTGTTGAAATGCAAGCCTAAGTACGCGAAGGTCCTTAAAGACATATTATCTAACAAGCAGACTTAGGAAGATGACCAGACGATAGCCATGACAGAAACTTATAGCTCCTTAATTAATAACCATATGCCCTCAAAGTTCAAAAATCCAAGGAGCTTTACGATACCCTATGTAGTTGGTAATTTAGAGATTTCTAAATGTTTATGTGACTTAAGCGCAAGTATAAATCTTATGCCTTTGTCAATTTTTAGGAAACTGAGGTTAAAAGATGTGAAGCCAACATCTATGCCTATTTATTTAGTTGACCATCTGATAAAGAAATCGTTAGGTTTGGTTAAGAATATACCTATAAAAGTGGACAAGTTTATAATTCTTATGGATTTCTTCATGCTAGACTTTGAAGAGGATTAAAATTGTCCACTAGTTATTGGTACACCTTTTTTGAACATTGGAAAAGCTTTCGTAGTTGACCACGAACACATCCTCATCCTTCGAATTAGAGATGAACAAATGAAATGCAATATGAATAAGGTATCAAAAAATTAGAAAGATGGTAACTCATTTAGGAGAATTGATTAAGTCAAATCTTTAAAGGAGTGAGAGGAAGAAGAACAGATGACAATGGAGATTGGGTTTGAAGAATATAAGGAAGTCTCTGCTCAAAAAGTTGATGAAGAAGAGAATGACGAACAGATGATAGTGGAGATAAAGGTTGAAGAAGATATAGACATCTCTATTCATGAAGCAGTAGAACAAGAGGAGACAAAGGTGATTGAAGAAAAAAGAGAACAGTTCACCTTCTTAGGATTCAAAATGTTGAATTCAATAGACAATTTAGGGAGTTTTATTATTTCCTATTTTATTGACAATTTGTTACTTAAAAGGGCATTATTGAACTTACATAGTTTTCTTGATTTGATTAATTTTTGTCCTTTTGATTATCTTGCAATATGTAGCTGATTTATAGGCTACTAAACTGAAATTAAGCGACATAGGTGAAAGCAGGCCACTCATAATCGACCCAAGTTAAGTGTGGAAGGAAGAGCAAGTTAAGCTAATGATGTAAACTAAGCATTACTTGGGAGGCAACCCAAGAATTACGATAAGTTTTACTTCTTTTTTAATTGTATTTTTAATTTTTTTAAGGAAATAATTGCTGGAATTTTATGGCTGAAAGTATCCCTACATTCCGTCATCAACACAGTCACCACCTCAATCTCCTGATTTTATGCTTTTAACCTTTCCTTTTTTTGTCATTTTATTTTTAGTTTTTGTTTTATTTTTCTCACATAAAGAGCAATGTGTTGTCTATGTGTGCGAAGGATTTTGCATTGGCATGACATGAGTGTGAATTTTGCATATCATATTGCTAATTTTTGATTAGATTGACATGGTGTGAGCATATGTGTGAATTGTGTCAATGTGTCAATGAAAATTACTTGATGGAAGTAGTTTAGCTTTGAACAAAGTCATTGAATTTGTAAAGGAATATTAGCTTGTGCATTTTATGCTTTAAGTATCTTTAGTTGAATATGTATGTTAATTAGGATACGACGTCAGTTTGTTCATCTTGAGAAACATGTTACATACATTTATAATTATAAGTCAATTGAATATGTTAGTATCATTAGTAGTCTTTCATGAGGATGATTGACTACAAGGAATGAGGTAGATGATTTGTACCTTAGTTCTTACCCTTGGAGGTCAAATCAAAAATAATCCAAGGATTGTTATATAGGATGCAACCTCAGGTCGTTTCACTTAATTGGAACCCAAATGAATGGACCTAAGTTAACTTATATGTCATGCTATGCAAACTAATTGGGAAAAAGGGGGGTTTGATCTTTGAAAACATCAATTGAACTAAAATGAACTGTAAAAAGTATATAGAATGTATTTTTGGATTTTTATGGAAAGAATAAAACTAGTGATTAAACAAATGATAGAATGCTCTTGAAAATGAGCTTTGGCCATCATAGTTCAAAGTTGATTTTTTTGGAGCAGAAATCACTAAGCTTAAAAATGAAAACTTTAAAGGACTCTTTAAGTCCAATATCTTGAACAATGGGACTTCATTTCTTAAGATCCCGTTAAGCACTCTTAGTGCATATGGTGAATAAGTCCATGCAACAAGTCACTTTGGAATCTAGAATCAACTCAATATCAAACACAACTATGCAAGATAAAAGAGAATCACCAAGATCACAAATAGACATATATGAGACTTCATATATTTAAGCTCAAAGTTCTACATAAATAAATCCAAACCACACATTGAATATCCAACTCTTTATTAAACTATAATCAAGTATGTTCAACTATAACGTATAGCTGAACATAGATTGACTACTCCCCTTTTAAGCTCATGGAACTCCAGCCATTGCTACATCTTCAAGAGGAAAGGAAAATGCCTAGCCATGAATAGCAGCTAAAAGCTTCACAACTAGGAGAGAATCCAAGCTACCCATGATGGAAGTCGACGGTGAAAATGCTAGAAAAAATGATGGAGAGAGAAGAGAGAGATGAGAGGTCGATGGTAAGATGATGATCAATGATATGTTATTGGAATTGTTGTGATAATAATGTCGGCTCCCAACTTATCCCGAAATACATTTCTTTCCAAAATGGGTTATCGGGTCGGGTTTGCAAGTGAGCAAAACTTCCAAGAATGGTTCGGATTCTCCGCGGCGAACTTTTCCCGAAAGGTTTTGATTGGAGCTTTTGGTTTCTTTGCCACGGCGACATGAACTTCATACTTCGGCAAAATTTTCCCTAAAGGTTTCTTCAGTAATTTGCTAATTTTGTAGCGGCAAAACATCATCCTCGCCATGGCGAACTTTGCCTGTTGCTTCGTTGACTTGTGTTCTTGGTCTTCACTCTTTGGATCCACTTCTTGAATGTCCTACAATGAAAAAAATAGTAGTTTGCAGTATCAATTGTTCTAAAATCAATTTAGTGCAATTACTAATTTTTTGTGACAATTTTACCTTTAAACTATATTAATTCAAAACAAGCACTCATGAGCTAAATTAAGCACAATATCTGACAATAAGAGCCAAAAAGTATAACAAAAGCCATAAAATTGTCACCAAATGATATAGGAAACTTGGGTTCAATCAAATTTCCCCACACCTAGACCTTTTTACTCCTAGACAAAGCTTATAAAAGTCAAAGAGATACAAGTACAAAAGAAAATACCGACCATGCTTAAAAATGAGAGCAAAAAATCATTTAAACAACTTTCTCATAATTCAACCAAAACAAACTGAAAGAGCACTAAAAAGATAAACACTATAAGTATTTACTCCAAGAGATCGAGCAAAAGAGATTTCTCTCAAGGGATGGTGCTTAACTCTCAACTCACTTGTTTTGGGATAATTTCACTCTAAAATCTGCTTAGTCCATTCTCTACCATAAGCTTGTGATAATTCTACCTCTCCACCATAAGGACTATAATTTTGAAAATCAAGAGGACTTTTAGGGTTGTAATATACGGAAGGCTAAATGAAATGGATTGAATAGAAGAAGAAAAATGAGTACGTGCATCAAAATTATTTTTGACATGAAACAAATGCCAATTATGCGTAAGAAAAAATTTAAACAACCAACAAACATAATCTAACATTTTTTTATAACTTTTCTCTTTTGAGAAAGCTCTTTTTTAATTTCTTTTCTTTTTTGAGAAAGCCTTTTTATAATTAATTTGTACTTTCTTTTCTTCCTTGGCTTTTCTCAATAACTATTCTCTTTTGAGAAAGCTTTCTGTTTTTTTCTTTCAGAGATCAAATATTTACAAAAATTGAGGAAATATACATGTATTCAAAAAGATGGCTCAAAGGGCTAGCAATGGTTAAGTGTTTAGGGCTTGTGTATGGGTAAGAAGGGGTTTCAACGTAATGCATCTATCATATTAACAAAATTTTAGTTCATCGAGCTTTGATCAAGAATTAAAACAAGTTTTAGAGAGATATGAAATTAAGCAGATACACATAGAAATGAAAGAATTCAGACCCGAATATCTTTTCAACAAGGTTAGTATCTCAATTAAGCAATCTCAAGGTTTAAAAACGCATATAGCTACTCTCTCAGCGTACCCTCACTTGCCTCTCGTGAAAGCATTGAAAATGGAATTAACCAAAATCAACTATCATTTAAAACATAGATGGTTTTTCAAAAACACATGGACAACTTTGAAATTTACAAAAATTCAACACAGAAGTATTAAGAATCTAATTTGGGAGAAGTATTGAAACGAGGGAATTAAAATTGAAAATTGTCTTTTTTAAGATTGACTTATGTTTTGCCAAGGCGAACTAAAAATTCTCAACGTCGCCACGACGAAAAATTGCAAAGAAAAAGAAACACTTAAAAAATGCAATTCACCTTAATTACCAAGTTTAAAAATTACAGAGGACACACAAATGACTTGTACAAGCAATTAAATGGCCCAAAGTTGATGCAAAGATAAATTATCGAAATGGAATAACCTCCCCCACACTTAAACATCATATTGTCCCCAATGTGAATAACAATCAAAACACCATAATGCATTGAAAATTAATAGGAAGGCTAATGAATAAGAAAACCGGGAAAAGCACAATGAGAATCATATAACCAATAGGCCATTAATTCTGTGAATACCAACAAGGTTAGTCAGTATCCAGCAGACTGAAAACTAAAAACAGGACTACCTAAGACAAAAAGAACAAATGACTTAAACTACTCCATAGAAGGATCAGCCCCAGATCCAGATGGACCTGCTCCAGACGTGCTAGCGCCGCTTAGGGGGTCATTTTCATCAAATGATAATTGGAAATGGAAATGCTCGGCGAGTAATGCATCCATACGCTGGCGATACCACCTATCACGGTTAAGTAAAGCCTCTTTCTTCTTCTGTCGGACTATCTCCTGGAAGAGAGTATCTTGGAGATGAGAGAGGTCTGTACAAAGTCCGTCTACCTTACCAACAAGGGCCTGTAAAGTAACAGGCTCAGGAATGTTCTAAGCTAGAGGTTCATCCTCAACTAGTGTTACAACTGTAGAGGTTGCACCAATATCATGATTCTGGGGAGAGGGACAAGGTGGGTGAATGGTAGGTTGCTTTGGACAGGTTGATCGCGGCTTTATCGTTCAATCCTAAGATTGATCCTTGGAAACCGGTCAAAATCAATTTATACCAAGAATTGCAATATAGGATGCA
>JAOSBL010000005.1:14594983-14612969 GCA_027568915.1 Erythroxylum roraimae | reverse complement strand
TTAAATGACTCAATACTGTCGAGTGTGTTCTTATGACTGAAATTGTAGTATGATCGAAAATGCTTACAAATTAAAGCTGGGCTGAATTATCTACTGATTTTCGCACATGCGACTATATTCAAAAAAAAATTACTGAGTTTTTGACTGTATTCGAGTGCCTTAGCATACTACCCTCGTGAGGCACGGACTCGGATATCACCCACGATGTCGGATTCGGGTCTTGCGGGAGTGGGATGTTACATATATAGAAGCATAAGATATGATGGTAACATTTCGGGCAATTTTTTTTTCTCTCAGCTTACTTGAATTCATACCATTTTAGACAGATATGGCTTTTCCATTAGATATCATGTACTTTTGTGATAGTAGGTACAAAAATGAGATTAAGGACCTATAAAACCTCCAAGTGCCAAAATAGGAGTGCCTTTTTGGACAAATAGAGTTGAAGTCTCAAAGTGAATATCTACCCCCATTGTCACCTGTCATTGTACTTCTCAACTAACCAAGGAGTAGGCTTCTTCTAACCTCGGTAAAGGAGAAGCAGCTAAAACCCAACTACAAATCTAATCCAGATTATTTATCAAGACTGACGAGAAAATATAGACCTTATCTTCGATACAATTTTTATGTTTTTTCAATATTAACATCATATATCATATCATTTGATCTCCAATAATCAAGCTCCATAAAAATTAAGTTTAACTTATTCTAGTATTATGTTATAGGCTGACCATCTTAACATAATTGGAAATACTTCTTCATTAGTTCATAGACTTGAGAAGAATCAAATACATCAAGGTACCTTCTTTTTACAGCATCCCATACGTCCTTTATTATTCCATAGTGCCCAAAGTGTGACATTAGATATCGCTCATTGAATTTATAAGTCAAGATTTGACTAATACATCTTTAGCCTCCCATTCATTATAGTTTGAATCACCTTTTAAAGCTTGAACCTTTTTCTTGTTAATATAGCCTAATTTTTTCTACTAGCAATTTGCATCTCAAGAAGCTTAGATTAATCCCCATAGTTAGAGACATTGAACTTAATATGGATGGATGAAGTTGTATCTTAAATGGTTATATTGGTTATTTTCTTACTATCAAAAGAATCTCCCCCAATTATGGTATACATATTATGGTGCAATTAAGGTTTTAAGGAAATGTTTTATATAATTAAATGATGTATCTATATATGCCCATATATAGTAAATAGATCAATTATACAGTTGTATATATATATTCCTAAACTAAAGGAAACTATATAGGAAATATATAGAATAAAAATAACTCATTCTTTCTAATTAATATTAACAACTATTAATAGATAAACTTAATAAGAAAATGACACTTTAATGTTAGAAAAGGAGTAAGTATTATGAAATGGAGGTTATGCCAAGTCACCACCAATTTTTAGTTCAAATGAACTTCATTTTCAATTAATGCATCAACATTTTCAGCTCCTTCATAATAAAATTAACTAATAATATATAAATAAAATAAGAAAATATCACTTCAATGCTAGAAAGAAGTTAGTATTATCAAATAGATGTTCTAGCTACTTAGCATTAAAATTTGGTTCATAACATATGATTGTTGTAGTTACCTCTTCTAAGTGTTTTCTCTAAATTATCATGTGTACAATTTATATGTTAATTTTTAAACAATAAGTCTTTGTCTTATACTTAAAAATTGTATCAAATTTAGATATACCTTACTATTACCTTGAAAATTAACAAAATAGAAAATTTCAACTTCAATATGACCACCTGCTTCATTATCAACAATTTGTTCAGTAGCATTATCTCCTTTTTCTACATCTAAACAACTGAATTAGTGAGTTTCAAATCAGAATATAAGCATAGACGCAAAATATGCATTATAACAATTATAATGAGAAATTTTATCATCACTTTCACCATCAATATATGGTGCATCTGCAAAATAACCAAAACAATCATTTTTTTCATATATGTCATCTTTTACAATTCCTTAATTAGTATCACCATGTTCACCACCTTCAAATGTTTCCAATCAAAATTAACAATTCTACCATTTTCCTTAATTGCTTCATTATTCAAACTTTTATTCTTCAACAAAGGGTATTCATCACCGCCCAAGTTTGCTTCCCTATTAGATTGTATAAGTCCATTATATGGTGTTCTTTCGTTAAACATTTTAATACTTCTTCAAATTTTTCATAAGAAAACTTGTATATGAAGTCTTCTATTGCTCCATACTTCAAAATTTTGGTTGTACGTATTCTAACATTGTTAGGTAATTTAGATCATTTCCAAATTCACATGTATATATTATAACATTGTTAGATAATTTAGATCATTTCCAAATTCACATGTATATCCCCCTTATATCTCAAATTCAGCAAGTACTTGAATTTTTCCCTTATATTAAAATTTGAACTCTACTCATGTATTTAAAAAAATAAAAATAAGTTAAGAAAAAGATTTGTTATATTCAAATATGTAAAGAAGATGCAAAATATACCATTTCTTGTTTTTAGCATTTGGAAAATGTAACGTATAATTTATCATATTTTGTCTTACCTACTAAAAACTAGTTATTTAAAGCCATTTTTTGCATCAAACTCTATTTTTTCACCTATTTTTATTTCATCTATTTAATATGTGAAATAAGTTAAAAAAAATCATAAGTTGGAGTTAATTGTCATAAATAACAAAAGTTACTACATTTTTGTTATGTTTGAATATAAATATATATGTGAATGACTTAATAATCATGTGTGAAATTAAGGCCTTTTAAAAATTCAAATGTAATCCAAATTTCATTACATGTCATTAACAATATGAAGAAGCATCACATATATTACCGTAAGTGCAACAATTTACTTAAGATTAAAATAGGCTAAAGATGTAATCTGCACCTCATCATTTTACAAGCTATAAGGGATGAAAGGAATATCAGAATATTCAAGGACATTGTGAAATAACTATCAAGGATACACATGGAAACAATCAAAGCAATCAACTTACATTTTGTCACCTTTGAAGATAAAATGCATATTAGCTCTAGTATTATGTTAGTATAGGATTAATGATTAGCACGTACACTTGTGTTTGATCCTTTATAATACCATCATGGTAGTTTGTTAACCCATTCATTTGATGAGATGGTTTATGCCTATAACAATTGTTATTGCCTTTCATAGCTTAATCTAATTTACAATTTTTCCACACAAAAAAAGAGGATCTAAGTAAGCCCCTACATTATCTCTTACATAACTTTATATAAAGTTACTAAACTCATACTCATTAAACCCTGAATAGGTGCAAAAGTGGTATTAGAGTTAACAATAGGACTTTACTTAGACTTTTATAAAATATTGAGATGTAAATCACACCTTTGGCCAACTTCTAAAAAAATATTTTAAAAATCTTGTTAGTAAGTAGTGGGTCCATATTACTCAGTTGTTATGCTATATATTCTAAGTTGACAGTCTAATTATTAGGAAGTGACAGAAACCTAACTACAATAACATTTTGGATATTACTAGTAGCAGTTTGAAAATCTTAAGGAATAATATCATGTTAGAGACAATGACATGGAGTCATTTAGACTTTTGAGAAATGTTAAGATGTGATTAAAACCTCTAACTGATCAAAATAAAAGTGGGAATATAGGCATATCATGCCTATAAATCCCACGTTTTATAGGAAACAACTTTATTCCACATTACATTTAAAGCAAGAAATTATGCAATTACATATCAAAGACTGCTCAAAGCATTTAGGTTAAAATACCTAAAACATTATATTAATCCTTAAGTAGTAGGGGCTAAATTATGTCCATTCACTTTTACTCTATTTGATAAATTGCTTACAATAATGAATGATTATGACAATATATATATGATAATTAAAAAGAAATAAAAATAATAAAAGAGAGTATGAAATGAGGGACAAATTTGATATATATTTGTTCTGTCAAACAAACTTTAGCCTTCACTTCCTAAGCTCCATTTAAGAATCCACTATCTTTTTCCTTTAAATACAATCATTCATACGACTTCTTATTTTCTATGGGTGAAGAGGAACCCTTACAAATCTTATTTAAAGTTAAGAGGAATCCTTATAATGTGTAACCCACTTACTTTCTCCAATTGTTATACTAGCATATTCATATATAACCCAGAGCTCCCTTTTCTTATTCTCACTAATGAAACTAAGGTTTAATATGGTTTATACAATGTACGCATGTAATGAAATCCACTCTTTAAACTCTCAAAGCTCTTACCAATTCTCTGGTATTCCAAAGATACCTTCCATAACTCATATATGATCCATTTAAACTTAAAACAACCTAAAATAGTAGCTAGTGATAGGTGCTTAATTGATTATAAAATTATTCCATAACATTTAGCGATTATTGACATGAAATTGCTTAAAATACTCGCTTTGACTCATATGTGATTTTAGGCACAATTCAGAAGCAAAGAAGTTAAAGTGAGTTAAAAGCTCTATATTTTGGTCATTTTTCGAAGATTAATTTTCACTTATCTTTATGGAGAAAGAAGAAGAAACTTAAAAGACAAGAAGAAGAAAAATGAAAACACAAAGAAGTTGCTGACGGCATATGCATGGAAATTGAATAATTTTGCATGGCCTAACATGAAATTAAAGGTGAAAGCAACTATGGAGAAAATGCATGCTGCAGGTGGATTAAAACAAGAAGCAAAATGGCAAGCAACACAAGAAGGAACGCATCAACAGAGCACCAGACGACAACGCACAACTGGGAAGGAGAACCAAAATGCAGGTGCAGAAATAAGAAATGACAGCGGAAGTAAAGAAGCAAACAATTATGCGTTTCACGCAGACAATGTATTCGAAACATAGACATTTGTAAAAGTGGCAAGGGTTTTAATAAGAGTGAATAGTGAAGTGGACCAACAATAAAATAAAATCAAAATAGTAGCAGTAGCGGTAGCGGTAATGTGAAACAGAAAAAGAAGAGAAGAACAGTAGCGAGGGAGGCGTTGCAAAAGAAGGGTTTCTACTGGAACATTATTCAATGGGGGCTGAGCATTTTTTAAGAGAGACCCATGAAGGGCTAGACATTTTGACACTGGTTCGGAGGTGACATTGACGCTAACGACCCGATTTAAGTGTATTTCACTGTTTTTGTTGTTTCTTTCTCTTATTATAAATTGATTGCGATATCCTACGTTAATTGATTTGGGTTTTATGTGTGGATAATCGTATTTTCATTATTGTTTGGTTATTTGTGTATGAACCTATTGGGTATTGTGAAAAGATGATTTTAATGCGTTTATTGAATCGTTTATTTACAAACCCATTGCTAGAATTTCAATATAATCCATAATTGTTATGTTGAAATTCATGTATAGTGACTAATGATTCATAATCATTTGGACTAACATAACCTAGATTAAATAAGGCATCGTATGTGGTTATTGTCTTGATTAATCGATTTTCCTAATTCGTAATGCTACTAACTAATTAAATCTAGAGATTGTATCCTATTTTATTCGATAGTTAGGTTTAATTGATGATCGTATCTTGATTAAATACTACCTAAGGGAAAACTCGAGTTAATTATTAACCCATGATTAATAGTTGCTAAGAAAGATGTGAGAACAACAAATCAATAAAATATGTTTAATTAGGGTGTAGGCCGAGATTGAACCAAAGAACCGGGTCCCTATCGAATTCCCCACTTTTGTCATTTTTTTTACATGTTTTCTTTACATTGCTTTTGTTAGTTATTTTAGCTTTATTTTATTTTATTATTTCTAAAACCAAAACCCCCCTAAACCTAAACATTGATTAATTTCATTTCAACAAATTTACACACACTCTCTGTGGGATCGACCTAGACTCACCAATGTTATAGTAGTAGTCTAGTTTTTATTTTGAATAACGTTACGACGCGTTGTTAATTTTAGCTCTGCTATCGAAGAGTGCGGTGTTTTAATTTTTGTTTGTGATTTTAATTGGTGTTTTGTACATATTTGTTTTTAATTAGTTTCTTTTCAGTTATTTCTTGATCTTTTCACTTTTTGTTTGGTATTTGTGTGAAAAAAATTTGACATGGATAGAAGTAATTTCTTTCATAACTCTTATTCTCAATCCCATAACCAAGACTGAATTGATCAACCTAACTTTGGTTATGGATGGGATAACCATCAGAATTACTTCTATGATAGTTTGCAGGACACAGTAATTCCCGTGTGGACTAGAAGCTTCTTTTCACAACTCAGGTACGCCTCTGGATGACTATATAAAGACCTATAATGCTAACAATCTTCAATCTCAATAGCGTATGTAGTAGCTTCAAGAGAGTATATAATAGGCCCAACAGGATATCCAACAATTTCAACAGGGTGAAAGGCAATTTTGGTCTAGTTTTTACAATTGGGAGAGCCAACAAAACTCAGGTACATCCTTGGAAGAATTAATTGATAATGTTGTTGTTAATCCTTTTCAATTTCAACAGGATGTGAAATGGGTCCAGCAAGATGCATTGCCTCGATAGGGAGATATCAATCATCTAGAACTGCAAAGCAAAGAGGTGCAACCATATCAACCTAAGGTATATCCAATGGATGTTAGTGCGGAAACCTTATAGAATAATGAGGAGCTTGAGAATTTTAAGAGCATTACTCAAGGAGAGAAAGAATAATGAGAGAAAGAATAAAACAACAAAACAAACATCTTCTCTTTTCTGTTGATTCTAGGACTATATAGTCATGATTAGACCGTGAATTGACGAGAGAATTTTGTAGCAACTTTAGCATGTACTTTTACTCTTATGATTGGCCGATGTGTATTATATTTAGAGGAGTAGTGACTAGAGGTAGACAAAGTCGGTGAGATTTTGAGCCATATTAGACTGACACATTTATGTCATTCTCATTGTCGGTGAGATAATGTGTAGCCTTCATGACATGTAATCCTGATTTTGCCTTGAATTTCTATTCGAGACCACCTTTTATCATATACATTAACATGGATATGATTTTTGTTGCTCCAAACTACAATGGCCAAATAGCCTACTCATTATATGATTTTCCTTTTTGATAAGCCCCCTTGAGCTTTATTTGTCTTTTCTTTGTGTATTAGCCACATTACATTCTTTAACCTAACCAAATGTCCTTCCTAAGCCTTAAAGCTAGTGGAACATTTATTGATTGTTGAGTTTGTAGATATACAAAAGTATAAGTGTGGGGGTATGCATATGTGTGGCTTGGTTATAATGTTGAGATGTTATTTTATATCTTATCATTGAAATTCCCATGTTGATGTAGTTTATTTTAATTTTTATAAGAGAAAAGAAAAGAAAGGAAAAGAAAGAAAGAAAAGAGAAAAGCAAAAGAAAAAAGACAAAGAAAAAGAAAAAAAGAAGAAAAAATGTTTAAATAAATGTATCAAGGAGGAATTGCATATGTGTTAAAAAGTTGTTTATGATTAATGCAGCCTCCTAAAGTTGTAAGGAATGTGTTATTAGAGTATGTTGAATACGAGGTAGATGTTGGCTTGGAAGGTTAACTCTTTTGTGGTTTCAATGTATTGTCATCAATTATATGAGTGATTCCTTTGGATTGGTATATGCTTCATGTGGTTTGTGTGTGATAGTTGAATTAGGTTGTGAAATATAAATGTTGCATTCGTCATAGTTGACAGTACCCAGTTTTGATGAATGTTAACTTATGTACTTGATGTCACATTGAGTGTTGCTTTGTTTCACTAGCTTAATGGCTTTCAAGTTACTTGACCCAAATACATCTCACCTTACCTTTACCCACATTACAACCTTGAAAAGTCCTTTGATTCATGATTTTGCAAGTGAATTTTAGTAGTGGATAAATGAAATGATATGCAAAGTTGTGGATTGTCATGATCATGATTGGTGTTGAGTGTACCCATAAACATATTTTAGTTAAACACATTTTTTTAGTCTACCATTAGATTGCTCAGTTTTTGAAGATGATGAATGTTCATTGATCATGAGTAAAATCTTGGAATGTTGACTTCTTGCTATGATTTTTGAAAGTCATTCGTCTTTGTTTATGATTATGTATTCTTGGAACATATAGGAAATAAGTCAATATTTTTTGGTCTTTGAGCCTAATTTTAATGTTTTACCTGAGAACGGTCAAAAATTAAGTATGGGAGAAATTGATAGGTGCTTAATTAATTATGAAATTATTCCATAACACTTAGTGATTATTGACATGAAATTGCTTAAGATACTCACTTTGACTCATATGTGATTTTAGGCACAATTCGGAAGCAAAGAACTTAAAGTGAGTCAAAAGCTTTATATTTTGGCCTTTTTTCAAAGATTAATTTTCACTTATCTTCATATAGCAAGAAGAAGAAAATTAAAAGACAAAAAGAAAAAAGTGAAAACAAAAAGAAGTTTCTCACGGCACGTACATGGAAATTGAATAATTTTGCATGGCCCACCGTGAAACTAAAGATGGAAGCAACTATGGAGAAAACGCATGTTGCAGGTGGATTAAAACAAGAAGCAAAATGATGGGCAACACAAGAAGGAATGTAGCAGTAGAGCACCAGAAGACGACGCATAATTGGGAAGGAGCACCAAAACGCAGGCACAAAAGCAGGAAACGACAGCGAAAGCAAGGAACTGCGAAACGCAGACATTTGCAAGAGTGGCAAGGGTTTTAATAAGAGTGAATAGTGAAGTAGACGACAATAAAATAAAATCAGAATAGTAGCAATAGTGGTAGCGTGAAATAGAAAAAGAAAAGAAGAACAGTAGCGAGGGAGGCGTAGCTAAAGAAGGGCTTCAGCTGGGACATTATTCAATGGGGGCTAAAGCATTTTTTTAGGAGAGACCCATAAAGGGCTAGACGTCTCAACGTCGGTTCGGAGGTGACATTGATGTCGACGACCCGGGTTAAGTGTATTTCACTATTTTTGTTGTTTCTTTCTCTCATTAGAAATTGATTGTGTTATCCTATGTTAATTGATTTACGTTTTGTGTATGGATAATTGTATTCTCGTTATTGTTCGGTTATTTTTGTATGAACCTATTGGGTATTGTGAAAAAATAATTATAATGCGCTCTTGAATCATTTATTTGCAAGCCCATTGCTAGAATTTCGATATAATCCGTAATTGTTATGTTGAAATTTATATATAGCGACTAATGATTTGTAATCATTAAGGATAATATAACCTAGGTTAAATGACGCATCGTATGTGGTTATTGCCTTGATTAATCGGTTTTCCTAATTTGTAATGCTACAACCCAACTGAATATAGAGATCGTATCCTAGGTTATTCAGTAGTTACGTTTAATTAACGATCATATCTTGATTAAACACTACCTAAGGGAAAACTTGGGTTAATTATTAACCCACTATTAATAGTTGCTAAGAGAAGTTTGAGATCAACAAAATAATGAAATATGTTTAATTAGAGTGTAGGCCGAGATTGAATCAAAGAACCGAGTCCCTACTGAATTCTCCACTTTTGTCATCTTTTTACATGTTTTCTTTACATTGCTTTTGTTAGTTATTTTAGCTTTATTTTATTTTCTTATTTTTAAAACCAATACCCCTTAAACCTAAACACCGATTAATTTCATTTCAACAATTTTACACACACTCTTTATGGGATCAACTTAGACTCACAACTCTATAGTAGTAGTCTAGTTTTTATTTTGACTAGCGTTACGACGCGCTATCAGTTGGGAAGAACTAGAAGTTACAATGACTAGTAAGTAGTATTAATTAAGCATTCTGGCATATTAGTCGAATAATATGGTCACAAACTTATGGTATATATTATCAAAAGATATTAGTTAATTGTATTGCTACACTGAACAATCATTCTATATAAAATTTTAATATTAGTAACCTAAATCACTATATTAGTCGATCAAACTTCCTAAAACAAAATTTTTGAAAATTTTCTTTTAAAGGTCAAAATGCATTTCTTTGACAAAAAACTTGATTCAAAACCATTTCAAAAATTTCTTAAAATCATTTTTATACATAAAAAGGATTTTCTTTAAAACCTTTTTAAATTTCCTCTTGATTATGACAAATTGTATGTAATATTTCCTAAGTCAAATGATCATATAATGGTTGAATTCATAATTCAATAAAATAAATAAAATAAGGTTATAAGAATAATTATAACAATTTGCTTAAATTTTAATATGCTTGATTTCCCCTTAATCTTGCTTCTTCACTTGAATTCTCTTGAAACTTCCTTAAGTTACATATTTGCTGTATTTTGCTTATTTTCTTTGTCATTTGAACTTGTGCTTAAGTTATATATGTGCTCCACTTTGCTCATTTTCTTTATTCCTTAATTTTTTAAGTAATTCAATTAGCTTCTTTGCCCATTTACCTTTTTATTGAATTTGAATTTTTACATATTAACTTAGGCAAAAGGGTCAATATTGACCCTAAGTTTTAAACTAGTCCACAAGTTTAACTCTAACATCTTAGAGAGAACACTTAACACCCTAACTTTTATAAAACGTTAAAATTTAACCCCATTATAATGGAATTACTAACAACTTAATGACATCGTTTGTTAAGTGTCTGGTCAGCACTTTTAACATTTTTTATTTAGTTTGTAGGCCCCACATTGCCTCGTCAGATCTAACATCGCAAGATAGGACCTTTTTTTTACAAAAATATTAAAATTTTATTTATTTTATATTGTGGAGCCCATCCTTTTTAATTACAGAAGAACATAAGGAAGAAGATGAAGATTAATACGATGGAACCCTTATTGGTGGGGAGGGTAGCGATGGCAGTAAGGCCTCACGAATTGTGTTCTCTAAATGGTTCATGGCGTTATAGTGGAATCAAAATAACAATCTTTTCAAAGACTAGAGAAAAGAGAATGATACTTTATGCAATTAAGATCAGTCTCTCGCTGTTGCACCATCTATTCCTCCTCCAAATGCATTATTGCTCATAAGGTGTACGTCTACTACTGCAAAGAATAGCTAGAACAAAAAGAAGAAGAAGAAGAAAAAGATGATTATCAGGAACATGGAGATAAAGATGAAGATAGCAGACATGATTCCTACTTCGAATAGAAGTGAATCCCTGCACTTCAATGTTTAATGGAAATCATGATTCATACTTGGAATTAAAGACTAAGAAGGCTAATTATACCATGATTTGGTGTAATCTTTTGAAAGAAAATATTGTTTAGAAGGTGTCAAGGAGCCCAATCAAAAGGATTATATTAGAGGGTTCACAAAACTACATCTCTTATAAGCTTGTGGGTTAGTAGCAACTCTTATCTTGATCTTTAAGATGTAAGAAGGATCCACTAATTGTAGATGGGATATTTGATTTTTCATTGCATTTGACAAAAGTTTCCTTCCATTTCTAACCTATAATTTACAATGTTGTGACATGATCACACTCATAAAATTTAATGAAAATCTTATTAGATCATAAGCAATGCTCAACATCACGATGCATATCCTAAGGTACAATAAGATTTTGGTTTATGCAAGATATGGTTGATAAAGTATTCAGTTTTATCCCTATTTGATTATTCGTTTCCGGATTTAGTCCACAAGATAGAGAGATTATGTACCTAACTATCTGGGGTTTTATCAATTTATTTCTAATCCATCTTGCTTTTTGTTTCCACGATCTGAAAAAAAGCAACGCCAAACAAAAAGAAGATTTGTTCAGTTCATCAACAAACATATCTCACACAGCCCCAAAAACCTAGGAGGGTTAGAATCTGGTCAAGAGAATCAAACAAACAACTAGCCAGAAAAGATTCTTACATTTGCTAGGTGAATATTATAATCTAATATGACAATGTTCTAAAATTTAAAAGTTTTTTTTTCTCGATCACTAATGTTATTGACATGGGTGATTTTTGTGAAGATGGATTAGGAAGAGAACAAGTAGTTTGAGACGGCTTTTGCAGTTGTTGATGAAGAAGACCCAAATCGATAGGAGGTTGTTGCCTCGGTTAGAGGCAAGGAGAGTGCAGAGGATGTTAGAAAACATTATGTAATTCTTTTGGATGATTTGCAAAGCATTAATTGTGTCAAATTTAGACCATGCACTAACTGGGCGAGAAGCTTTAATCAAACTGTGCATAACTCTTTTTTGGCATGATGAAGATCATAAATATGTGTTAATTTCTCTTGGTTGACTATGAAAGTTCAAGCTTGTTTTGTCTACTACTCATTCCATGGTATTGATCTTTATCTTCTTCCTCATCTTGATCATCTTCAATAATTAAAAAGGGTGGGTTCCACAGTATAAAATAAATAAAATTTTAATTTTTCAAAAAATGGGTCCTACCTTGCCCCGTCTGATGTGGCAATTTAAGGCCTACTAACAAAATAAAAAATTATTAAAAAGTGTTAGGTCAATGCTGAGCTGACACGTAACAGACGACATCATCAAATCGTTAGTAATTCTGTTATAATGGGGTTAAATTTTAATATTTTCTAAAAGTTAAGGTCTTCAGTGTTCTCTCTGGAATGTTAGGGCTAAACTTATCGACTGATGTAAAACTTAAGGTCAAAATTGACCCTTTTGCCTATTAACTTGCTAATATCTTTAAGGATAAAATATTTGTAGTAGTATAATTTGTTATCATAAAAATATGGGTTAAACTATCACTTGGTCTAACAAACTCTTCTTTTTTTCACAATAAAACATTTTGTGGTATTGAAAAAAATAACATCAGAAAAATTTCCCTTATGTAAAAGTAATATGTAATACTTGGTCCCCCTTAATTCATACATTAAGTTTTGCTATTACCTTTTTCTCCCCTTATATCAAACATTAAAAAGAGTATTGATATATAAAGGTATAATCATCAAAAGAGAAAAATAAATAACTTCTTTTTGTCCATCTTAAAAATTTATATCATATGAGTAAATAGTACACGTAAAATATGTTTCAAATAAATTTGAAATTATTTTAAAAACTCATGTAACAATTTAAAGATCAATCAAACTTTATCTCATGTATATATGTAATAATACTCTCCACTTAAATATGTACCTCAAATCAATACGCTCAAATCTTATCAATATGAAAGTAAGTGCATACCTCCTTTTATATATATCATATCTACTTTTCTTTTTCACTTAGTTAAATAATTGATTTTTTGATACTAATTTCCTTACTTGACTCATATAAGGACTCTTAGTGACTTTTTTGTTTTAACTAATTATTAGAGATACCGTTGCTTTTCCTTATTTGGTATCAATAAAGGTAATACTAATTATTGGTATTCATTCGATGCTACTTGATATTGACCTATAGGAAAAAGAAATCAATATGTTCTAGGTATCGACACAAATTGGAGTCCTGTGGATTAGTGATTAAATCTTCTTTAACCTATATCTATTTTAATTTACTTAACGAAAATTGTTTTTTTTTAAATTCTATATATGTGTGTATATTCATTGTAAAAGTGACATTTCATATAAGATGAATTAAAAGTGCATGAATCATGTGAGCGTAAATTACAAGAATATGACATATGTATTTCTAGGTCTTCTTTAGATATGATGATAGTAATTAACAGTCGTACTTTAGATATATAAGGGATAAGAGGCTTTTTTGTGTAATAATAAGGTCTAATAAATAAATTGGCCTATAATATGTTCTTTTCATGAAAATGTATTCTATATTGATTATTAACATGTGCCTTTTGCTTATATAGGTGGTGAATGATGATTTCATGAAAATGTATTCTATATTGATTATTAACATATGCCTTTTGCTTATATAGGTGGTGAATGATGATTGAGAGTTTGTTTCGTACCATTCTAATAATGAAAAGGTTCATATGAATAAGAAAAATAATACATGCCCTTTTGATGTGGCTTTTTACAAAAATTACGCTTATTTTTGTCTCAAAGCCATCTAGATTTAAATATGAACCATACATAAAAGCATGCAATTTCATTTTACTTTTTATGTTCATATGATGACATAGGCAATAGCTTATCATTATAATTAAGATTTCTCTTTATAAAAATTTTCTTTACATTGGATGATGCACTTTCGTAAGTATAGCCAATTGTACTGATTTTCATTAGAAACAATCACACTTTTAGAATATACTATGTCATATAAATATATATCACATTTTAATTTCTTATTCTCAATAATATATCTATCTAAAAGTTTTTGAAAATCTTTATACTTGAAGAAAATTTCTTCAAGCTTATTATTTTTAGGCATTAAAGAAGTTTCTTTATAAGGTAATTCATCATCATTATCATCATAATTATTTTCATCAAGAGAGTTTAAACTAGAAGACACCTCATTATTATTTGTCATAAAGCACATGAGCTTCACCTTATTATTCAATTCTTTACTCTTGATATCACTTATATAATCCCTTATGATCTTTAAGTGATCTCTTCTTTCATTGATTCTTCTCCTTATTACTACTGTATTTTTAATTTTCACCTAGATTCTCATCAAGCTTATCAAAAGTAATATTGGTACCATTGTTACTAATAACATTATGATAATCATTAGCATATATAAGGTCAAATGTGTACCAAATTTCATGAGCATTTTGATATATTAAAATTTTAGATAGCACATTTCTATCTAAAGTTAAAAAAAATAAAATGTAAATTACCTTTTTATTTAATAAGTGAGTTTTTTTCATTTCGATTACATCCATAATTGTAATGATCCAAATTTTTGTTAAATTAGTCATAATTGACCAATAAAGAGAAAAGCTTATAAAAGTATAAGTCGAGCTTAAGAAAGCTTAAGTTTATTTCTCTCTTAAACTCTTTTCCCTATAGGTTACTATTCATTCCCAACTTCTGGCACTCATAACTTCACCGTCCGACCACCATTTCCAAAGACCTAGGGCTCTACAGAAAGCTCTCGGAACATTCTACAAAACTCATAAAATTGTTTCTTCAAAAATGAACCGAATTTAGAGGAATCATGACTGGAAGTTTTGATTCATTTAGGTTAGTCACTGATCTCCTATTTTAGTCATTTGTTGGTGAAACTAACACCACCATCGTGTCTATCGGCCCTAAAAACATAGGAAAGGAGGGAAACCGACACCAATCAGCCCATTTTGCAGGTAAACAAAAATGGGTCACCTTTGAGCTTTAAACCTTCGATTCTCACAGCAAAGAAGAGTTTCGACACGAGACCAGTGTCATTGGATTCTTAGAGGTAAGGTCGTCATTTCTAGGTAAGTGGTGAAGATCATCGCCCCTCTACCGCCGGTGCGTGTACCCCATGCTCCAGTGACAGTGATGATTTTCTGACCAGCCCAGAAATGGTTGAAAATAATTTAAAAAATTCCCAAATATTATGTAGATCAATTTTCATAAAAGCAACGTATTGAAATTTTTCATAGTTTGTGAGATAAAATTTTTAAAAGGGTTATGTTCTTATAGAAATGGATAAAATTGATTAAACTGAGTTGTTCTTGATTAGAATTAAGAATATCTTGATGTATTGAGTATAAATGAGGGTGTATGAGTTAGAAGTTGGTACACTTGAATTATGATTAGATTTATTATGAATTTTTGCGGTGTAAATATGGACTTATTTGGGCATGGACATGTAGTTTGGAGACCTAAATTGAGCTGTGATTACTGGTGGTCATAGAAGTGTCTTTTCATTGCAAGAATTACCCTTCTTTCGGAAGGGGATGTCTGTTTAACACAGAAAACTCTGCCGAAATTTTCAGTAGGCTCCTCATAAAATGTGACATAGTCATTTTTAAATAGAAAATAAAGCTCTTTAAGATTGAGTCATGGTCTTATTCTTGGAGTGTTTAAATTTGGTTTAGGTTTTAAATCCTAATGGTTATTCTGACTTTTCTTTCTATAGATCAATCAGGAGCTGAACCCTCCACTTCAAGACACTAGGTTCGACGTGAAGGAGCGCATTCTACCTGTGATTTAATATTCATGATTATAAACATGCATTAGATTTCATTCTCATATTCATCATGAAAATCACCATCATTATCATATGCATGCATGACATTCATACATATGGATTGACACATGTATAAGTATTTTGTTGTGAAATGTTGTGCTCGTTTTGATATGTGATGATGTGGATGATTGTTATAGTATGGGTTACCTGATGGGTGTTACTAGGTTGTGCACATAGTGAGTCATTAATCGAGTATAGATTTGGGTTAGTATTGCGTCTACTGATTTAGATATGATGCGGTTGGGGCGGTTCGATTGAGCTTGCTCTCGGACGCCAATCAATATATGGTTCATAAGAGTTAGCATGATTGTGGTAGTTCGGTCGAGCTTGCTCTTAGATGGTAATCAAGTCATAGTGAGGTTGTGGCGGTTCGGTTAAGTGTGGCTCTTGGATGGCAGTCTACTACATTGGACCAAGTGAACCGTGTGGAACAAGAGAACCTTTATGGCTATAATATGTAGGTAAGAGGTATGTTATAGGGGTCAGTTGTCAATCCTCCATTATTAATTATGATTTGTTATTTGTGATTGTGATGATTATGTGACATGATATTGATATAGGAAATGCACGCATGTTTGTAAACAAAATTATTATGTTATGAAATTGCATTTATGGATATAATACATTATAAATATATACATATCATTTGAAATCCTTAGGAATGCATAACATAACCATAATATTAATTCACTCAGCATGGTCTGAGTCCCTTTAACTATTTTTCAGGATCTTCTTTTCAAATCTCTTTGAACAGAGTACTTTGTCGATCTTCTTTCTCTCTGGCGATTTGATGTATGTTTGTTAGTGACCTTTGACTTTGGAGTCGTAGTAGTCTTGTATCTGTTAGATTAGATTTTACCTTGTATTAACTATCTCAATGTTGTAGCAAATTGACGATTGTATGCTGCTAGAACTATTTGACTATTATTAGCACGAGTTTGATCATTTTGAAATCTCATTTTTACTATAGATATAGGGATTTGATGGCAGTTTAGGCTTACTAAGGGTCCAGTAAACCTTAAGTTTACTATCCCTTAAGTGTTGGTCACGATCCAAGATTAGGTCGTGACAACAATTATCTATAATATCTTATAATTGAAAATCTTCAACTGTAAGAAAGACTATTATCCTAGTTCTTCAAACAAAGTAATCATTTCTATTAAAGAATAAAACAATATTAATATCTTAGCACTGTGATAAAGTTATGTCATAATAATCTTTACTCAAACTTCACTAAAAATTTATACGTAATGAATGAGGCTCACTTGAATACCAATTGTAGCTGGGGCTCGAAAGGCAAGTAAGAAGAATGGTGAATTATATATGTCTACTTTTTACATAATGAATAAGGCTCACTCAAATACCAATAGTTGGTCCTCAAATGCTGTGAGTTCCAATTTCTTCTTGACTATGAATAAGAATATATTGCCCCAATATTATCCAAAATCTTAAATACTATTTTGTAACTATTTCACATTTTTCTTACAATTGTTCTCCACAACAATCATTAAGAAACTATATGACTATTGCTTTACCCTTAAACCCCACTTGAAAAATTCATACTCAAAGTATAGGGATCTGGACTTTCAGGTTTTCTCTTACAGCCTGTTTGGAATGTGATGAATTGAATTCAATTTATCTCTTTGGTATATAAGAAAGAGCAGGGGTTGAATTCGTCCATGGGTTTTAAACCCACTTTCTTAAGGGGTTGAATTCGCGCTAAAAATCACGTGAATTCAACCCCAAGAACTGCTCCCCTCTTTACCTAACTCACAAACCCATTGAATTCTCACAACTGCTCCCGTTACCCACCATTCCATCATGAATCGAATACTCACAATCAAATCTTTTTAGGATAATAAGTTAATGGAATAAGTTTTTAGAAATTTTTAATTTAATATTAAAAATTTTTTAAAAATTAATTTAGTACTTAAAATTTTAAATTTATATAAATTATATTAAGATTTTATTTTCTAATACTATATATCCAATAAGTGTTATATAAAT
>JAOSBL010000005.1:14577189-14593336 GCA_027568915.1 Erythroxylum roraimae | reverse complement strand
TCAATTTGGAATCTAAAAATAAATATATAACTTAACGTATAGAGATATTTTAAAAAATAATACTTGGACATTAAGGGACTAGAACTCAAAAATAAATTGGTAAGGATCATGAAGAATTAAGATAGTATACTAGGAAAACGAGTCAAATTAGTCTTTAGTCATTACTTAAAAGGTTAAAAAGATAATTTAACTATAATTTTTCTTAATTAGACTTTAACTTTCTTTTAAATTGTTAAATTATTCAAAGTTAAAACATACAAATTTAAACAACCACATATGTGCCTTTTGATTTCCTTTTACAACTCTTTAATATTTTTTTATCAATAAGAAAATTACACCTTAACTTTTTAAATTTTATCTTACAATATGATTTCAAACATTATATCATATTTTACCTTGTTTTATATCAACAAGTTGAAAAATGATAATTATCGTTATCATCTTAATTCAATATTACTGAAAGAAAATTGAAATACACGATAGTAAGATGGTGAGAGTTACATATAGGCTTGGAAAAAAGCCTAAGCCTAAATCGACCTGGCTCTATCCAATCTAAAGTTACCGGGTTTAGTTCAAGGTTAATAGGCTTTCGGCTAGACTCGTGTTTTATTATTTTCTAAATTTTTGGCTTTGATTCGAGCTTCAAGCCTCGACTTGGCATAAAAGCTCAACTATATATAGTTAAAGAAAACTCTACCCACTATCTTTTGCTTCGTCTTTTATTGTAGCACCACTTCTCGCTTGTGGTGCTTCACTGTGTTTTTGCTTAATTGTTCCATTTCCCAAGTTTTGCAAGCTTCTTTATTTCACGTAAAAATAGAGAACGATGATGGGACTAAGCGAATCTAGAGATGATTGATAGGTATATATTTGATCATAATGTATTTTTGCTAGATATTTTATGCTTATACCGTATATTTTGTACTTAATTTGATTTAAGGATATTTATATGTTACAATTGCTTTCACGAATCAAACGGATGAGAATTTAGATGAAAACGTGGTATAAAATGAAGATGTGAAGCAAAGAAGGGATACATTGCCATGTATTAGTTTGTGTACTTCTCTCAGGCCATGCAGAATTATAGATTCTAGATATTTTAGGTTATACACAGAATCAGAAAATTTTCTATAAAAAGATATGTTTAGAGCCAAAATAAAAGAGGATATGTACAAAGACATTGTGAGACTTTGAGAGTAGACATTAGGAGGCGATTACAAAGGATGAGATCGTTTAGAAGGGGTGACTTTGATTCAGAGAAATGGAAAACACCAAGAAATCATCAAAAGATCCATTGGAACACAATATTAAACCTCTACCTTGTAAGAATATTCGATAGAAGACAAACAGTGAAATTTATAATTATGACCCGTTATTTTCAATTTGTTTTTCTATTTGTTTATGTTTGATTTCATGTTGTATCATATTAACTAAATTGTTTTAGTGCCTAAGTTAGATGAAACCTAGTTTTGTGCAATAAAATGTTTTGATTTTTTTATTAATACAATTGTTTCTATTGATATATTGTGATTCAATTGTGTGTTTAATATATGTTCTAATAGATTTGGAATATTAGTGCATAACTTGATTTTATAACATAGAGAATGAGAAATCTTGTGTTGTGAATAGATCTACCGAAATTGAAAGGAGTTGATTTCAACCCTATAGGATAACATAAATCCTCTAGATTAGGGTCAAACTAAATAGCGAGATTCACAAATCGGTAAATCAATTCTATAAACTTTAACCTGAGTAATTCAATTGATAACCTTAGGATTAGTTGTAATTAGACTTAAGAGTGATCTATTAGTATACCATAGGAATCATGGTCGAATAAATCACCAAGACAATTGTATAATAAAAGATCAATTAATTAAGGGTATTTAAGGGGATTCAAAACCTATACACTAATTCTCTATGTCGGTAATTTCCTAAGTGATTTCTTTATTCTCTATTCAATCTTACAGCCTGTTTTATTTTATTTGCTTAATTTAATTTTAATTAAAAATCAAAATCAAATTCGTAGACTAGATAATAGGACAACGATAACTACTAGTATTCATTGTCTTCGTGAGATCAACCCGTACTTGCCAGTACCAGCTACAACTACGCCATAAACTTGTGGTTAATTCATAATTGACAAACTTAGAAAAAGCCAATCATTGGTCTTTTGGTAGCACTGTTACATTAAGAATATAAAGCTAAAGAAAGTGCAAGACTATCGTTTAAATCATCTTCATCTTCTTCTTCATTGTCATTTTCGTATCTTCTCTTCCTGAGTCATAGCTTCGATACTTCACCATAGGGTTTTTTCATTGCATCTCTTCAGTCGTTTTTGTTCATGTCTTCTCTCTTCTCCATCACCAAGAAAGCACAAGATTTAGAGGTCTTAAAAAATGGTGATGATCATAGTGAAAATTTAGGAGATTTTTTAGATAGGCTTTAGGCTGCTCAAAATTCATCCAGGATCAGATTCGAGTATAGACCTTTCCTAGAATGGTCAATCTGACGATGAGTCCAACCCGACCTTGCCCATTCCATTGCCATTCTTGGTTATATATATAAAGAACAAGCCGGTTGATGGGGTAAACTTGATTGAAGTTGAGAGATTTGATTGATAAATAATGGAAACTAATATTAGGTCCATCTATTAAGCTCCTAATGATTCGTATTCTACCGAATAAATTTCACCAATTGTAACTCAAAGGCCTTCTTATATTGCTTTCATTAGCCTTACCTGTGACAGTAACATTATATCATACTTAACTAATTTTTGCAAATAATGTATCGAATTTGTTTTTAGTATACAATCTATATTAAATGATTTTTTTATAAAATTTAAAATTATAAAATAGTTTTTAAATATAAAATTATAAATTAATTCTTCAATATTTTATGTTACATAATTTTTAACTTTATTTTAACCATATCTTAAAAATTATAACAATATAAATTTGATACAACAATTATCTCTTCTTCATATTAATATTACTTTTCATACATTCCTCATATAAATAAATATTAATCATGTCAAGTATCTAATAATAATCACAATTAATATAAAATTATTTAGTTATCATACAGTTATAAAGTTAATAATAATATAAAGTACTTAAAATGTTATAATTAATTACAATAAATCATCATATAATAAAAATAATATAGGTTTATAACAAGTGTTCATGTCCAAGAACACAGTAAAGCAGAAAGTGAAACCTAAAATAAAAGCATTGATTGTTATGAGTTTTTATGTTTATATTGCATATATATAATTTAACATATATATCAAATACAAGTAAAAAGGAAAAACAAAAAAAATGAAAAACATGAAACTTCATTCCACGATATATCTATTCAAATCGTATTGACTCCAATTTTTATTTGTTATAAAGTCCTTATCATTAAGGAGAATCTCATCACCATTCGCTGCACTAAATGAATTATCAATACTTTCTCGTCTAAGAACTTTCTCATCTAAGAACATCTCCCAAGTTACTCTCATTTATAAATTTTGGTTCCTCGTAAATTCAGTCCACTAAGAGATTTATATGATTAAGGTAAATTAGATTTATAAAACTAATTGTTCTATTAAGAGTCTTAGTAAACAAATAAAATAAAATAATTAAAAATTATATTCAACTAAAAAATAACAATAAAATATCTTTGTTGAAACTTCTAGTTATATTGAACAAATACTATAAAATTTGATCTCTTAGGTTCTAATTTATTTCTTTTTTTATAATGAATGAGCTTAAATGTTCTCCATTCCATTTCACATCTAATTGCATTCACACTTTAACTAAAAAATCAAATTGAAAACCTTTACAATTCTAAAACACTACTTCCAAATTAGTTTTACACCACAATTGCAAGATAATAAAAATAATCTTATACATAAACTGAAGTGATGATTATTTTTTTAACAAGTAAAACAAGTGAATAAATGTATAACTGGATTAAATTTATCTCTTTGTAGTATTACAATAAGCATTACAAAATCACTACATGCATCCTTATATGCCTTTATTTGTGAGACAAAGAGGTCTTATGTCATGTCATGTGAAACAATTATTGTAATAATTAATAGCATTCTCCTATTGACTTCGACTTTCTTTATGAAACTTGGTCTAAAGTAGAAAATCAAGTTCATAAATGCCTAAGTAGAAAACAATGGAGAGTAAAGTCTTTTTTCATCTTTCATTAATGATTACAAGATAAGGTAGGTATAAAGAAAGTATATTTTTATATTAACCTTGATTGTTTCATTCACCCTTTTTATAACAACATAAAAGTAACCTATTATTACATTTTTATCACTATCAGCTAGGTGAATTACTCTCACAAATGACTCATAAACTTAAATGAAAAGTTGACATTGAAACTAAAATTCATGATCTTTAAGTATAATATTAGAGACCTCCATTCTAGAATTAGACCTCACATGTTAAGATGCAACCCACTTGTCACTTGTAGAGAATTATCTTAACTTCTTAATTTGAATAAAATGTTGAAGTGATAAGAAATTAGTTATAAATATTCTAATAGAAGGACGACATAAATTCTTATCATTTATGAGGTATTTTCTCATCAAGTTTAGAACCTATGTATGATATAAATGAATTTAGTCACTTTTATTAGTTTTTACACAACTTCGTCAATGGTAGGAAAGTATCAAACATCTCCTATACTGTCCAATATTAAGTCAACATAATATGCAACACCAGGTGTCTAATTGAGATAAATACCTACTTTGTAACCTCTTCCTAGTTACTTTATAAGTAGCATTATTATTAGTGATGGACTATACACTATTTCTACCTTAATTCATTTACAACATTGTCAAAAATCTTTACTTGTGTATTAACATTCCTGATAAGGTTAAATGTATCAATCGAATTCAAAAATATAATCCTCTTAGTAGAATAAATAAAAAATTGATATGGACTCTTTTGTCCTATTTATCTGACCATCATATATGATTTAACATCTATAAGTTAACTTAGTCCTTTTTCTTTCACCAAAATAACTTTTTATTTCACCTACCAAGTTTCTTAGAAGATTACCTCTATAGTCATCAATTGAAGGAGCTTTTAATATTGAACTAATTGAGGCAATAACATCCACCATGGACTAGTAATAACAAGATTAGGTAGTATTGAATGACACATCTACATTTTACCACCATTTAGCCATTGCCATTTTCGCATCATAAACTCTTTCTTTGGATTATAATACACTTCAAATTAAGGTTAAGCTCTAAGAATTATTTGTGAGGAAAAACAGATAGGCAGTTTTCTTCTCATTTTCCTTATATCAGTTGCAGCAATCCATAGTTCTTGAGAATGAAGACCAACTTTAGTATTTTCAGTATCATCCTCGCCATTGCTAGATGAACTTCCATTTCTAATTTCATAGTTTAGGATGTGCATTCTTTCTTTCAGATTTAATATTCTTCAAGCAAACTATGTATAAAGCCTATCTCCACCTAAGACAAATTTAAATGGCTTATGATATATTTAAATCCATTTCCTTTTTAAAATTTTTAATCAAAAATAACAAACATTAAATTCCATAAAAATATAATCAGATTATTAAAAAGACTAATAGAGCAACAAAAAGGTATTGTAATAGGAACATAATTAAATGAGACACTAACTGCTAAGCAAACTTTTTAGAATTAAGAGTCTGGAGCATCTGATCCTGCAAATGATTAAGTATAGAAAAATAAACAAAAAAGATTGTTCTTTATGTTCATTCTTATAGTGAGTCATCAAGGGAAATCTATGGGATTTTGAGCTAACCAAGCATGAAACCTGCAACTAATTGATTAAGTAAACATGCGTTGTTACTATTTTAGACTTACAACACATTATTTCTTTACATTTTGAATCAGAACTAGTTTAACTTTTGAAATTACATATTATCTTCTAAAACAACTATTTTTATTGGATTTTTTAACACCTTTGGACATAATTAACAAGAGGTAAAGTATAAACAAGATATTAGCGATAGTAACTTGTAAAACGAGAGATCGTTAGATCAGAAAAAGACATTATCAAGTATTCTTAAAAATATTATCCACAATAGCTAAAGGCATATCAAAAAAATTTTTGGGAAAAATCACGTGTTCTAGCAACTCCTCTAACATTAAGTGCACCACTACCAAATCATTAGTATAAATTATCTCACTAGCAAGATAATAAAGAATGACAAAAAGAAGTCCAAGAAGATGTAAATATTAGTTAACAAGAAAAGATTCAGAGTTAAGAAATGAAACATAGATTAATTATCTAAAGGCACATGTGGTCTATAGGGATGCCAAAATAACCAATTGATTGTACAAAATGAAGATCATATGAAAAAAACAAGTTTAACACCTACTAGTGATGATATTCACAACAAGTTTGGTTGTAATATATTTCTAACCTTGATTTCGAAATTTAAAAGATATATAGAGTTTATGAATAACTAATATAGTTTCTCAAATAATTTCCCACAAATTTTAAGCTAAGGCACCACTAACCTAAAAATAAATAACAAAACACATTGTGGAACTCAAGTTTAACTTATAACAAAATAGGCAATAGATAAAAATGAAGTTAGGATTACCTTGATAGGTCATTTATTTCCACAAAAATTGAGTCAAGGATGTAAAATATTTAAATAGTTGCTCATTAAATTAAGTATTTATAGGCTTGAACAAAATTAATAAACATGTTTAAACTTATGGTATCTATATTTACACTTTACCAAGGCAGAGTCCTAGATGATGAGAGGCGACTAACAATGTGAGGTAATCGATGGAAAAAGGCAACGAATAAGATGCGAGTGATGGTGAGACACTACTGATAGTGAGACACTATCGTGTAGAGAGTTGATGGTGATGAGGAGGCACATAGAAGATTAAGCTTAAGAGAGGTGACAATGATGACTAATGAGGAGGTACATAGGCAGAGCATAATATAGTGAAAGAGTTCATATTAAGATTTAATAGAGAATATATTTAAGAGCGCAAGAGACAGAGATTAGAGTTGAGATTGGATGTGACAAGAAAGGAGAAAACAAAAAAAAAAAAGGTGATTTAACCAATTTAATACATAATTTACTTAAAATTATAGCTTAGTCCTTGCATTTTACTAGTATTTTAGGTATTAATTGATACTGACCAATACTAACCAAAATCACCAGTATAACCCAAAAAATAAACTTAATGCTCATATCTAAATTTTTGTACCAATTTTCAGTTGATACAGTCCATTTTAGTTAATACCAATTAGTATGGTACAAAAATCATAATTTTGGACCTAACTTTAATGAATTTTATTATCGTTGTAAGGTTGTCGCTTGTTTTTTTTGAAAAGGTTTCTAACATTGTTTTTTTTTCTTCTTCTAGATTTATCCTTTGTCATCAATTATTGTCAAAAACAATTCTCACAGTAATATAAGTAGCATATTTTGTAACGTAATTATGTTAAAATGGATAATGTTAGTTTAGAGCATAAAACCAACAAAAGAAAGAGTTTTGCAAAATCTAGGGGTGAATACACCTAAATTTAGTTGGATTTAACTCTACAACCTTTTATAATTATTAACATATGCACATGTTAGGAAATTATGGTAAGAATCGATGTAACTCATGATCACAATTAAGTCTAATTAAATATCAATTAGACTTAAATAAGATTCAGTATCTTATATTGATCTTTATTTATTCAATATCTCATGTTTAACCTTTAAAGATTTTCAAAATTTATAACTAATTCCAATTTGATTAAATTACCTTTCTCTCATCAGTCATTGTTTGTTTATAAATTGTTAGGTTCCCTAATATGTTGGTGATATACATAAATTATAATCTTAAATTGTATTTAAGATTAGATAAACTAAACATTTTTTATTTATTCAATTCTATAATTAAACAATTTATTTCTATATATCAAAATTGATATTTAATAACTATCATGATCACTCAAATATTAAAATTGTATGATTTTTACTAACCTTTCCATGCATGACTTTTTATATAAAGTAATCCTTTTATCACATAATATTCTGACTAGACATAAAGTATAAAATAATGTCTACTCTATTTAAGTCTAATCGTATCAGTTCTCCATCATTAGTAATTTATTTTGTTAATAACATTTGAAAACTATTCTCAAAGTGTCATTCCACTTTGGCTAAGGATTTTTTCAATCAATACTTATTGAAAACAATGGAACATTTTTAAAGGTGATGAATCTTATATTGATCACTTATTTAACTCCATATAACTCATGTTATATCTATTAACTACCAATTGAGCTACATTTGACTAGGATAGCTCATAATTAGTATCAAAACATAAAAATTCTTATATAAGATGCTTTGGAGATCTCAATTGAAATGTTACTTATACAGTCATCACAATTAGAATTTTTATAGACATCTAAGTAATGTTAAAAATAGGATTCTCATAGCAGGTTAGTTCAGTGAACTTATTCTCTAATAAACACCCACACACTTATTTAAGTGGCCCCATATTTTAGTCCGTGAGATCAACTACTTCCTTGATAACAAAGAATTATAATGCGTGCTAATCTTTTTATGCTTTATTGACACACACACACGCGCGCGCGCGCACACACACACACACAAATGCAATATAAATCTCAAAATTATAATCTCATCATAATCTCATAGACTTTATCTTATAAATTAGTTTATCTGATATCCATAATATAAAGAATGCATTTAAGTAATTATATCATAAATATACAACCAACTGATTAAGTGTTAGGACATAAACCAAACTAGGACTCTAAACTCAAATATTAACTTGTATATAGAACAGTGAATATCTTTAACACTGCATAAGTATCAAATATCTTAAATACTAAACAAATTTAGTATGTTATTTATATACTAATACTAAAATAGGTAAATAATGTCTATCTATATAGATTTAATTCCCAGAATTAATTTATTACATTTTAATATCCAGTAAGAGTTATTTTTGGATTATCATATTTTTCACAATTGAAAATATGATTTACCTATTCTTAATAAGCAGTATTTTATTTTATGCTCCTATTGAAGAGTACAACTATATTCCTACTGACCTTCTTGTAGATATAATATATCCATAATTATCTCCAAGACAAACTCTTTAAATTCATCATGAAAGTGAATTTTTCAACATCTTATAACCTTTCAGCTATATATAAAATGTATTAACCAAGGCTTAAGTTCTGTTTGGATGTGATGTCATGAGATTTGAAATTTTAAAACTTCTTCTTACTCCCACCATTTATCTAGAGAACTATTCTCCTGTAAGCATATATTTAAATAAACATTATACTTTATAGCGTTTATAAGATGATACCAAACCTTTTAGATTTATCATAAATTTATATTGTCCAATTTATTTCTAAACTTATTAAATAATCTATGCTTCAAATAAATATCACATCCTAAAATCATTAACTTAAACTATTTTGATGTCTTACAATTTCATATCTAATTTGAAATCTTGCTAATTGATTTAATTAAAATTATAGAAGGTAAGTTGTTGTATTAGACATAACTATAAAAGAGATAAATATTACATTGTACAATATCTTATATTACATTTTCCTTCTTATATAAATCCATGATATTATAGAACTTTGTCGTGGAGGTATTCACTAAAGAATCTCATTCCTTATAAATAACTAATAAAGTTTGATTCATCATATCAATCTCATCAAAATGAATTGAAATTCTTAATGCTTAATTTCTACGTAGATTTAAATACAATGAACCTTTCAAAAATTTAAATTGATATTTCATATAATACATGCCATTATATCATATAAAGTCATTAATAAATATATTGAAACATAGTATTAATCCTTTTTTTATTAAATATTATTGCATGCAAAACATCATATGTATAAGATCTAATAATTCAATACCATAATTGTCCTTTACCAAAGGTTTACTTAGTCATTCTTAGCCAAGGTAAGGGACATAATAGAGAGCTGTTCTCCTACATAATTGGTGATGGTGAAAAAAAGATTTTTCTTTGACTGTTAACTGGTCTCATTTTGGTTTGTTAAATTGATTAAATGAATTAACTCCCCTCAAGTAAAAATTCCATCATGATGTCACTATATATAAGTTCTATTAGAACAATTTGTTATTATAGGGACTTTAACAACTTTAAATAATGTCCTTTCTTTCCAACTTCACCTTGATACTTGACAAAGAGGATAAAATTATATGAAATGGCAACTCATAAGGTAAATTCACTGATGCCTCATACATAAAGCTCCTTAGTCTAATAAACCCAAGGTTTGAGTGGTTCCACCATATTTGGATAAAGCATGTTATACCCCCGAGCTTTCTGTACACTTTGGTTAGTAGTAAAAGGAAAACTCCCAATCTTGGACACATTATCCAAAATTTTCTTCATTCCAAACTTTTTTTTAAAAATTAAACAAAATTTATTAAGATAATATGAATGTAAATACACAAGTTCAAGAGCTTCTCCTACATCTGCGAGAAGCTAAACAACAACATAGTAAAGAAACCATGGACCAAACCAAAACAACACCGCGATAGATACAACTATAAGCTAAAACTTAAAAAAAATCACAGCGTAGTAAGGGTAGTTGTAGAAAAAGCATTAACTATCAAAGAGTCCTATAGATAGTAAAGAGAAACTCTCCCATTGAAAGGGGACTCCAAAAGCTTCCAAATTAAGGCATCGAGTGGCTTCTTCATCACCATGCGGGTCGACCAAGGTAAGGATTCTTGTCCTAAAAAAACATGCTTCCTCTACTTCGTCTGAACTTTGATCGTCCTATTTAGGGTAGAATCATCGTGAGATTCCTTCTATCCGTCGGTGGTGGAAATGTGTGAAGTCACTGTCGAGAGGTATGCATCTTTTCCTTCACGATCCTTATGTTAATTGCTCTTTTGGAAACCAAGATTAGAGTAGATAATATTATGAAGCTGAATAAATAAGGTAGTAGTTGGAAATTTGATACTCATCACTAGAAGCATGCTTTGGGAAGAATAATTATTGATTTTAATCCAGAAAATGAGGAGGTAGAGGTCTTGGAAGTGGAGTTCAAAGTAGAGGATGTGTATATTTTCTCCTCTTTCGTATATGGCTTTAATTATGCCTTCAAAAAGAAGGAGCTATGGAAAAGTTTGGTGGATTTCTAGAATAAAGTGGTTGGCTCCCAAGTGATCAGTGGCTATTTTAATTCTACTTTGTTTAGAACTGAAGGTGAAGGAAATGCTCTCCTAAGGAAATTTACATCAGATTTTAAGGATTGTATGGAGAAAATAAGCCTCATTGATCTCACATATAAGGGTCACACATTTACTGGGAGCAATAACCAAGCTAAGGACTGGTCTATAACGAAAAGCTGGATCAAGTGCTAGTTAATCAAAGTTGGTTACTTCAGTTTCTTATGAGTTCTGTCTCCTTTCTAAACCCTCTCTTCTCTGACCACTTTCCTGCTAAGATAGAGGGTATGTTCCTCAAACAGAATGCTAAATTTTCTTTCAGATTTAACAATTTTTGGGCAGATATGGAAGGTTTTCAAGAGGCTGCTCAGAAAGGAGTGTTGTAGGCTATGTATGGTACTAAACAATTTATATGTGTTTAGAGGCTCAAAGCAATCAAGGATGAATTGAAAAAACTAAATGCTACAAGAGGAAGCTCCACTGGTAAATCTGTTGAAAGATCTAAGAGTGATCTTTCTATAATTCAAGGGCAACTTTTTAATAACCCTAGGACCGCTAACTTTTGTCACTAGAGAAAGTGAAACTGAACAATTATCTCTCCGCTATTCAAAATCATAAAAGTTTGATAAAGCAAAGAGTAAGGGTTAAATGGCTACAGGACGTTGATAAATGCTCTAAGTTCTTCTTCAACTGATTAGTGGGGAGAAGGAACAACAATAGAATTTCCATAATCCAAGTTGAAGATAGCAGGTTACTCAACCATCAGGATCAAATCTTCGAAGAGGCGGGGAAATATTTTAGTAGATTTTATGGTCACTCTATTAGGATTTCAGTTACCTCACACTTGTTAACCTCTTTCATTTCGGAGAAGCTATCTCAAGAAGAGGCTCTTAATTTAATAAGGCCTATCCAAGATGCAAAAGTTATCTCCCAAATGAATCCTAATAAAGCTCTAAGTCCTGATGGCCTAAATGGGGTTTTCTTTTGGAAAGCCTAGGGCAAGATTGGAAGGGTGGTTAAACAAGCTGTGAGTGAATTCTTCTCTACTGGGGTATTGTTAAAAGAGATGAATAAAACCTTCCTTTACTTAATTCCTAAGATAAGTAACCCGATTCCTTTAAAGAGCAGGTAATGGAAAAAACACACTTTTGGTTTGATAACTGGACGAGTCGTAGTCTATTAATTTGATTTCCTAATGCATTACAATGTTGGAGTAATCTTCCACTTAATGCTAAAGTTTGTGCAGTCATTACTGACAACAAGTGGACTGATCATCCAGACCAGGTGATTTACCTCATCCCTAATTATACCCCTAATTACAAGACTCAAGACAAATACTCTTGGTTAAACCAACCCCTAATTTCTTTTCTAACAAGCTATATAGGGAGTGGCTATCACAGGGCAGACCTCTGTTGATTGGTACCCTATAGTCTGACATAAGTGCTTGAGACCCAACTCCTCTTGCTTATTATGCTTGGCAACATTAAACAAAATGGCATTTTCTAAACTTGGACAACACATATGTCCTATACAGGAATGATAGTGAAACTAGAGATCACCTTTTTTTTCCAATGCCTTTTTGCTGAGAGCATATAGAGAACAATTAAAAAGAGGTGTCATTAGAGATAGGATAGGATTTTGCTTATTGTCATATTGAAAAAATTAAGAGGACTGAAGACTGGCCCTAAAGGGGATAGAGCAATTTACATTTTTTCATTTGCTTCTAGTATTGGGGAGATATGGAAAGAGAGGAACTTGTGAATTTTCAAAGGCAGAATGCGTTCAAATCTAGAGGTGATGAATTCTATAATCATGAGGATTAGAGAATCGATTTTTCTCTTAAAATAACTACCTAATTGTAGTGAACATGTTGTTAGAACACGGAATCTGGGCTAACCTTAAAACATGCAGTACCAAAATAAAAGAGGAAAAGGGATTATGAGGTTACCTATAGAAAGGTGAACTCTTAAAGATGCTGTGGAAAGCCATTAAATTAGGTGACTGGAAGCATCTTCTCAATCGACTATGAACTGAAGTCTATATAAGAGAGATAGAAGAGGTGAACTCTTCAAAGGAATTCGGGTTACTTATCTTAAGAATTAAGCAAAGGAAATTTTATTAATCTCCTTTAACAATACCCCAGTAGAGCAGAATTCACTCACAACTTGTTTAAATTTCCTTCCAATCTCACCCAAAGCTTTCCGAAAGAAAACCCCATTTAGGCCATTGGGACCTAAAGCTTTATTAGGATTCATTTGGGAGATAACTTCTTCAATATCTACATCTTGGATAGGCCTAAATAAATTAAGAGCCTCCTTTTGATATAGCTTCTTTGAAATGAAAGAGTTTAACAAGTGTGAGGTAACTGAAATCCTAGTAGATTGACCACAAAATCTACTAAATTATTTCCCTGCCTCTTCGAAGATTTAATCCTGATGGTTGAGTAACCTGCCATCTTCAGTTTGGATGACAGAAATTCTATTGTTGTTCCTTCCCCCCACTAATGAGTTGAAGAACTTAGAGCATTTATCAGCTTCCTACATCCATTTAACCCTTGCTCTTTGCTTTATCAGACTTTTATGATTTTGAATAATAGAGAGATAGTTGTTCAGTTTCACTTTCTCCAGTGACAAAAGTTGATGGTCCCTAAGTTTATTAAAAAGTTGCCCTTGAATTACAGAAAGATCACTCTTAGATCTTTCCATAGCTTTAGCAGTGGAGCTTCGCCTTGTAGCATTTGGTTTTTTCAATTCATCCTTTATTGCTTTGAGCCTCTGAACACATATAAATTGTTTAGTACCATACACAACCTACAATATTCCTTTCTGAATAGTCTCTTGAAAACCTTCCATATTTGCCCAAAAATTATTAAATCTGAAAGGAAATTTAGCATTCTGTTTGAGGAACATACCCTCTATCCTAGCAGGGAAGTGGTTAGAGAAGAGAGGATCTAGAAAGGAGGCAGAACTCATAAGAAACTGAAGTAGTCAACTCTAATTAACTAGCACTTGATCCAACTTTTCCTTATAGACTAGTCTTTAGCTTGCTTATTACTCCAAGTAAATGTGTGACCACCTTAATATTTAAGATCAATGAGGCCTATTGTGTCCACACAATTCTTCAAATCTGATGTAAATTTCCTCAGGAGAGCATTTCCTTCACCTTTAGTTCTAAACAAAGTAGAATTAAAATCGCCACTGATAACCTAGGGGCCAACTACTCTATTCTAGAAATCCACCAAACTCTTTCATAGCTCCTTCCTTTGGAAGGCATAATTAGAGCCATATACGACAGGGAGAAAATATACACATCTTATACATTGAAATGCCATTTCAAGGGCATCACCTGCATTTCCACTTCCAAGACCTTTACCTCCATAATTTCTGGATTAAAACCAATAATTATTCTTCCCAAAGTATGCTTATGGTGATTAGTAACGAATTTCCAACTACTACCCAGTTTATTCAGCTTCATAATATTATCTACTCTAATCTTGGTTTCCAAAAGAGCAATTAAACATGACTTTCCTTGATAGAAAAAGTCCTTCAAAGTTAAAAGCTTCTTTAGGAAGTTAATACCTCTAACATTCCATGTAACCAAGTCATTAAGATGTAGTTCATTTGGAGCCTTTCTTTCTGTTCCTACTTGCTCTCCTCATAACCACAACCTCAAAAGAAGTTCCTAGATCAAGTCCAATTATAGAAGAGGAGGAGGTGTTAAATGATCCACTTCGGTTTAACCTAGCAGGGGAGTTTATTTGTTCTGATGCCTCTTTCTTTTCCCCATTCTTAGTTGGAATATCCAATTGAAACTTGTGATCTGCAGAGAGAGAAGCTACCACCTGTGCATTACTCACTTATTCAATGTTGGCCACTTGCACAATCTCTTGAGTAAATCCTTTTGAGTGCTTTTATGACTTGCATGTTCATCTAATCCCATAAGCTCCTTATAATCTCCTCTTAAGAACTTCTTACCAGTAGGTATTCAACTTTTCCCTTGAGATTTCAGTGATGACTTCCATTGGTAGTTAACATAGACATTGTCTTCAAACAAAGAGACATTTGCTCTCAATCTCATAACTGGTATACTTTCTAGCATATTTTGCATTGACTCCATGTTTATACACAGCCTTGCATATCCAACTCTTTTCCTTTGTGCAACATTTTCTTCCATACAAAGAGGAATTCCAATGTAGCTCACTATCATGCTAAGGCCTTTGGTAGTCCAATATTCAAGTGGAACATTGTGCAAATGTACCCATAAAGGAACAAATTGGTGTTTAATGGAATCAGCTCGGATCCCTGGTCTCCATGGTTGTAAAACAAAGGTTGGTTCTAGATATGCCAGTTGTAACATCCCACCCCCGACGGGAAGGGTAAATTAGTACAGGGGTGAGAGTGATAGGGACTGATTCGACATTTTTATGCATACTGGTATTTGTAAACAGTTGAAATTTTGCACATGAAAAATAACTGTATATGCATTCATGACATTTCCCGGTATTTGTGCCTAAATGGGATTTTATTTTGGAAAATGTGGTTTATGGGCTTACAAATTTATTCGGAATGGATCATTATAGGTGTTTACATTTTTACAGGAATTATAGGAATTTTTCTGAAATTTTTCGGGAAAAGTTTCCAGACCGAAAAAATCGCCAAGTGGCGAACCGATTAGTTTTCAGTACCGAAATTTTCTGTTAAATGGGCTTGGGCTATTGGGTTTAATATTATAGAATTGTCCATGGGACCCTTGAGAATGCATTAAAGATGTAATTTTTTTCCATTGGAATTAATTGATTAAAGTTTATTACTTGAATTTTGTCTTTTCCCTTCTTTGTCCTTTTCCTACACGTGACAAGTGTCCTAAAATGCCTTAATTGTTCAAGTTATTAACTTGTCCACGACACTTGCACCTTTTTAGCCAATTT
>JAOSBL010000005.1:14481785-14497011 GCA_027568915.1 Erythroxylum roraimae | reverse complement strand
TGTCTGCTTTTCATTTTATCTCCTTTTTGTTCGTCATCAAAATCTTTCAAAACGTAAAGTCAATTTTGACTTAACAGCAACTTTATGATACTTGCTCACAAAGAAGGAAGCAAAATCGAGGTTAATCAAAAGGATTCCCTTGCTTCAAGAATTCAACTTAGAGATCGGAGATAAGAAAGGGGCAGAAAACATGGTGGCTGACCAACTCAATTGTTTGATAAAGGAGGAAGATGATATCCCTTTGTAAGAGACATTTCCGATGAGCAATTTTTTCTATCGATTTGACACCACCATGGTATGCAGGTATTATAAATGTTTTAGATACTAACAAATTACCTATTGGTTTGTCAACGGCTCAAAGGGATAAGCTACGTAATGAAACGAAGTATTACGTTTAGGATGACCCATATTTGGAGGCACTGTGCAGATAAAGTCATCAAGAGGTGTGCACCTACAAGTGAAACACCCTCGATCTTCGCTTTCTGGCATTCGTATATGAGTGGAGGACAATTTTGGAGTGAAAAGGACAACTAATAAAGTTCTGGAGAGTGGTTTTAACTAGCCATCATTGTTCAAAGATGCATATACCTTCTGCTACTCATGTGATAGATGCCAACAATCAAGTAACCTATCCCGTAAGAATCAATTGCCACAAACCCCGATGCTTTTCTGTGAAATATTTAACATTTAAGGTATTGACTTTATGGGACCTTTCCCTCCATCTTTTGACTTTACTTATATATTTCTTGTAGTCGACCATGTTTCTAAATAAGTGGAAGCCAAAGCCACGAGAACTAATAATGCAAAGGTTGTTGCAGATTTTGTTATGGCTAACATTCTTTCTAAGTTGAGGATACCAAAAGCAATCATTAGCGACAGAGAAACCCATTTCTGCAACAAGGTGATGGAAACAATGTTCAGAAAATATCACATCACGTGCAAGGTTTCCATTGCTTACCACTCTCAAACCAACTGGCAAGCTGAAGTCGCAAATCAAGAAATCAAATTGATCCTAGAGAAAATAGTGAAGCCGAATAGGAAGGATTGGAGCGTAAGACTGGAAGACGCACTATGGGCTTACAGGATGACTTATAAAACACCAATTAGGATGTCTTCGTATAGACTAGTGTTTGGGAAGCCATGTCATATTTTAGTGTAATTACAACACAAGGTATATTGGGCTATCAAAAGATGCAACATAAATTTGGATGGTGCAGGTGTGCATAGGAAGTTCCAGCTGCAAGAGTTGGAGGAGAAGCGAAATGATGCCTATCAAAACGCAATGATATATAAGGAGAGAATGAAAGCTTTTCATGACAAGATGATTTCAAGGAAAAGCTTCTCGGTAAGCCAGAAAGTGCTACTATATCACTCTAAACTTAAAATATTTCTGGATAAGTTGCGTTCCCGTTAGGTTGGCCCATTTGTCGTTACTCATGTCTTTCCTTTTAGTACAGTAGAGATGCAGAGTCTGAAAACTAACAAGACATTCAGAGTGAACGTCATTGCTTGAAAATGTATTATGAAGGCTTCCAAATGGAGGATTTGGAAGTGTTGATGCCAGAAGAAGTGACTGGCATCCCTTGAAGCATGCAACAGGGATTTAAGCCAACGACCCTAAACAAAGGCACTGCTTGGGAGGCATTTTTTCACTTTCTATTTTCATAAAATGTTCCACTTCTTACATTTGATGTTACATTGGGATAATGTAAGTTTTAAGTATGGGAGTGGGGATCTTAGTTTTTAGACATGTTTTTAGTTTAATTGTAGCTTGTGTGACTTCTTAGATGGTTTTCAAAATCAAACAAACAAAATAAAAAAATCTCTTATTTTATATTGATTTTAAGATTATTTAGTCATAATTAGAGTGTGAACTGACTAGAAAAATCCATGGCAGCCTTAGTGTGTACTTTTTCTCTTGTAATTGTTTAATGTGTATTATCCTTAGTAAAGCAGTGACTAGTGGTAGACAAAAACCAATGAGATTTTGAGCCGTATTAGATTGACATATCCATATCAGTCTCACTGTCTTTTGTTATGTGTGACCTTCATAGCATGTACTTCCTGACTTTTCTTTAATTTTCTATTCAAGACCACATTTTTATCACATGCATTTACATGTAAATGATTAGGCATTCTTTGTTGTTTCTAAGCTACATTAGCCAAATAGCCTACCCATGTATATGAATTTTCCTTTGTTAACCCCCTTTGAGCTTTGTTAGCTTTTCCTTGTGCATAAACCACATTGAATGCTTTTAAACCTAACTAAATGTCCTATCCAAGCCTTAAAGCTAGTGGAGCATTTGTTAATTCTTGATGAATATGATTGTACAAAAGCCTAAATGTGGGGGTATGCATACATACGGCTTGGTTATATTTGTTAAAATGCCATATTATGAATTCTCATATTGATGTAGCTTCTATCACTATTATATTTAAAAAAAAGAAAGAAAAAAATTTGTCTGAGTTTGAATAAAAGCATCAAGGAGGAAATACAATTGTTAATTATTGGTTTATCCTCCTTAAGTTGTATTGAATGGGTGGTTTCAATATATTGCATATGAGGTAGATTTCGTTTTAGATGGAGCACTCTTTTTGTTATGTTTATGTGGTTTATTGTATGAGAGCTGAATTGAGTTGTGAAATATAATTGTTGCATTCATCATAGCTGTCAGTACCCAGTTTTGAATGAATGTTAATGTGTGCACTTGATATCTCATTGATGTTACTTTTGCTTCACTAGCTTGATGGATTTTATACTACCTTACCCAAAATACATCTCACTTTACCCTTGCCCACATTACAACCCTCGAAAAGTCCTATGATTCATGATTATACATATGATCTTTAGTGGTGGAGAAATGAAAGATATGCAAAGTTGTGGATTGTTGTGATCATGAATGGTGTTTGAGTGTAACCATGGAAATATCTTTTTTAAACATCTTTTGTCTAAGTCTACCTTTAGATTACTCAGTTTTTTAGGGTGATGAAAGTTGAATGATCATGAGTAGAAACTTTGAATATTGACTTATTGCTATTGGTTATGCAAGTCATTCATCTTTATTTATGATTATCTATTATTAGGAAATATGGAAAATAAGTAAGAATTTTGGTTTGTGATTTTGATTTTGACAATTTACTCGAGGACAGTCAAAAGCTAAGTTTAGGAGAACTTGATATGTGCTTAAATGTTGGTTCATTTAATTTTGTACACTTGGTGATTATTGCCATAGAAATGCTTAAGATACTCAGTTTAACTCATATTTGATTTTAGGTACATTTTTGGAAGTGAAGGAGCTAAAGTGACCTGAAAGCATATTCATTAAAGTCATCTTTTCAATGTCCATACTTTATAGGTTCATAGAGCAAGAAGAAGAAGAGGAATGAAAGAATAAGAGACAAGATAGAATGTGAAGTGAAGAACAAAGGGAGGAATGTCTAATGGCCATATTATAGCATGCATAGGTATAAGAATTCTTCTCACGCCATGCAATACCTCTCACGCTATAAGAGGGTTGTCACAACTGTGACAATTGTGTCACAGGTGTGACACACTAGTCACGGGTGTGACACACACACTCATGTGTGTGATAAAGCTAGTCACACCCGTGAGCCCATTCTCACACCTGAATGAGTCTAAAATATTTAGCTTAAACCAGTGTTTGATTAGTTTGATTAGACTTTGATAGGACCAAGGTCTAATCAAATTTGAGGCATTTGGCTAGATCTCATGTCCAATTAGACTTTGGTAGCCTGAGGCTCAATTAGACTTGACCAAGCCAAAAAAATGAAAGAAATTATTGCTAAAGTTTGGAATTTTAATTTCTATTACCATATATTATACAAGAGATAGAAAAGTATATCAGAACTATGACAAAGTCACATATAAGAATTAAAGTAAAACCATATACAACCTTATTGAAATGTGAAAAATTGGATTCCCTTCATAACAAAGATGTTTAACTTTCTTGTCTCTGAAAAAATGCATAAATCAAAAAAATTTAAACGAAAAAGGTTATAGAGAGATGTAAAATTTAAGACTTGCAATATTTTACATATTAACTTAATCGATTAAAAGTAGAAATTTGGTGATAAGAATCCTTGTTAGTTAATAACTTTCATAACTCATCAATACTTGACACAGGAAAAGAAAGAAAAATAAAATAAAATAAGAAGATATATAAAATAATTAAAAAGGATATTAAGAAAGAGAAAAATGATAAATATAACTAGAAGAATTATGTTACAACTAAAATAACAAGGTCTCAAAAAATGAAGAAAGAAATTAAAAAAGGAAATCAAAGAAGAAAAGAGGAGAAGATAAAGAAAATTAAATAACTTCTTATACAACTAGTAAACCTTAAATTCACTAAACATATGAAATATAAGATTCTAACACACTTGTCAATCAAACCAAGCCACCTCCTCTTTCTAACACCAATTAGAGGAATTTGAAAGTAATTTAGATCACAAAAAATCATCCTAAACTTCATGCCACTAGTTATTAGGAATTTAGAAGAAAAAGAAGAAGGAAAACAAAGCATAATTAGTGATAGGTGTAGATTGCATCGTGTTTTGTGAGTAGTTTAGTATATGTTTAGTTGTTAATTCGATTGTTTAGTGCGTGTTTAGGTTAGAATTGTGTCAGTTAGTAAATATTTGTGTTTTAAGTGTTTTGTGAGTTGGAACATGATGTTGGGCTTGAATTTTATATTTATGAGGTGCCTTGATGTGTTTGTTAGTGTTTCAGGGCAACTGGAGGAGATTTGGAGAAGACACGAGAAATAATCCAGAGCCACAATCGTGATAGAAGCAAGAGCAACGAGCCATGATCGTGACAGAAGCAAGAGCAACAAGCCACGATCGTAATAGAAGTTGGTGCAGGGACCCACGATCGTGTCGTTATGGGACACGATCATGACAGAATCAAAAAGGCACAATCGTGGCCTGCGCGACAAATACGCGAACAATAGTCCCGACTTGAGTTTTTGAGGGATTTTTTGGACCTTTCAGACTAGACCCTAGGGTTACCCTAATTGGAAATGCTATATAATACTTAAGGATGTAACCCTAAGGGAGCTTTTACATTCTGCCACTTTTGGAAAGTTCAAGAGAGAGAAAAAAAGAAAAGAGAGAGAAAGAAACAAAGGAAGAAGAATTAGGTCTCGACGTTGCTGCTTTCCAAATTAGATGGTCTCCCAATGCTGCTTCCTTCCTGGATTGTCCGATCCAAGTTCTATTTCCATTCCATTTCATTTTTGTTCATTTAATGTACAAGATTGAAATGGATTGTATCATGATGAGTTTTTGATTGTTGACGATGTTCTAACTCTTCCTTTGGTATTTTACTTTGATTTAATATTAATATAATTGATTTCGTGTTTTATTGATTGGGTGTTTTGATTAACTTCAATTTTTGCATATTTCGGTAATAAACCAAGAGGGTAAGCCGGATAAAAATGATTAGATTGGATTAACGAGAGTTAGGTGATCTAATAGACTATATAGTTAATCATATCAGTTTTTATGTGGAGAGAGATCTCATGTGAGACCCGGTAGTTTAGTAGAGAGCTCCCGATCTAATTTTAATTATGGTTCTTTTGTTAATTGAGAGATTGCAAATTTCATAATTTAATTAGGGTTAATGATTTAAGACGCAAGTTTATAATTTGAGAGAGAGTGATTCCCCTTATGATAGTCTATCACTAACACCCCAATAACACATAATTGACTAGGATAGCATTAATGATAGGTAGAATCCCCTCTCTCATAACTTGGTAATTTATCTTGACTAATTTCCATAGTGACCTTTTGTGTTGCTCAATTTCAATTCTTGTTTTATGGTAATTTCTTAAGTTGAATTCCTGCAATCAAATTCCCGTGTTTATATTCTTGTTTGATTTTTAATTTCACTTTATTAGTTCACCCTTTCAATTACTACAATTCATGACCCGTGCACTTGCGGTATTTAAGGGTTATAATTGTAAATCTCGATGAATACGATCAAGTTTTTGGCGCCATTGTCGGGGAGGCGTAGGATTAGTTTAATTCCTTTAGTATAAGGATTAAAAAAATATTAAAAAAGAAAAGGAAAGAAGTTTGGGCATAAGTCGAAGGCACATCAATTTGGATATCACTAGATAACTATGAGGAGTCTAAAAGGCTAAATGTTGGAGGATATATATTATAGGGAGCAAGGAACTCATGTGGGCTTCAATGAGGCACAATTTAGTGGGGAAAATTATCATTCTTATATAAACATGTACACTCCAGGATGGCAAAACCGCCTAGATTTTTATTAGGCTAACAATGTAAGAACTCCCATGGGACATCAAGACCTATTAGGACTTCAGTAAGATAAGTCCAATTCATAGGATTCCAAGCTGGACAACATCATGGATAAGCTCACAGACATGGAAAGGCCCATAAGAGACTGGAAGAGAAATTTGAGCAAGTAATGGAAGATCATGCCTCTTCTATTGAAATCCTAGAGATTCAATTGAGACATCTTTCTAGTGAATTTTGTAAGCAAAATGTCGAGAACTTCCTGAGCAGCATGGAAATACATCAACAAAAGCCATATCAGGCTATCACACTTAGGAGTGAGGTAGAGCTAGAAGAACCAGTGAGAAATCAAGCTAAACCCCACCTTGTAGAAGACCAAGAAATGCAGAAAGAGGATGAAGAAAAGGATGAAAACCCCTCATTTTATCTGCCAGATCTTGGTATACCATGCTTAAACATCGAAAAAGCTTTAGTAGATGTCTATGAAGAGAACATTATCCTTTGGTTTAGTAATGACCAAGTGATATTCAACATGAATGATGTATTAAAGAATCCGAAGGAGGGCAACTTATTTAGGAGAATCGATGTGTTCGAATCTTTAAAAGAGTAAAATGAAGAAGAAAAAGTGAAAACAGACATAGAGGTTGAAGACGACATGGAACTCTCTATTCATGAAGTGGAAGAAGAAGAAGAGAAGGGGGTGACTGAGGAAGGATACGAACAACTCACCCTGTTATAAGACAAACTGCTGGATTCAATGGAAGATTAAGAGAGTTTCATTATAACTTATTTTGTTGTCAGTTTGTCATCAAAAAGGACATTACTAAGCTTATTAGGTTTCCTTAATTTGATAGATTATGTTCTTTTCATTATCTTGCAATTTGTAGCTTACTCACAGGCTACAAAATTGATGTTAAACAAGAAAGATGGAAGCAAGCCACTCATAATTGATCCTGGATAAGCTACCAAGAATGCAAGGTCAAGCTAATGACCCTAAATTAGCATATTTAGTAGTTAGATTTAAATCGTTATGTAGTTAGGTTTGTTTTAAATTCTCAAATAAACTTTTAATGATGTGGAATGGTTGGATTGCTAACTTTCTTATTCTTTTTGAATCAATTATAAGATAGGGCAATAATCTCATGCGTCAAGTGCATTTGGTTTCAAACACCAATATCACCTCAACCACCTCAATCACCATGATGGTCATGGTTCTAAACCTTTTTCTTTTTAATTTTGTCTTTATGTTTTGTTTATATTTTTATGATTATTTTATGTTATGTTATTTCCCACTTAGGTGTTTGTTTGTATTCTTCTCATATTGAGGACAATGTGTTGTTCAAATGTAGGGAGGATTATGTATTTTTACTTTGAATGTGAATTTTGCATTGTGTATGCTAGTTTGTTTAGGTATGCATGTGTCAATTGTGTGAATGTGGCAATGGCTAGGATTTAACAGGATTAATTTAGCCGTGAACATAGTCTTTTAGGTTGCTAAGGAATGTTAGCTCATGAAATTAGTGACGTAAGTTACTTAGGGCTAATTATATTAGTTAATTAGGATACGATGTTAGTCTATTCACCCTAGGAAGTTGCCATATTCATTTATAATTTTAAGCTAGTCAAATAAGTGACATTACTAGTATATTTTCATGAGAATGATTAGCAAAAGCAATAAGGTAGGCAAAAATAATGTGTTTAAATTTTTTTTTATAAATTTCAATGAAATAACTATTCCGCTAGCCTTTAGGTTATTAATAGAGCTAGTGGCCTATTAGGATTGTGATGTAGCTGAGTAACTGGATCGACACACATCACAAATGTGCGCTTTTGCCTCAAAAGGCTATAATGACATTTCAACCAAGCCGTTTAATAACAACATGACCAAGTTAAGTAACCGGATCGACATTCATCACAAATGTTTGCCTCCGCGTAAAAAGACTAGGTTCACGTCCTTAAAAATCAACAAAAAGAATGTTTTCAAATGAAATATCAATGTACGTGTGCAAGTGATAGGTGTGAATATACTTAACATTAAAATTTTGATTAGTTTGTATATTTATTCCAAGGTATATAGACACAAATTTCATAAGTTAATAAGTTAGAACAACTTGAGGGATTATGTTTGAAGTTAGATTTGTTTCGTTAAGTCTAATACATTACCTCATTATCGCATTTGCGTGTTTTGTGTTTTGGTTGTTGATGTATGTTTGTTTGTTTTTGTTTACTTGAGGACAAGCAAACGTTTAAGTGTGTGGATGTTGATAGGTGTAGATTGCATCGTGTTTTGTAGGTAGTTTAATGTGTGTTTAGTTATTAATTTGATTGTTTAGTGTGTGCTTAGGTTAGAATTGTCTTAGTTAGTAAATATTTGTGTTTTAAGTGTTTTATAGGTGGGAACATGATTTTGCGATTTAATTTTATACTTATGAGGTGCCTTGATGTGTTTGTACAGAGTTTTAGGGCAATTGTAGGAGATTCGGAGAAGACCTAGGAAATAACCCAAGGCTATGATCGTGACAGAAGCAAGAGCAAGGAGCCATAATCGTGACAGAAGCTGGTGTAAGGAGCCATGGTCGTGTCGTAATGGGACACAATTATGATAGAAGTAAAAACTCCTAGACACGATCATGCCACTAAGGGCCACGATCGTGGCCTACATGACTTGAGTTTTTTAGGGATTTTTTGGACATTTTGGACCCAGAAAAGACCATACTGTTACCCTAATTTGAAATCCTATATAAGACCTAAGGATGTCACCATAAGGGAGGTTTTGCCTTTTGCCACTTTTGGAAAGTTCAAGAAAGAGAGAAAAGAAGAAAGAGAGAGAGAAGAAGCAAGTCTCGATGCTACTGCTTTCCAAATTAGGTAGTCTCCTGATGTTACTCCCTTATTGGATTGTCCGATCCAAGTTCTATTTCCTTTCCATTTCATTTTTTTTCATTTAATGTATAAGATTGAAATGGATTGTATGATGATGGGTTTTGGATTGTTGACAATGTTCTAACTCTTCCTTCAAGATTTTACCTGTATTTAATGTCAATATAGTCGATTTTGTGTTTTATTAATTGGGTGTTGTGATTAATGTCAATTTTTCATATTTTAGTAACAAACTGAAAAGGTGAGTCGAATAAAAATGATTGGATTGGATTAATGAGAGTTAGGCGATCTAATAGACCACATAGTTAATCATATCAGTTTTTATGTGGAGAAAGATCTCATGTGAGACCTAGTAGTTTAGTAGAGAGCTTCCAATCTAATTTTAATTATGGGTCTTTTGTTAATTGAGAGATTGCAAATTTCATAATTTAATTAAGGTTAATGATTTAGGGAGCGAGATTATAACTCAAGAGAGAGCGATTCCCCCCTACAATAGTCTAGAACCGACACCCTGATAACACATAATTGGCTAGATTGGCATTAATGATAGGTAGAATCTCCTCTCTCATAACTTGGTAATTACTCTTGACTAATTTCCATAGTGACTTTTTGTGTTGCTTAATTTCAATTCTTGTTTTGTGTCAATTTCTTGAGTTGAATTCCTGCAATCTAATTCCCGTGTTTATATTCTTATTTTATTTTTAATTTTAGTTTATTATTTCTCTAAGCCTTAGACACCCTATAATAAGATTAGTTCACCCTCCTCGTGAGATCAGCCCTTCAATTACTATAATTCACGACTCGTGCACTTGTGGTATTTGAGGGTTATAATTGTAAAGCCCAACGAATACGATCAGTTACATATAAAAAAACTAACAATTATTTTGATTGTACCAATTATTCATTAAGTAGTAAAATTATGCCGTTTTATTTAGGCAATATATTAGATCTGGACACAAAACATGAATTTGTTTCAAAATCCAAAGATGTTTTTAAAGAAATAGTTTGAACCTAATATAAAATCGATCAACTCAGACTTAGCCCATTAACTTTAGGCTGAATTAGGATAAAATTTTCATCCTTATTAATCTCTCATAAGTCAAAAACTTCACTTTATCTTTAGTCCAACACATTCTATGGTGCAATACCTTTGGACTTCTTAATTTGGAAGAAGCTCAGTATTCTATATCTTCCCAATAAGCAGTTCAATTGGAGCATTCCTCCTTTAATATCAAATTGGAATCACCTCACATAAATGAGCCTTACTAACAACTCTTTTTCTATTGATATTTGATAGTAACATTTCCAATTTAGAGTAGTTAAGGTCAACCTATAACATTAATATTTTCTAGGTCTTTTGAAAAGTTTCTAAGTTGGAAAACAAGTTTTCATCAGAAAATGTCACCTTTTCCTCTAAATATTCCACTTCATCCACGTGCTTATCAAAAAGAAACCTTTTGAGCAAGTTTGGAACATTGGAGGCATTGTTGATATTTTATTCTATAATTAGAATTTTTACCTATAAACTATCTATTATCAATGCTTTTAACCCATCTCGGTTACCTCAATACCATGCCCTTTTATTCTAAGATATGCTTTTGTTTTTTATACTTTTTTGTAAAGCAAAAAATTGGCATAATTAAATGGATCTTTGTTATTAAAAACTCATAATCCAATTTTAACATTGGTTGTTTTAGGTGTAAAGAATGAAAGAGAATGTTTTTGTTCCAAAAAATTTTACATTCCTCAATTGCAACAAAGATTACTTGAGAACTTCATTTGTTATGGACATAAATCTTGAAGAAACAGTTTGCTAACGATTGAATGCCAATCAAAATATGCTAATAATATCAAGACTATTTCAGAACCCCTAAGTGCATATAATAAATCCTCCTATACATTGTTATTCATAGTTGAATCAAATTGATGTAGGTAAACCAATAAAGTGTTAGTTTATGCCCTTACAGCCAATCAGTTGGTTTCAGTTTTATGTATGACATTATTATTTTAATTAATGAAGGGATTCTTATCTTTACGTATTTTGTTAATTACATTGATGTTTTAATACTAAAGGTAAAATCCCAATAATAATTACTGTGTAAGTATAATTATAATAATATCATAATTATGAGATTCAATTTGCATTTATGTAGTATTCCTAAATTGTTCCTATATATAGTTTCATTAAGACGGGATATTGATGAAACAGTAAAATTAGCACACATTAAGCTTCTTTCTTATAAAGAAAGTAATTGATCTCATAAATTAAAGTATGAAGATACTTAAACCAACATGTGGGTGCTAATTAGGGAATAAATTCATTGAATGGAGCTGATTATGAGGAACCGAAATGGAATGTTACTTATATATCTGTGAATTTTCTCATTATGATAGTTATATAATTGATCTTTAGACTTGAGATTACTAGATATCTCATGCGGGAATTTACTATATTTTGATGTTGCCTATGACCTATTCTAATTAGGGTAGTTTAGTTGGTAGTACTTAGATATAGTATGAAACCATATAGTTGAGTAAGTAAATAAAGGATTTATCACTCTGAAATAATTAGAGAGAATTTTTCATTTTTCTTGATTAATAATGATTTAAGGAATTTTCTAGCTATAGCGAATTGACATTTAAAAAGTGTTTTTAAATATTAATTATACAATAATTAATAATTAGAAAGGCAGAACATATTGGATTTATAAGAGTAGATATTATATCCATACTATATATTCAATTAGAACATAGGATGACGAAATGATTAAATTATACATCATAACCATGCATGGACAGGTTGGATCAAACTACTTTTCCACCCTTAATATTTGGATAGTTATGACATATTACTAGATTTCAGTTTTGATCTATAATTATAAATTTTTTATTAGAGAATTAAATATAAATTCAAAGATATTTTAATTTATCTAATTCTAGTTATGAATTAGCATTAGAATTTATAATCATTACTAATAAAGTAGGATCCTAATGGGTTACACATAAAGAGTAGTTAAAAAGAGAAAAAATATATAAAATAAATTGGACTTAAGAAATTTCAGAGATCAAATATGAGATATTTAATTTTATTAAGCGTAAAGGAGCTAGCATTCTTGCTGTTCCTTTTATTTAGTTGAGTTTATTTTTCTCTACTTTGTGGATATCATTAGAGGCTGGACACTTAGACATTTCATAGTTGAAACCTCAAAAATGGTTTCAGCAGGAATCCGAATAAGGTATAATTAAATTATTCTTACGATTCATTTTTTTTAAGTTATTTAGTTATTAAGATCTCATTGGAAAACCATAAAATTTTAATTTTATGCTACACCCATAATTTAATCATTGTTAGTTTCCGAATAATGGTATTAGAGCCTACTTTAATTGTTTAACTTGATTGTTATTGATTTGATAGAAATCAAGGCTTGAAACCTTGTTTTGATGAACTAAGGTTTTAGTTTTAATCGATTGCTCTAAATTTGTTTTCAAAAAATGATAATATGTAACCTTTCATAAGTATTTACACACCACCATAGGCTTGTTTTTCTTTTATGTGATTTGTGTGTTTATTGGTTGTGATTGATTTTCAATTTGGAATTGGGTTTAGAGTGATTATGAATTAGGAATATGTGCTAGAGATGCGTGAAGCATCCTCGATGTCATGAAGATGACACCAACAAGTCTAGTCACCATTGGTGGTCTTCTTCATTGTTCATGGTTACTATCGTCACTGGCAAAAACCTTGAATCTCAAAGGCACACTGGACAACACTAGATTTGTCTGCATGCCCCTCACAAAAAAGACTACATGTGCCAGATAATCCCTAATTTAATTTTTTGTATTTTTTATGTTTTTTAAGCAATATTTTAATTAAATTCATTTAATTGAGATTAAATTAGTTTAGATTCTTAATAAATTTGAAAAGTGCTTTTCAAAGGAATATTTTATTAGGAATATTTTTGAAATTTTATTTAATTTTTTAAAGAGATGAATTATTAAATTAAATGATTTATCAAATTAATAATTAAAATCAAACAAAGGTTTTAAAGGATTTGTTTTATAAGTTGATTATTTTAGAAATTATTAAAATACTGAGATTACGTTATTTTTATGAGACCTAGATTTTTGAAATTATAAATTTCTCAATTAAAAATTAAGTACACGTTAAGAGCGTCATAGTCGCCTTCCATTTTTTAAAAATAAAATCAAAGTTCTATTTATTTTAAGGCTTATTGAGTGACTCAAGGCCCTTTTCACCTAAATATATTTTATTTTTAATTAATGAGTTCTACTTAACTAAATTTGTATGATTTAGATGAGTGACTCATGATCATATGAATTTAGAGACAAGGTTAGGAATAATATATAAGATATGTTTTGGGAAAAAGTTGTCATTTAATAGAATTAGGAGTCACATAAAATGTGATAAAGTTATTATTTACCTAATACAAATTGAGTTAGTTTATTGAGTGACTCAAGATAAACTTAGTTTGAATGGGATCTTAGCCCTCTAGAAAATTATTTGATAATTTTTGGATTTCATAATGAGGGCTATTATTTTGAATAAAATAGTAGGAGTAATTAAATATTTATTAAAGTCCTTATTTTATTTGATTTTGTGGCATACACTAATACTTACTCTTTTATGTCTTTTGATTGTCAGAAGAAGATGAGAACCAATTTGTTATTGAGGAGTATCAAGAATGCTAACAAGTTTACTAGACCTAATTTGTCATATTGGTTTCATAACTTGAGAGTTGTTCTTAGGAAAGAAAAGAAATTACATGTTCTTGACACTATTATTCCACCAGAGCCTAGTTTGGATGTGACTAATGAACTTTGGGAGAGATATCAACGTTATATTGATGACTTTAAACAAGCTACAAATGTGATGTTGGCTAGTATGTCTTTATAGCTTCCGAGGTAGTATGAAAATATAGATGCTCCTATTATAATTCTGCATCTTCAGCAGTTATTTAGTTCATAAAGCAGGGTGGAGAGATATTAGTTCTCCAAAGCATTATTTCAATGCAAGATGGAAAAAAGATCTTCAATGGAGATTCAAGTGTTGAATATGATTGGATATATTGAAAATTATGCCAATTAGGTTTTGTCATAGACCATGATTTGAGCATTGATATCGTGCTACAATCTTTTAGTTTAAGCTTTTCACAGTTTATATTGAACTTCCATATAAACCAAAAGTATATTTCATTGCTTGAGCTATTGAATATGCTCAAAATTATAGAAGGGCGCTTTAAGAAGGAAACCTATTTTGTTCTTATCATTGATTCTTCTAAGAGCAAGATAAAGGGATCTAAGAAAAATAGCAACAAGAAAGAGAAGGCTTTTAGTAGAGTAATAAAGGCAAATGGTAGTGTCAAGAAGAAGAGTAATGACATGGGCATATGTTTTCATTATAGAGTGGATGGACATTAGAAGAGGAACTGTAATGCTTATCTTGCTACCCTAAAAGACAAGAAGATTGAGGAAGATAATTTTTCAAGTATGTTTATGATTAAGATCAATATTTTTACTTATGTTCCACATTTCTGGTTATTAAATACTAGATGTAGTTCTTATTTTTGTAATAACATACAGATGTTAACAAGGATTAGATCGTTAATGAAAGGCAAAGTGGTCTTATGAGTTACCAATGTAGCAACAATTGTTACATCGGTTATAAGAACTTGCATTATAGCTTTGCCTTCTAGTCTTGAACTAGAACTAGATAATTGTTATTATGTTCCAGTTATTATTAGAAACATCATTTCCATTTCTTATTTAGATTTGAATGGATTTGTCTTTATTATTAAGAATAAGAGTTGTTCTTTTCGTAAAGATGATTTTTATTATGAATATAGATTACTTACAAATAGTTTGCATGAATTAGATCTTGAAAGACTAATCCTCAACATAAATAGAAAGAAAAGAAATTTAAGTGACCAAAATCCATCTTATTTATGACATTGTGTTGGACCCCAAACTTTTCTTGGAAATTAGAAATTATTAAATGAAATTTAATGAGGAAATATGGTATGATTCCTTGTAATGAATGAAA
>JAOSBL010000005.1:14471260-14481685 GCA_027568915.1 Erythroxylum roraimae | reverse complement strand
ATTTTGTTTTCTTTGATTCCGAACCTTTCGATTTCTTTGGTTTCCGCACGCGTTTTCGATTCCTTCGCTTTTTGATCTGATTTGATTTTCTTCGGTTTTCGCTCACTTTGGCTTTCACTTTCCTCCCCGTTTTGTTTTTCGATTTTTGTTTCCAACATAGGTGGTATCAGAGCAAGATAATGAATTGAGGAAAGTTATGAATTGTTAAGAGGTTGGGTTCCAGAAACGGGATCCAACACATTGCTAGTTAGGTCATATCAACAAAACTATAATAATAAAGTTACATAAAGAATGATATTTGGATCCTTTTTAATTGTGAATCATATAAAACTTACAAATCTTGTTTGTTAGGAAAGATGATGTAAGTACCCTTTAGAGGAAGGGGAGATTGCGTCAGTGAGATACTATAGCTTATGTCTACTTTTCCTCGAGGTGGATTATCATATTTCATCACATTCATAGATGATCATTCTAGATATGTTTCTATATACTGGTTTGAATCATTTCAAAATTTCAAAGAACTTAGACTTGAGGTTGAGAAATAAACTAGTAGGAGTATTAAGACACTTAGGTTAGATTAAGTGGGTGAATACTTTTCTTGGTTACTTAAAGAAAAACAGGATTCTCTTACAATGGACTTCTTTTGGAACTCAATAATATAATAGAGTGTCTAAGAGGAAAAATCATATTCTATTAGATATAGTAAATTCCATAATGAGTCACGTAGTCCTTCCTTTCTCCTTTCGAGGTTATGCTCTTGGAACAATTCTTACCTTCTGAATAGAGATAAGACTCCATGTGAGATATGGAATGGTAGTAGGCCAAACTTTTTATACTTAAAGATTTAGGGATGTGATGATTATGTGAAGCTTGTAACATCTGAAAAGCTTTAAGCTAAGTCAGACAAATGCAAATTTATGGGATATTTGAAAGAGTGTCGGATATCAATTTTACCATCCTCTTAATTAAAAGGTGTTTGTCTCAATATATGTTTCATTCTTAGAAAGAGAATTTATTCTTAAGGAAAGTAATTAGAGTGAGGTTAAACTTAGAAAAGTTTAAAAACCACAAATTTACATTTAGATAGAACAGGAAACTCAAGTTGATACATATGATATACAATTTAGTAGGATACATTGTCCCCTCACTGGATTAAATCTACAAATTGAAAAGGGACAGGAAAATGTTTTATTTATAAATGATGATCCCACTATTTTTAAATAAGCAATATCTAATATTGATTCTTTCAGACGACATGAATCCATAAGATATGAAATGGAATCCATGTACACTAACTAAACATAGACTTTGGTAGATGATCCTAATAGTATTGTACCTATTGAACGTAAGTAGGTTTTTAACAAAAAAGAAGACTAACATAGATGAACATACATACAAGGTAAGGCTAGTGGTTAATGGTTACTAAAAAAAGAGTTGATTTTGATGAAACCTTTTCACCGGTAGTTATGCTTAAATACATGAGGATATTTTTGTTATAACCACATATAATGATTATGAAATCTAACAAATGAATTTCAAAACAACATTCCTCAATGGGAATTTTTTTGAGGATATATACATGATACAACTTGAGGGTTTTGATTCTAAAATATTTCCTAGTCAAATATGTAAGTTGTAAAAGTCTATTTATGAACTTAAGCAAGCTTTACGAAGTTGGAACATCCATTTTCGTGAGACAATAAAAGAGTTTGATATTATTAAAAATGTGGATGAATCATGTGTTTATAATAAGGTTAGTAAGATTGAAGTCGTCTTCTTAGTGCTATATGTGGATGACATATTATTGATTGGAAACGATATGCCAATGCTCCAATATGTAAACATTTGTTTTTCAAATAACCAGTCTATAAAGGATATGGGAGAATTTGCCTATATTTATGAGAATAAAAATCTATAGATATAGATTAAAAAGGTTGCTTGGCTTATCCCAATCCACTTATAAAGACAAAGTGCTAAAGAGGTTTAACATAGAGAATTCCAAAAAAGGATTCTTACCCATATTGTATGGGATTTCTCTCTTACAAAGTATGTGTCTTAAGAGAAAATAAGAGAGGGAGAATTCCAAAAGAGGATTCTTACTCATGTCATATGGGATTTCTCCCTTAAAAAGTATGCATCTTAAGACACAATAAGAGAGAGATAAAATGGATTATATTCCATATGCTTCGACAATTAGATTAATCATGTATGTGATACTACGTACTAAACCAAATGTCTCTTATTCTTTAAGCATAATAAGTAGTTTTAAAGCTATTCATGGTGATGGTCACCAAGTGACTATAAAAAATATCTTAAAGTACTTGAGATTGACAAAAGATGTTTTCTTAGTTTATAGAAGAGTTAAACTAAGAGTTTAAGGGTATTCAGATAATAATTTTCAGTATGATCTAATTAATCATGGATCACATTTCACTATGAATGATAGTACAGTAAGTTGGAAAATTTCCAAAATACCAACCATTACAAATTCTTTAACCAAGGCAGAGAACATTTCTATGTCAGAGTTGGTAAAGGAAGCAATTGGGTCAAGAAATTTATCATTGAACTTAGAGTAGTTCCTAGCATTTTTAAGCCAATATTATTGTACTATGACAACAATGGTGCCATTGCACAAGAAAAGGAACCGAGGTCTCATCAACGGTCTAAACATATACTAAGGAAACTTCACTTGATCAGGGAGATAGTGGAGTGAAAAGATATAGAATTTAAGAGCAAGTTCTCACTGAAGAGAATCTTGGAGATCATCTCACTAAGTCATTATTTCAAAAGAGACATTATTAACATATGGATGGATATGATATTAGATAAATAGGCGATTAGCTTAAAACAAGTAGGAGATTATTAGTTTATGCCCTTACAACCAATCAGTTGGTTACTATTTTAATTAATCAAGGCATTCTTTGTCTTTATGTATTTTGTTAATTACATTTGATGTTTTAACACTAAAGGTAAAATCTTCGGAAAAATTACCATACAGTTGAAATTATAATGAGATCATAATTATGAGATTCAATTTGCATTTACATATTATTCCTAAAATGTCCCCAATTATAGTTTTATAAACAAGAGATATTAATGAGCAGTAAAACTAACACATGATATATATCTTTCTTATGAAGAAAATAATTGATCTTATAAATTAAAGTATAGAGATACTTAAACAAATATGTCAGTGCTTGTTAAAGAATAATTTCGCTAAATTGACCCAATATAAGGATCCCAAATGAAATATTACTTATACGTCAATGAATTTCCTCTTTATGATGGTCATATAATTCATCCATAGACTTAAGATTATCAAAGTATCTTATGCAAGAATTACTGCATTTTGATGCTACTTATGACCTACTGTAATCAGGGTAGCCTAGTTAGTAGTGCTTAGATGTAGTGTGACCATATGGGGATAGTTGAGTAAGTCAATAAACGATTCGTCATTAAAATGTTCGATAGTTTTTGATTAGTAATGATTTAAGGAATTCTCTAGCCTAAGTGAATTCATATTTGAAAAGGGTTTTTATCAAATATCAATTATTAATTAACAAGGACGAACATGATTAGATTTATAAGAGCGGACACTATATCCATACTCTATATCCAATTGAAACAATAGATAGGAAAGGATTGAATTATACATTAAAACTATGTATTGATAGGTTGAGTCAAACCACTTTTATATTCATAATATTTGAGTGGTCATGACTTATTGCTAGACATCAATAGTGATATATGATTATAAGTTTTTAATTAGAGAATTAAAGATGAATTAAAAAAAGTTTTAATTTATCTAATTATAATTATGAATTATATTTATAATTTATAATTTATAATCATAACCAACATATTAAAAACCTAATGAGTCACACATAAAGAGCATTTAAAAAGATAAAAATCAATATAAATTAAGCTGGACTTAACTGTGAAGTTTCAGGTATAAAATTTGAAATATTTGATTTTATTAAAATCAAATCAAATTAATTAGAATTAGAATTAGAATTTAATTAATTGGAATATTTAATTTTAATAAAAGAATAAACCCTAATGCTTTTTCTATTTATAGGAACTAAGCGTAAAGGAGTTAGCGCTCTTGCTTATTCCTTTCAAAAAAATTAGTTTTTTTTCTTTGCTTTGTGGTTATTGTTAAAGGTTAGACGCTTAGTTAGCCTGTGGTTGACAGCTTGAAACTAATTTTGCTAGTTGGCAAAATAGTAGAAAATCTACTTCAGGTTATATCTACCTATTGGCTAGAGGAGCTATTTCCTAAAATAGTACTAAATAAACACTCATAGCTTCGTCTACCATGTCATCACGGTATTGGTTTGGGGAAATTTTACTAGCAGTACTTTCACATGGAGCAAAGTTCTATTGGAGAAAATTAAAAAAAAAGGCCTAGCATTAGAAGGTGGTATCCTTAAAATTTCCTGTGTTTATCTTTCTTCATTTGGTTAGTCATCTGTGCGCCTCATAATGGTCCTTGATGTTACAATCAGGAGTAAGAATTAGTTTACAATCTGGGCAGTACTGCTCAGAGGTACTATTTGGTTCAGTAACATTCACAGCGTAATGTTTTATGTTTTTTTAACTTCTCTTATGTGTTTGACTATAGGTGGTATGTTTAGTTTGGCGTATTATATCTTACGGTTATCTAAAATACAAGCTTTACTTTGGTTTCAACAATTCATAGTCCTTACTCAAGTGGTAAACATTGATTTTGAAGTACTGAATGTGATTTTGATTTCTTCCTCCATATACTTGATTCTCTTTAAGGAAAATTTGTAATATTATAAGTTCTCATTATTCGGAAAAAAGTTTGAGCTGTCTAATTGATATTGATTTGAGATTGAGCTACAATCCATTTTACATAAGAGGGTTTTCTCAATTCTCAATTTGATTTACACACTTCTCGACTTGTTTACTTTCCATTTTTTCCTTGAGCTGACAATTTAATTGTTTTAATCATTATTTTGATTACAATCATTATTGGAATTCTATTTTACTTAACTTTTTCGGTGGCTTTTTCGTGTCCTGCATCATTATTTTGCATATCACATCTGCATGTGGGTCTACCGGAAACAGCCTCCCTTCTATGTAGGGGTAAGGCTGCGTACTATCAGATCTCTCCAGATCTCGCTTTACTGAGAGATTTTAGACTGGGTGTGATGATGATGATGATGAATCATGAGATATGGTTGCAAAATTTTGTCATAAGGCTGCGAATTATAAATGCCATTGAGAAGCCATATTTTTCAAGTGTCTATTAAGCATATCAAACAAACTTTATGGTTATGGATCCACTGACTAGAGAATTATCACCCATGGTCTTTCATAAGTACACTACTCGCATAGGTGTAATGCCTTTTGAGGATGTTATGGTTTAGTGGGAGTTTGTATCTTTAATATTTTTCAAACAAGAGACATGTTATGTGGCTATTTTATAGTTAACACCTGCATTAATAAAGTCAATAGTTTATTCCCCCTTTGAATGTATTTTTTATTTATTCTCATAAGGAATAAAGTTTAAAGACTAATTATGGACTATATATCATTAAGGTTGAGCCTAATTAAAGTGATCCAATTAAGTTTTAGGCTTAAAGCATCTAATAGGGTGTGTTAGTTTTATATGTAAAAAGACTGGGATAATAATTTCTAATTCGACGATGAGTCACATTAAAATTTATAAACCCATTAGGTTTAGGGTTTTACCTCTTTAAATATATAGTCATGATCCCCAAGTTGTATATCAAGCTATTAAGTTTCTCTTAGTATCCCCATCACAAGAGAAAATCACAAAACAGAAGCCGGCATTTCAACTTGGAAGACCATAATCTAAAGTTTCAACGACAATGAATTCAAGTATGTTTTTACTTTTATGTCTTGATTATTTAACATGAGATTTAAAGTCTGGGTAATGATATGTACTAATTAAGGTTTAATACAATATATAATCTCAACAAAAACACTTCGAGAGTTAGTACCCACTTCAAATCTTGTAGGATTAGCTCTAAATCTTGTGATATGCAGTTATTGTCTAAACTAAATAATATCCTACACTTTATCATTTCCTTCATGGGTTTTAGGGAAAAAATAATTTAACCCCTTTTTGAAATGTGGTGGAATAACCTAAGAAGTACAAAATTAAAATGTTACTTCTTCAAAGTTGATTTTGAATTTAATTTAATCATCACTTACTACAAAAGTCTAACAATATCTAAAGCCTATAAATACTCCAATAAATATTACAAACGTCTCATACTTAATAATATCACATGGTCAATAATTTTACAAGGCTTGTACATATTAAATGGTACGTGGAGTATGTACATATTTTATAAAATATCTATTAATTTATTAAATAATATTATTATATTTAAGATTTTACCATTAATTCTAGTTTTAATAAATCAATGGATAATAACTATGAATTTTGAAATGTTTTAATAGTATTCATCTCAAATATTGTTTATTGGTGAATTGTGATATTGAATTTATACCTTGTTTTCTTATAAATTATTGAATAATAATAATATAAGGTTGAATTAGTCTTTATGAGTCAAAACTTCTTAATATCTGTAATTTTCTTGATTTTTGCTAAAGAATTAGAATCTTTGGTTTTTCTTTTGATGATTGTCATATGTTACTAGTTGCACCATATGTTCCTAATTGCACCATACTAAATAGGTCAAACGATTTTTAATTAAAAACTTAGATTTAGTAGCTTACTACTAGCACCAAAAGATACGTATGTTTACGCCTTTGATTGGCCATCACAATTTGGCAATTTTTCCTTCTAGCTTCTGTTTGAGTTGGGATGGGGGGTTGTTGTCTTTAATAGCAAGTGATACCTTAGTCCTTGTTTCGTTTCAAGGCTTGGAATATTCTTTGGAAGGAACTTGATAATTTCACTAACTTGGTCCAATGTCAGAATTATGGTTTCTGTTTTTTATCTCTTTGTACGTATGTGTTAAGGCCAGAATAGGATTTCAGTTTTTATCTTTTGCATGCATGTTGCATCCAAAAATTGACTTTTTCTGGGGACTATTAGGTACCAAAGAGAGTCAGTAGAATATGAAAACTAAACCAGAGCATAGAAAGGCATCACATGAAAAGGAATTAAAAAAATTATATGCGACGGAAGTTGCTAATGGGAATTAGGCACGGTAAAGGAGACTTGTTCAGAGTCTCCTAGCTAAGTGTTAACTTTTCCAAGTCCAAGTCTGCGGTCTACGTGCCGCCCCGGACTTGACTAAGGGTGTGGCCACCACAAATAGCAACTGAAATGACACCAACCTTATTCTGTAACTCTTTGTTTCTCTTTACCTGTGAGGTATATGGGAAAAGAAAAGAAAAAAAAAGTACTATTGTTCAATCATTGGTAGGAGTGAATGAATATTTAATTTCTCTTGGGACTAAACCTATTATAGACTAACCCACTAAAAAAGGCGAGCGGCTAGAGTTAGAACTCGCCATATTTCATATCCTCAGCCTTTAATAAGACTTCAATCGGGAATTTTTCTCGATCAACGGGCGAGGCAACTTTTGATTCAACAAAAGAAAGCTCAAAACAGTTGTTTTTCTTTTGGTCCAAAAAGTCTCTCTTTAACCCTTGGTCCTATTATCATTTTAAGGTATGGACTAATCAGCATGTTCATTGAAAACTTAAATAGCCAACAAATAATTACATTCAAGAATATTTCCTTTCTTTCTAAATTGGACTGCACCGAAATAGAGAATTAAATAGTTAGAATTATTCACATTTTATAATAGTTATTTGAAATATGAAACTAAGTTAACAGTTTTAAACAGGTGAATTAATAACATTACTTGAGCAATTTCTATAATTTAAACAGAGATTACGAAAGATTAATAAAATATATTATCTTATCTTCAAAAAAAATAAAAATAAAATATATTATCTTTTTCTTTTAATTGAATGAATATAAGTATATAATTCTTATAATTTTACAATTTAATGACGTAATAAATAACTGAAAAGAAGTGAAAAGGTGAAAAATTTTGTACTAAAACACCCACCACCAAACAAATGGTCCACTTGGACGTTCTACTCGTAAGACCAGTACCCTTGTTAGAAGAATTTTCATACTCAAAAGAGCTCATCTTGAAATTGGGGTTTAATCCGTAAAGAGCCTGAACGCCCTCCACATCATCCATCTTGAGGTCTACTTTCTTAGTCCTTGGACTCAAACTTGGAAACATCACAGCTCCCTTCACCGAAGTGTGTCCCAACCCAAGCACATGACCGATCTCATGAGTCGCCACCGACTCCAAGTCCACCGCGACCCTGGACTTCACCTTTGAAAAGTCTACTGCCCAGGTCTCCGCCGCATCAAGGTGAAATCGTCCACTCTCCGGCGAAAACGCATGCCCCAATACCCCCAACACCCCATCAAACGGCTCACCATCACCGTGATCGCCGTGATAAAACCCAATTTTGATATCCGCCATCTTGTAGCTCTCCACCTCTGTGAAGCTAATCGGAATTACAGCCGCCCACCGTGAAAACGCCCTCTTGAAAGCCGCCCTCATCTCTGCTTTACTTATGTAGTCAATCATGTTGTCTGCTGAAAATGCATAGGTTAGTCTCATGGGTGAGCCTCGTACCCATCTAGGCTTGCCATAGAAGTACGCAAAATGTCTAGTTACGTGTAAGCCCTGATTAGTTGTTGTGTTTTTCGTACTCGTGTCGCTAACTCCACACCTCGGAGACATAATCAGCGACATGGTGCTGGAGTCCAGCTTCCCTGTAACAGGCAAGCCCATGTTGGTCTGATAGGCAACAACAGCGGATTGAAGCTGGTCGTCGAAGACATCGGTGAGGTTGTCGGTTGATGACAGAGAAAGATAGCCGAAGCGGTGAAAGTAAATTTTGAGCTCCGACATACCAGCCACTTGGCTTCCAATCCCGACATCTAGGAAACGGCTGAACTCTCGCCACGTGGCGTTGAGAGTATCGGCGGTTAACACAGTTATTGTGCCCGGTGTGGTCATGGCAGGAAAGCAAGGGCGTGAAAGGAAGAGGAGGGAGACGATGGTGAAACTGAAATAACTGAATAACTGAAACATGGTTAGCTGTTCTGTTTTGATGTTCTGAGTTGGTGATTTTTTGGGGACAAAGGTAGGGGTTATTAAGGGTTTTTGAATTTGAGAAAATTATACATATATATATGTACAAGAAAAGACGGATAATTCTATATATTTGAGAAGGTGCTATTTGTTTTGGTGAGATAACAAAGTTAGGAAGATTCTGCCGTGTCGTTGGAGATTCTGACTTTGATGGTTGTTATGGTTGCTTAAAAATAACAACTACAGTTTTCTTTCTTCTTTTGCTAATATAAATATACGCAAGACATACACGTAAAAGTTGCTCTGCTCTGATCCTCTGCTCTACAAGGACTGCCACTGCTTATATCGATCTTTGATTGAACCTGTATGATTCAAAGCTAGCTGTAAGCCTTTTGGTTTTAATCTATGTTACACATAGACATCCTGTTGTGAGAATAAAATTGAAAACAAATAAAAAGGAACTTGGATTTTGTTTGGAAAAATTGCATGTAATACAGTCCAAATGCCTCGTGATGGCCAACGTTTCTAACCTTCGCATGTAATACAGTCCAAATACCTCGTGATGGCCAACGTTTCTAACCGTTTTTTAATGATTTCTCCTTCAAGTCAAACTATGTGCAAGTATGGCATAACAAGGAATTTCAATTAGAGTTGCTGGCTTGCTGCAATTGAAATATGATTCCGAAGGTCACATCCAAACTTCCGGAGTGTAAGTTGAACTTACCCTAGTTTGGTGTTAATCAATATCTCAAAGCACTATATCATATGAAAACGAAACATCTTAACTATTGTTTACAAGAAATAGAGGAAGGCCGAATTTACGAAATTTATTGAGGGTTGCTGACCGAGTTAGGTTTTGTCAATAATATTTCATAAATCGCTTTCGGTTGTGTATCCTCAATTAACTGGGTAAACTTGTCGTGTCGTGGATACCCAATGCATAAATAGTGGCTTATACTGCCTGACAAAATCATGAGACCATGGAATGAGATATTTCCAAGGCCTTGTAGTTTACAAATGAATTTTAGTGATTGCCAAATTAAAATCGGCATCTGTCTCTCAATAAAATGTCTAATGTCTTGCATATCTGGTTCAATTAGAACATAAAGCAGTCATTTTTAGCGATATATTCTACGTTTCTGTTCAAATTGCATATTTATCAGGTCTTCTAATCTTGTCTTGTTGTAGGTATAACCAAATCTGTATTAGAGGAGAAGGGCGAACATACCTTGCTCAAATTTAATGGAACTTCTCATCACATAGTTTTTCTTCTTCTTTTTTTCCTCTGTTGCGTCCAGTGCGGCCCCCCCCATCCTCACGCGCAAG
>JAOSBL010000005.1:14412769-14432993 GCA_027568915.1 Erythroxylum roraimae | reverse complement strand
GGGCGGATATCTTTGCTAAACCTTTATGTGAAGATAGATTCAAAGAGATCTGATGGAACTTGAATATGGTAATGCTGCGCCTTCAGATAACAGATGCTGTAGTTGTTGCGCGAATTCTTAATGCTACGCTGGTAATACCAGAGTTTGACCATCATTCGTATTGGAAGGATGATAGGTGAGTTTGAATCATTCAAAAAAGAAAGAAGAAAAAGTTTTAGTCATTATCTTTACCTGTATCTATGTTCAAAGAGATTAATCCATCCTTTATGAGCAAGGGCACATGAAAGTCCGTAGAAGTATTACCAAGTTGGAAAGTTCTCTTCTTCCGGGTCCAAAACCTATTCACCATACCAATTTTATGATCATCTTGGTACTGAACATATGTTCCTTGGTATGCAGTGACTTCGTCAACATTTTTGATGTTGATTTCTTCATTTCTTACCTTGCTAAAGATGTGACAATTGTGAAAAGAGTTCCTGATAAATTCATGCGATCAATGGAAAAACCTCCATATACAATGCGTGTCCCTAGAAAATCACCTCCTGAATACTATTTGGATCAAGTTCTACCAATACTGTTGAGGAGACAGGTAATGATGTCACTTAACTTATGCTATTTTTACCGTTTTTGACTTTATGTTTATTTAACGTTTTCACATGCTCTATTGACTTATATCCCCCAATTATAGAATGGTGTCCATTTTACTGTGTTAAAGTTGTTATGACAAATATGTATCAAGAATGAGGATAGAATCTCTTGCTCTTTCCCATTTTTCCTACCTGTACTCATGTAGAAGCAGGGATCTTATAGTCCTTGTATCTTATTACAATCCCTTTTATTTTGGCAAACGTCATAAGCAAATCTCTTCTACCAATAATCAAATCCTAATGGGTGCATAGAGGAAGGATTTATAATTGTAATGGCTCACTAACTCAAGGAAATTAACTCTAAATTTTTGCAGGTTGTACAATTAACAAAGTTTGATTATAGGCTTGCTAATGACCTTGATGAAGAGCTACAAAAGTTGCGGTGCCGGGTTAATTATCATGCCTTGAGATTTACAGCGCCCATACATGAAATCGGTCAAAGTATTGTCATGAAAATGAGGAAAATGGCAGGACGCTTTATTGCAGTTCACCTTAGGTGTGTCCATATTAGTTGAAAATTCTTAACCCATATAAAGTTCATTGGCATGTCAATAAGAGGGTTTCTTAGACTGCTACATATGCCGGATGTAAATGCACCATCCCCTACCATTTGTATGCACATATTTCAATCTTGTTTATATGGTTGCATAGAGTGAAGAAAATATATAAAAAATGAACAAAAATGAAGATTCAGCAATGGAAAGGGAGAATATGGCTACTCTACGTGACTGCCAGATGAAATCTCTTGAAAATTTTGATTTTGGAATTTACTTTCTGGAAATTCCAAAGTTTAATATGCACAGGGATGAAAGGATGAAGGATTTTAAGGACATGTATTGCTCCCTTTGAGTAGTTTAAGGTCCAACAAGTTTCCATATAGACTAAAAAAGAAAAGGAAAAAGTTCTCCATTCTCCCCATTAATGTTTGTAGTAATTTCTAAACTGATAACTCTTTTCCTGCTCAGCAAGCAAATTTAATACATCGGATTTATTGCTTTTTTCCTTAATATTTAAAGCATTGCTTTCTCTTGGTCACCACTCTCATTATTTTTTCCCACCAGATGAGTTCATGGATTGAGATATTGGTATAGATCACTCTCTCTCTCTCTCTCTCTCTCTCTCTGAGCAGGAATACACTTCTATATATAAGAATCATTCAAACATTTGGATATGTTATGCCCCAAGTTTTTATGCTTTATAATGCATTGAAAATACAGAGCTTGCTTGCATGGATGACTATTCTGTTGGTTTGTGTTTGTAATAAATCAAGCAAGAAAATGTTACACAGGAAACACAAGATTTATGTGGTTCGATAAGGATCCTATGTTCATATCTGTGCTAGAAGTTCTTTTAGGTCTTCTCTTACAAGTTACATGAGGCATAACACCTATTGATGTGGAAAATTGATGTATGAGATATAGATCTTACTCTTAAAAGGAATTGCTTCAACAGAAAATATCCTATTCATTTACAGAATTGGAGTTGTAGGCTCCAGCTTCACACCATGCAAGAAGCATTTTTCCCTTGAGCCTTGCTCATTTGGTAGCAGTGAAATTGCCATACTAGATCTATGTAATGCCTCATTTTTCATAGGCATCATATGGAACATATTCCTCCACATCTCTCAACTGTTTGATCTTGTTGAAGTCAGAATTTATTAAGAACGTATAAAAACATTTTCTTGAATTTTAAGAAATTTCCATGGAGTGAAATTTGATGTTCATTTATATATTACTTACTCCACTCTTTAGGTAGTGATCTTGAACCTAGTTTGCAACTGTTTAAGTGATGAAAATATTGACAACATTGCAACTGAATGATGAAAAGGAAAAAGAAGCATCCATATTCAATGCCTAAAATCAACTGAACCTGCATTGACTTTGTCTGATCCTAAACCACAGCATGTCATGGGTGTGCTTTTTTGTGTTTATGCCAGTATACTTGATCTATTCCTAGTGCTTTATTTTAATTCTCATAGTAGTTGGTGTTCAAGCTCTATTGCTGTATCAGTGTATCCCCTTTGTCAACAATTTAACATGGCGTTATATACTTTCTAAGATTGACCATTACATGGGGACTGTATGAATTCCTAGTTCATATTTTATATGCACATCTAGTTGTCTCACTTGTGGATAAACCTTTCAAATTTCAGGTTTGAACCTGATATGCTTGCTTTCTCTGGATGTTACTATGGTGGGGGTGAAAAGGAGAAATTTGAACTTGGTGAAATTAGGAAGAGATGGGAAACGCTGCCGGTGAGAGTGCTATCTTTTGTGAAGTTTTCTTTTATAAGTAGAGAAGTTAGTCTCAACTCTTTCTTTCAAAGTTAGTTTTGTGACCTTTAAGGATTCTTGATAAGTATACTCTCCGTTTTCATTTTTGGATGTCAACTGTTAATATTTTCTTACAATCACCTTCAGAAAAGGGTAAAATTATGACTCTATCATGCTTGATGATATCTTGTAATCTGACAAAAAGATTGTATTTGCATTGCAATAAATCAGGATTTAAGTGCTGAGGATGAGAGAGCGAGGGGAAAGTGTCCACTTACTCCTTATGAAGTTGGATTGATGTTGCGTGCCCTTGGTTTTGCTAATGACACATATCTCTTTGTTGCGTCTGGGGAAATATATGGTGGAGAAGGGACCTTACAACCCCTCAGAGAACTCTTCCCAAACTTTTACACAAAGGAGATGCTTGCTGATAAAGCACTAAAGCAATTTCTTCCATTTTCTTCTCGCTTGGCAGCCATTGACTACATTGTTTGTGAGGAGAGTGATGTCTTTGTGACAAATAACAATGGTAACATGGCCAAGATTCTTGCTGGTCAAAGGTGAGAAATATGACTGCTCTTATGTTTTGGGTACATGTGCAGTGCTCCATTTCACTTTTGTTAAATTTCGTATGGCAAAAAGAGAGAGTTCATCTTTGTTTGTTGTTGGTGATGTTAACTTCAATTCCTTGACAAAGTATGAATTTTTATATGGTTAACCATGATTAGAAACAACAGCAGTAACAGTCGAGTAAAACAGCAGGATTCTCTTATATTTTGCTAATGAAACTTGGAAGTTCAACTGCATTGGTCACAAATGGTAAGAATTTGTTGATTCTAGATATTCATGTTAATTTGTTCTTGAATAGCTATGTCCAATTGGATTGTTTATAGCGTGCTAAATCAGGTTGTTCATTTAAGTGTTACTGGTGTTTTTCCAGATTGGTAAAAATTGTTGCTGTCCTCTTTAGAGATCCTGTATTAATTGGTATTTGCTGTTTTCATACGATGAACACAAGGAGGTATGCAGGGCACAAGAGAACCATCAGACCCAATGCAAAGAGACTCAGTCCATTGTTCATTGCAAGGGAGAAAATGGGGTGGAGTGAATTTTCCAAAAAGGTTAAATCAGTACAGAGGGGATTCATGGGAGAGCCTGATGAAATAAAACCTGGTAGAGGTGAATTTCATGAATATCCAGCATCTTGCATTTGTGAAAAGCCTTCGAGCAATGATGATGCATCCGACAAGGAAAAAGGGCAGCTATTTGGTCAAGTTCCTATGCACCCGAGGCAATGGGTTGCTTGAAGTATGCTGTGGAAATTCAGAGCAAGAAAAAGCTGTAAACTGTTGCAGAAAAGGAACTGGAATCTTGCAGACTAAAGGATTCAAAGAATTGGACTAAGACATGCAAAAGGCAGACCTTAATTGTTAGTTGTGGTGATTTTGGTTCTCAACACCAACTTTGACATGATGGCACCGATTTCATTTTCAGATGCTTTAGAAATTAAACCTCCTATTATGGTATCTGGATTTGTAATACAAAATGAATCTGTGTACAGAAACTTCGATGAGCTGCAATTGTTCATACATAGCTCTATAGGAAAATGTGTTCTGTAACATGCAAATAAGAGCTTTTCGCTCTTTTGCATGCGCTTACATCGATTCAATTTAATCCCTATCTCGAGCTTCTATCTTTTTTAAGTCAAGTTGGGCATCATAATGTAGAGACCTAACCAAAAGTTCACGGACAGGCAGGTAGTGGTTTGCTTAATGAGAGTCCGTTAAACGCGACATTCATCTTAGCATGCCTTTGGGTGAACGTTCCCAGATCTTGAGATAAAAGACCGAGGATATATTTATACACCAGCATCCTATTTTTGATATGTAGTAATTTAGAAGTGTCTTTTTTTTTCCAATAATACCAAAATTAAGCGAAAGAGGACACCACTGCTGGTGGCTGAAGCAATTACTTTGCGCTCAGCATGTGCCCTATTCCAATTGTCCGCAACCGCTAAGTTCCAGTAACTGCAAATCACAAAAAATGCGCACTGAAATATCCTACACGAATGCCTAAGATGAAAAGAAAGATCATTAATTGTGAAATAATAAATAAAAGTGATATTCCCAGAGGTGTAACAATAAAAGAAGATGATCATAAAGCTTCCTGCATTTTCAAGCCTAGCTACAAGGAGAATTTCCATTTACAAACTGTTACAGGAGATGCCTAAAAGATCATATCATAATTTTGTGAAAAGCTACAATAGATATGAACATCTATCTGCTACATCTCATAATTAAACTAAAGGAAGCAAGAATTTCCATTCCTAGCTATCTACCCTACTACAAATATACAGAAAGCTATCCTGATCTTTTCTTTCATCCAGTGAGCATCCAGCTTCTTTCAACATCATCTCACATTTTGAAGAACTTTCAATCATACTTATTCCCTGCAACAATGGAGTTAGTTCCATATATGCTTGATGAAATGGAAACACAGAGAGAAAGAGACTACTATATCAGCATTGTGGCAATTGAGATCATACCTCTAGAAGTAATCCTATTTTTGTGACTTTTATCATGCGAAGTAGATGGATTTTTTGAGGCCATCAATGAGCTTTGTAGGCCTTCCAGCAGCTATAAACAAGAAAAAAAAGCCCATCAAGGCACTCAATCAAAAGGCATGTTAACTTTTCAAACTTTTCAACAGTATTACGAACAACTTAAGAATAAAAGTAAGCTACATTTTCCACATTCCAATATCAATTATCAAATATTAATCATAATAGGATCCAAGTTCAATTGAGAGTAAATGTTATTTAAGTTGAGAAGAAAGTGAAGTCCCATTCATAAGCCCTAAATGGATGACTTGTAATCAAGGACAAATCAAGTGGGCATGATTTATAATGATAAAGATGAACAAATTACCAAATATGTAATTATTTAAAGCAACAAAATGGGTTATTTTGAAGGGCTTTAAATTCTAATCTTAACACTTACTCTAGATGTTGGTTGAATTCTGCGGTTGGATCTCCGAGGTTCATTAGCGTCAAGTGCTGATGTTGAAGCATTACTACTGAAAACTTTGTCCTCGATTTTACCCAACTTTCCACCAATAGGAGCAAGTTTTCTTTTACTTATTCTTTCAGGTTTCACATTTGATGACGGCACTTTTTTGGAGGAAAGAGAATCTGATGGAAGGGCTACTGAAGAAAACAAGACTGGACCCTCCGCTCCCTCTGAACCAGAAAGGGATTGCATGTTCACTACGTTATGTTTCTCTGCAGCATTTTCAACATGGCTCACAAAATCCTTGGTCTTTGCAATGTGATCTGCACTAGCACCTTCAGCAATAACAGAAACCTGAGAACCTAATAGATTGTTCTTCTGAGAAGAAATTGTTCGCGTGGAAGCATACTGAAGTTTTCCAGACTTGAGAACTTTGGGCTTAGGAATGACAGCTTGCTTCTCATTTGATTCAGCTTCAGAAGTTTTTTTCCATCCTTGTAATCCTGATGCCTGAGATCTCGTGCGTTTAGTGAACTTAGTTGAATCATTTGGTTCTTTAACTTTATCACTTCGATCTGAAACATAATGCTTACTGACTTCCATGAATTTTCTTTTCTTTCCAGGCTTAGGTATTCCAAAAACAACTCGTGATCCTTCTTTCTGCAACCCAGTCCGAGTCATTCTCAATGTATCCAGTTTACTATCATCTCTACTTCCCTTTCCAATGTTGAATATTCTATCATCAACAGATATATCCAGTAGTGTTGGTTTACTGGGCTTATCTAATTCTTGAGCATCGAGTATTTTTGACATCTTATCCTTTCCCTTGGCCTCCACAGCAGGCGCCTGAACCCTTTGTCGCTTCTCTTGTGGTGTATCACCCTGAAATTTAAAGGCAGTACAAGAGTAAGTTAAAAGTCTAAAGCAATATCAGGGAAAAATAATCCGGGGGTGTGGTGGGGGGAAAAGAGGCAAAATTGACCACCACCAGGTGAGCAGCATGATCACTCTCTCTCAAACTGGACCATTCAATCCATTCTCCATCTTTCCACATAAGAGACGACCTGAGATGCCATGCTCTAACTAATGATGTTTCACTTTGTGCTGCAAGCAAAACAGCAAAAAACACATTTCAGGCAAAGAAATTCTATAGTTCAGCAAAAGAACATCACTAACCTAGAGATTATTGAATAGCATTATAGCAGCCTTGATTACACACCTGGAAAATGGACAGTCAACATAGTACCATCTGTCTTGTTCTTTTCAGTGATAATCCCTTCCCACCAGCTGACAGTTTTAAGAAAAAACTGGATCAGACGGGTAAGAAAATTCTTGAACAGAATACAGAACTCAAAAATAGAGAGTTCATGATCCTTGTGAGGACAAGCCATACACCATTTAAACCGAATCTTTAGAATGACAATGGAAATAGTAACTTCCTGGTCAACCCATCTAGAAAAATACTTTGATTGCACTTCTTAGAAGACAATCAGGAAAAATAAACCATAGATGTAATCCACTTCTGTTGTAGCACTGTATATGCTAAAGCTGATCATCTTTTCTAGATTTGCCTGTCTGGCAGATGACGTGTTTCTATTGATTCCTTTCACCATCAATTAATATACGAATCTGGATCATGAAATTATGGTTCATAACTCTTGCAGTGATGCAGAAACAGAAAGTAAAAGCCTTAGACTAGCCTTTTTACTGCTAATTATCAATCTAATATGCATATGTCATGCACACTCAAACTTCACTGTCTCATCAGACTATGTTGCTAAAAGACCATGCAATAATAAATTTCGCATATTCTTAAGAGAATATTGTTTGTGCAGAAAGAACAGCTTCTGTATCCTTTAGGAGAAATCACAACAAAAAAAAATTAATAAATAAATGATTTTGAAAATTATTACATTAGATAGTTTTGAAAATTAATACAATACATATCCTGAGTAGCATTAATTTATTTCTACGCACAACCAAAATGCCACATAATTACAGGAACCCTACAATACCTAACACTCTCCAAAACTTTCATAGGAACTTAACTAATGGCTTTTGAGTGATTTAGCTATATCAGTCATGTGAACTGTAAATATAAATATTCAAACGTATACCTATCTTGCATCCATGCGTCTACTCTATCACCAACAGACCATGTATAATCTCCAATGGCAACCCTCCGTCTCTTTCTTGTTCCTTCAGATAGAATTGCTGCAATAGGACGAGTTATGCGTATCTTGGGCGCTGCATCTCCTTCACTGAAAAGTGACACCCATTCCTTCAGCTTCTCCGATCCTGCCCCAAATCAAATAGTTGATAAAGATGGACAACTGCCTAGAAACCTAAGCACTGAAGCATTATCCATCTTACTCTGTTCCCAAGAAGTATTTACCATTGATGGGGAACAAAGGTATTAGCAAAATCTTCAGCATTAATGGCTGATGACATTCAACCAATCCGAAAATATGCACAGTTAAAAGTAGCTTACCTTCAGCAGTTCTCAGTTCATCATACTCAACATGAGCCATCCCATCCTTTAGACTCAACACATTGGCTGAGAACCAGGCTGATTTAAATCCATTCCCATCTTTGAAAACCTAGAGAAGTTATCATATTAATGAAAGGAGAGGAAAGAAATAATTATAAAAGATATTTTTGTTATGAACATTAAACAAGGGGACCCCCCTAAACAGTCTCCAAAACCTAGATGGTAAGTAAAGAAAGCAAGTAACATCAGAAGTGCATGTGCCTTCAACATGATGAAACTATTGTTGGAAATTATCAAACCTCAACATGGGAACCCTCCTTGATGCTATTTCCATTTAACAAATCTGTTTTCACAATTTCATTCTGAAGAGTGGAAGAAGATGTTAATCCATTCTCTGTTTCAGGAATCACTCCAATAGTCTTAGATAAATCCAAATCTTTCCTGCCCTTTTGTGACCTAGTATCCTTTGCAGTGGCTGCACCACCACCACACATGACATCTACCAGTCTCACATCATCTTCACGGGTCTCTCTAGAAGCAGGAAACTTCAAATAATTCATACTCTGTGATTTTTTCTTATTTGATGGACCCTCTCCTAAGTGTCTGGAAGAAGTATCTGGACCCCCAGATCTATCGGTTTTAAGATTTTCTCTACTGATATCAACAAACTTAGAACCTGTTGTAGAAATTACTTGAGCTACTTTAAGGTAACACTCTGAACCAGATGCTACAGCTTCATCCAAAGACACATTATCACCCATGGAAACTATTTTCCCAGCTTGAGATACAGCCTCTGCAGCCAATTCTGCAGCTTTAACGATAGCATCCATGTTCTCAGCTTGTTTTGATGCCGCAGAAGCAGCTTCAACCCTCATTCTGGCAGCCTTTCTTGCAGCGACAAGGATGGAGCTATGGTTATTTGCTGCATCATCTTCCTCCAAGTTGGATGGAGTTGCTTTTCCCATGTTATTAACACAATCAGAAATTGGAACTGCACTGCGTTGATCATGGTTGCCATAACTACTAGACACTACGGCTTCATCAGCCATCAATTTTGCTTGCAATGCAGCATTAGAAGCGACATTGGCAACTGCAGCAGCTGCCTTTGCCACAGCAGCAGCAGCAGCTACTGCAACAGCTGAAGATGCCAATTTGCTTTCGATATCTGGTAACAATCCAATTTTTCTTTGCTTCTCCAGCTTATTCCATATTTCCTGACTGTGACCAACAGCAGCAGCAGCAAAAGCAGCAGCATCCTCTGCCTTCAATCTTGCTTCGTTTACTTTAGATAGAGTCTCATCAGACAAAACAGTCCTCCTGTCTGTCCTTTCGTCCACTTTACTCAGGTCTGCAGTAGTAGAAGGCGCAGATGTAACAACTTTCTCAGGAGGCGCTTTAGAAACAAAGCTAAGAGGGGTTATGGTGGTAACAGAAGTAGATACATGACTTGCAACAGCAGAAACTGAAACTGCTTCTGCTTGAGGCAGAGGATTCAGAATATTCTGGCCAGGAGTCCCACAAACTGAGGCCTTTTTTCTTTTCCTCGTCTTGGAATCAGCAGACGGTTGATCAGATGATGCGGTCATTTTTTGTAAATCAGGTAGAGACACACCAGAAAACATACCAGAAGCCCCAGTCTGCACCACAGGACCAGAGAAAATGTGCTTTATGCCAGAGGAATGTGGAAAGGAGGATTCCTTTATAGGTGTCAATTGAACAGTTTCAGTTATGGGCAACTGCACAGGGAAACGACCACTTGCATCAAGTGCAGCAGTCTGTGGGGAGGCAACCCAAGGAGCACAAAAAAGTGCCTGAGACATCCAGGAGGGGTTATGTCCAGTAAAACTCCTTATAGGCGGACTTTGAAGGGGATGCAAAGGGGAAAGTGCTCGTTGATAATCCATAACTGGAGTCCTAGGTATGCCACTTGATTGCAAGGTTTCACTAGATGGGGCATGTAAGCTCCAAAGTGGTGAAGAAAAGGGTACAAGAGGGTTTACAATTGCTTGATTCCCCTTGCTGCTAGCTCGTCCAACAGGAGTTGATAACACTTTGTTTTTGGGTGCACTTTGTTTAATTGCTTGATCAGGAACTCTAGCACCTATTAATCTCAACCCTTGCATCGTTAGTAAGTCAACCAATCAATTCAATAGTAACCAAAAATAATAAATTAGTAAGATACCTGAGCGTGACTGCAAAGGTGTCTCAGGAGCAGTAAAATGAGACTTCTGACCATGAAGCCTTTCTATACATGAATGCCATGCGTTCTCCCAAATGCTCCTACCATCTACAGCATGTCATAATAAAGCGATTCATTATAAGATGAAAAATGAATAGAAAATAACCAGGGGCAACATCAGAAAAAAGAAAGCACTGACCAGGTCCTCCAAAAGCCGATATCATATATGCTTCATCAGGTACTGTCCCTTGACTGCAGGATAATTGCAACAATCATTAAAAGTTGGAAAATTGCAACAATCATTAAAAGTTGCACAAGAAAGGCAATCAACCAATGATAAATTCTTTTACAAAATACATCAGAAATAAAATGCTATATTTATGGGGGTGGAAGTTAAAAAGATGACGTACATCAAAGATCCATAAACAAAGATCTGAGCCCGCAACTGCACTTGTTGTAGGTCTGTGAAAGGTTGTTGAAATATTGCCGATGTTGAAGTAGAAGAACTCAAATCTGGCAGGTTAACAAAGGGTTTTAAGCTGGAGGAGTCTACATGTCCATAACGCTGCATCTCATTTGGTTCCACAAGTTGAGAAAGCACAGATGGATTGAGCGTTACACTGGCTAGTTTATCTCCCCTTTCTATTCTCACAGGTGCTGTTTCTTTGGTAGTTCCTTTTTTAGAAGTTTCTTTTGCTGTGGCCTTACCAGATGATCGCCTTGGTTTACGTTCCGTGTTACGTTTAGATCCACAAAGTGCTATCACTCCTTCAGGTGCCTTTTGACTTCCATGACAATGTTCTTGACCAGCCTTGGTATTTGATTGGTCCAAGCCAGAAGTTGGAGGAGTTCCATCCACAATCTATGAGAGGTGCCAAATGAAAAATGAAGAATAAACAGATGCGAACCATGTGAAGTGTAATTGTAAAAATTATACAAATAAACGAGTTGATATCTATTCAGTTAACTCATTCAAGAGAAGAATTTTTGCCACTTGAGGTTTCCAATTTGTCGTTTTTCGCCCTGCCTTTCTGGGTGGTTGAAAGAATAACCTAATCCCTGGAGACTTTGTATGGCTTAAAATCCAACAAAATGTGTTTACTGAAGACGCAATCTGTAAAAGTCTTGAGCCAAGAAGACTAAATTTCCTACTTTCCTATCTCAAAATAGCAAGCTGGAACGGGACAAAAAGCTTATTTTCAAAATTGTCATAACTAGGACAATGTTGTAAAGCAAGTTTCCAAAAAGAAAAAGACTTCCATGCGCTTTTTTGGCAGTTTCAGAGTCCACAAAAGAATTGCAATAAGGAAAAGGTTCAAAATTAGCCTACTAAGCACACCATTGACAGCAATATAATAGTTTGTGAAATAGTCGAACTTTCAGATTAAAAGAAGCACGTACTGTTTTGCTAGTTTGTTTAAGGGAAATTGGGCACCATTTTGCTGAATCTTCCTTCTTAGGTGTATCTGCAGGTGGATTAACCTCAAACGTGAAGCTCTTCTCATCTACAAGGGTATCATTTTTCTTAGGATCACCAGAAGCAGATGAAACATTCCTTATATTAACATCTGTGAACCCTTTCTCTCCATCCTTGATATTTTCATTCTGAGAAATTTCAGCAGGTCTACCAACAGCAGAAGAAGCACTAACTCGCTGACTGTGATTTCCTCCGCATTCTAATGCAAAAAGTATATCTTGAGATATAGAAATTGCAAGAGTAAAGAAGTTTGAAAGTTCCCCACGTAAGATGTAAATTAACAAGCCATGCAACATAACAAACAAACATTAGCAAATAGGGAAATTTAAGTCACTTACTACTTGTAATTGGAACAGCAGCCTGCCCATAATCTGTAACCTCAGTATCTGTTACAGCTTCATTCTCTTGCAGATCTTTTAGACCAGCAACATGGGCAGACTCTCTGAAGGCAGAAGCCCCAGCTCCAGTGTCTATAACATAAAAAATTATTAGAGAACAGAAATTATGATATGAATTTTTGAGAAAGATTATGTAAACACTTGTCCAGCAGTTGTAGAATCACTTCAGTAGCAAGTTATCCGTATTTGCACGTAGTCATGCCTGTTCATATGTGGACCCAAGTACAACATAAACATAGGAGCAGATTAGATGGATAAGTCAAACAGCATACAGAAGCAACAAATGCCATCTAGAAAATAGGTCCATCAAAGAGTAATAAGTTTAGAAGGAAAGACAACGACCATTAATCCTTTACTTAAGCATATGGAGCTAGAGATGAGATAACACAGTTTACAACATGCATATCCTGAGCACAATACTTAGTCGAACTTGACAGTGGGAGAAGACAATCTTCATACACTTACTGTATGACTGACAAACGCTCACCAGAAATATTTTGGAATTTCTTTTCATCAATTACTTCTGCAACTGATTCAGCACCTTCTCCATTTCTTTCACTTGAATCACAAAGTACTGGGCACACATCCATGACCTCCATGTTCTTTTGACTGCCTTTTTTACTTACTACCGCTTGAGCTTCACCATGGTTTTCTGCTTTACAAGCATCAAATGTTAACAGAGACTGATCACCTTCTAGCATCTGACCAGAAGCACCAGAATCACTGATCCTATTAGATTCCAAGGCAGGTTGTGGACCAGCTCGTAGTTGATTTGATGTCTTGGAATCTGATGTGTGTTCTTTGGCTGAAACCCCACCCAACGTATCTTTGTCCTTACCAGAATAGACATACCCCACCAAGGGTACAGGTGATTTTTCAATTCCAACATGATCAAGAAGTACATCACCAGTGATGGCGTGCCCAGCACACCCAGTGATACCACCTATATTATCTAAATAAACAAGTTAGCACTTTAAACAAATGGGGCAAAAACTAAATAATTCTTGAAACTTAATGGTCAGTGCAACTACTCACCTGTTTTTTTTTCAGCAGGAGAATCAGACACTGATTTTGTGCCTAACGACTTGTTTTTGCCACCATCATCAAAGCACATGGTCTCAACCCCTCTCTCTACGATGAGAGACTGATCAACAACAGAATCCATATTACAGCTGTCTGAAGTCAACTCTGTGCTTCTGTTTCCTGCATCCGGAATATCTTGGTCACACACAAGAGTATCAACCTGCTCAACAAGACTACCTGTTCTGCAAATTAGCATGGATTCAGCCATTACTGTAGATGAAGCATGACTCTTTTCATGCTTTCCTCCAAGAAGTTCAGCTGAAGAACTAATCACAGCCAAGCTGGAACAACCACCCCCATAGCTAGTGCTACTATCCACTTTGCCTTTTGAAGTTTCACTTTCTTCCTTAGACAAAAGAGTTGCAGTAGTATTACTTACCACCTTTGTGCTAGGTAATGGAGAACCATCAGAGTCATCCACTTCAAGTCTCTGCATAGTAACACAGCCCTTTGGTTCTACCTCATGCGTAGATACTCCAGACTGATCAGCATTCTCTAAATTTTCAAGAGAACCAGAGTCATGTTTCGACATAATGCTTACTGGTTCCTCTGAATTACTCAAGTTAGTTCTATCGAAATAAGAAGAACCACTTCCAGACAAATCTGTCTCCATGATTCGATCATCCCTCTGAAGCGCTTGGATAATCTGATGCTGCTCCTCCTGGAGCTCACTGTTGGTATCTGTAACATTCATGTTGTCATAGGCTGTCTTGTTCCTAAACTTCAGATTCTCACTTAGCTCATCACCACCCCTAATAGTGTTTCCTGAAGATAACAATGTGCAATCAGCCTGCATCTCTGAATTAGAAGCCATTTCTTTCCTGTTATCCAAAGACATGGTAACTACATCGTCAACTTCACTTCCACTAACATCATTACCTGCATCTTCAGTCCCCAAACTCCTCTCAGTGACAGGTACGTAGCCATCAGCAGTAAGAGAAGTTAGGTCATTTGAAACCCTACTACCAGAAAGGCTATTGTCACGAGTTTGTGAAATATCATCAACCTGAGACTGAAGCCCTCCACTATCATTCAATGCACAAGTATTATCCAGAGCCTCGTGTGGTGGTCGTGAATGCTGTAAATCTGAAATAACTCCAACATCAGACTGTGTGCTACTATCCTGCTTCACACTGAGCTCCATTGGCTTTACTATACAACCTAGTTCATCACAGGAATCTAATTCTTTATTGCCTGTTTGCACTGGGACAATTTCTTCCTGCCCAACAGATTTTAATAACATCTCAACAGATTCTGAGGAAGCAACCTCTGACCAAACATTGTTGTGCCTTGAAATTGGGCAAGACTCAGTTGCACTTGAGTTGAACTGTATCCTGCTATTACTGTGGGAGAAATCTTCAATCCACTGATTATCTCCGTTGCTTTCAATACCAAGAAAGATCTCGGTTTCAACCAAACCATCAAATCTCAAAGATCCATGAACAGGTTCATCAAAATCAAACTTGGGAAGAGCATATGGCCGTAAAACAGGTGGAAAATTGTTGCTCCCTTCACTAGCTAAATGAAGATTCTGGCTCTGAAAATCATTGTCATCATAATCCATGGGTGTATGCCTGCAAATGTAAGAGATTAAAGAGAGAGACAAGGTGAGAAAGAAGGAGAGAGACCGAGAGGGTATGCCCACAAAGTGCACTAGATGTATAGATCACATGTTGAGGCTAGAAGAATACCCTGACACAGAAAAAGCTGAAAAAAGAATGGTCCCGCAAAATGAACCAGCTACAAATACTTCAATAATTACAATGACAATATACACAGACTATAACCATGTCAAGATTAACGTAGACATACACAGGAAAAATATAAAACTACTTTTTCTACCAAGTCCTTTTCATGAATCAAATGAAAGTAAATCAAATCACACCAAATGTTTTTTTTTTGGGTGTATGTTTTACAAATAATTGCAAGAGAACTTAACCACTTGACCCAATTTGACATCATATATGATTTTTAGTGGAAAAACCAGGACATAAGAACCTTCTAATTATACAACTAATTGAGCTCCTATTTCTATTTTGAAGCAATTTGCTTAGTAAACACAATTAACTTGATATCACAAATGGAACAAAAGAAAAAGCAAAATTTTGCACTATAAGTAGAAAAGGTAGAAAAGTAAAGTTTGCTAACTACACTTCATTAATATCAAAACCACCAAAGTTTGGAGCATATCAAATAAAGGTAAAAGACTGAAAAAAAAATGATAAAACATTCCTCTTTTTTTTTCCAATTTAAAATTCTCAAAACAAGCTGTATCTTCACATTAATAACTAATGCCACTTACATCCTTAATCGCAGTTCAAACGACTATTCAACTGAAGAACATATCCAACATGTTCCATAATACAACACTAGGAAAGGGGAAGAGAAATGAAAAAGAACACTACTAATTCAGGTCAAATTGCAGTAATGCAATACTGAGTCTAGCAACTCCCACATCTTGCTGTATTTAAAGCAACCCAACTTGGCCAGTAGATCGTCAAACATTTAAACAGAAACCAAACATAAGGAACTATGTTTCTTTATTCTACAGAATAAATAGAGCAGTTTTATTTAACGAAAAAGTGTAATAATAATAGAGAACAATGGATACCTTAGAGAAATTTTCAGTAGGATTAGAATTTCCACAACACTAGATTTCTTTTCTTTTGAATAGGAAAATTGACTAGTAGGAGGAAAAGCTTCAGGTAATGATTGAGTTTGTTATAGTTCTTGAATAAGTTATTATTTAAACTAGTAGAAGTCGTTACATTTCAAAAAGAATAATGTAGCAGTACAATAATCTAAATAAAAGGGTCTGTACTTATTAGGAAAGAAAGTGAAGAGGAATTTTAAACTTCATACAAATTATTGGATACTACGTGGGACTGAACATGCAAATAATGAAAAGAACCTTACATTAGTATAGGTACCAAGGAGCATAGTTCAAACAATCTTAAGGAAAGAAGCAAATATCAACTATTCTATCAAAGGAGACTACTGCTATTATTCAATACCGTTGCTTGTTAAAGAATAAAAGCTGAACTTGAAATGCTAATTTCATCGCTAGATTCTATAAGTTCAACTAATGTGCATAATTCAATCTTAAGGAACGAAGGAAAAATAATTATTCCAACAAAGCAGCTTATATTTGCCAGTTAGTCAACACGGTTGCTTGTTGAAGAACAAAAGCTGAACTGGAAACGCACATTTGATCACTAGAATCTACAATAAGTTCAACAAAAGATCCAAAAAGGCAAAGATAAAAGCCACTTGCTCCTAATATGCTAAGAAACAGAAAAATGTTCAGTTGAATCAAAGAGACCACTGCACATCATGCCCACCATGACACGTCTCTCTAATTTCAAAGATACCTAATGCTTTGATAAAGAATACTGTGTAACCAGACTAAACAGAATAAGTAAGCTAGTAGTTTGACACAATTCAAAGAAAGAATCAACTTTGACGTGGCATATGTAAATACTGAAAAACAGCACTTGCACTAAATATGCACAATTACAGATACGCATTAAACAAAATAAATGGAAAACTTGGTCTTGACCTTATATAAAACTGTCCAATCATGAACACGAGTGCATGGAATAAAAGCCCTAATTCCAGCTCGTTCAGCATTTAGAAGATTGATTCTCACTAAAGCCAGAGACCTCAATTCGTCTATAGCGGCCAACCATCCCCTAAGGGGAGCAAATACGTTAACGTGTCTATAACTTCAACTAAGTCATTAAGAACCACAGCAACACGGCATCATACAAGTCACAAAAAGCTAAAAACAATTCAAACCTTAGCTGCTTTATACTACGGAGGATTTTTATAAAAAAAAAAGATGTAGGAAATGAACAGTACCAGAACAATTAAGTCTAGAGACGCTACCTCCCTCCATCCGGTGACGAAATACAGGCCGTTAGATCCTCAGCTCTTCCCAGACCAGTACGATGTTCATCTACTGCTCCACAACCAAAGTCTAAAAGCAAGCAACCTCCCTCAAATTCGAAGACTTGAACTAACAAAACCTAACAAAGTGAAGTGAAACAGAAAGAGACAAAGGAGAGTCTCCTGTAATCACCGGCGGATAGAGTTAGGGTTGCGGTCAATCGAAACTCAGGAAGGTGAAGTTTGGTGTGCGTTGTGTGTAAGAGAGAACAAGAAAGCAAAAGCTTTATCACTTGCAAAGTGATCTTTATTCCGTTTTCGCAAATATAAAATGCGAAACGTTTTCCTTGAAGGGACGAGTGACGGTGATCGAATTTGAAAAAGTGCGTCACTGGTAAATGGACCTGATCCAACGGCTGTAAGGGGCCTGGAGAACGACACGTGCCGTGTTCCCATTCGTAGTTAAAAATATAGCAGTAAGTTGTGTTGTGTTTGTTAGATTGTTATGGTTGATTTGGCCGCCGTTGGATTAAGACGTTGGGTTTACATCCAACGATCGACATGGTGGATTTGAGCGTAAGGAAAATCCAAAAACACGTCGCGGAAAGCAATAAGGTCTTAAATTAGGACAAAGACAAGAGCCTTGGACCCGTCATCTTCACCGTCGGATCTTAATACTTTTGACCTCCTTTCTTTCGGATGAAATCAGATCCTCTGTCCAGTTTTACTCTGTCTTATTTTGTCTCATAAAATTTCAGTCATTTATTTTGCGAGACTCACGCGGGTTCCATGTAAACCTCACATAAATAAATGACTGAGATTTATTAGACACAATATGACACCATAATATTAAACAGAGGATCTGAACTCCTTTTAGATATCTTCCCAACCCAGGGACTTGATTGTCGGAATTTAGTGGGTTAGACTAAACTGTTGGATGGTTGGGTGAAATTAAATTCGGATGGGACAATTACACAAAGGTCTACCAAGGCCTCAGTAGTCATGGGAAGTGATATGAGCAACATATTAGGAGAGGTTTGCCCTTATCTGCAGAATTTTGAAAAGTTTTTTCAAGCCTCACGTTGGCCTGAAACTTGGGTTATCGACGTGTTGTCGTCGAAGTGAACTCATTAGAGGTCATTAATATTCTCTCCTCCTCCCAAAGAATACTAGCTAAGGATACTTCTTTGGTTGCAGATACCCGAAACCTTTTACATCGTAATTGGGGGGTCTATATTCAACATGTCTTTTGCGAGGAGAATTAGTGTGCCTACTACAGATGGGCGACTTCTGCAATTTTATTAAGTTCAAGCCTGCACCTTTTACAGGATCCTTCCGAAGTCGTCCAAGAGCTTTTTCACATAGATGCGCAAAGAGTATTGTATTATCTGACATATGCACTAGTTTTGATTGCTTTCTTTCCCTTGTAATTAAAAAAAAAAGTTATGATCAACTTTGCCTTGACAAGTCGCATCCTCAACTGACATTCTAAGGTCCGAAAAGCTAAAAAGAACAAATAAAATTATTCTCACAACAATTAAAATATTGGCTTAATTATGGTTTGGTTTCGCAAATGGCAACTCCATCCTGACATGATCGTTTTTTTTAATTGATATGTTCATGCTTGTTGATTCTCGGAAAAAATTGAACATTTGCTTGTTATTGGATGTACGGCCACATGATTAAGGTGTTGTGGATTTTTAACATGTTAATAACAATTATCACGTTATTTTGTTTATGTGATTCGTTAAATATTTGTTTGTGATTACAATTTTTTTCTAGTTAAATACTTTATAATATTTAGTTAAATGATATCTTCAAATATATTTAGTTGTTTCTTTATGATATTTTTCATTTGGTCATAGTTTTCTTGTTTATGAAATAATTTTTTGATTATTACTACTTAAATGATCAATTGATGTTAATCGAATTATGGATAATATTTTATATTCCTCCTTTAGGTGTTTTATATGCCATTATGTTATCATTGTTAAAAAGTTTTAATACATGTGCCTGTGAATTGGGTTTATGTTGATAAACTAATCTTTTTAAGTTTATAAGCTTCAATGCCCTGTAAGAGGCTAAAATTATTAAGGCCTACCACGAATTTAGTTTAAATTATTTGGCACCATGAAATTTGAGAGAAATTTTCTAATCCTCCTGTTCAAGAAAATCTCAAAAAAAAAAGAGTTACCATCACCATTAAAAAGGAAAATGACGACCTAAGGAAGCAATTTATCCACCTCATTAAAATATCCAACAACCTTGAAGCCCCTTATATGTTAGGACAACATGAGGACCAAATTGTTGAAATTCTAATGTTGAGGGAATAAGTCAGGCAATTGCTATAAGTGGGGGCAACAGACTCGTAAAAGACCACAAGCTCACACTCTACCACCATCATTGATAAGGCCCCCATCTATACCCTTGTAGCAAATGATACCAAAGCAAGGCATACAGGGGCAAGTTTGAAGGGCGATAGTTCATTGATTCTTAGCATCTTAGAAGAACCATTATCGATTAATTTTAAGAAGCCAACTCTAGACATTTGAGATGGCAAGCACAACTCTATCGACCAAGTACGCCGATCACTACAAGAAAAATATCGTTTAGCGACAAATACTACCGACAAAAAACTTAAACATTTTGTCAGCAAGACAGTTTAGCGATAGAATTTGGTTAGGTCGGCTGTGCTAGGCCCAAGCCCATCTTCACACGTCCATGGCCCGTTCGGCCCATCAGGAGTGAGACTCCCATGCAAACACAAAGATCTACGTAAA
>JAOSBL010000005.1:14258503-14272185 GCA_027568915.1 Erythroxylum roraimae | reverse complement strand
CATTATTCACAATAAAATGCCGTTTAGGCCCAATTACCGGGAATGTCATGCATGCATGTACAGTTATTTTTCATGTGAAAAAATTCACTATTCACCAATACCAGTATGCAGGAAAATTTCCAATTAGTCCTAATCACTCTCACCCCTAGCTAATTTACTATTTTACCCTTCTCGTCGGGGGTGGGATGTGACAACGAAGGTGATGAAAGTATTATTTAGCTCTTTTAACATGACTCCCTTGGAGAAGAATTCCAACAAACATTTTGGTAATTGACTCCTTGACAAAGCTCCAAGTTTTTTTTTTTGATAATGGAACTCATTAAATCTATTTAGACTTAGCCTTTTGTTTGGATTCATAAAGAATATCACTCATTCAACATCTTCAAAGGAGAACGGTTTGACGAGTCCTTCCTCCTAGTCCTTGGTCATTGAGTGATTATTAAAATATTAGAGAATCTGCACATAAGAAGATGTGTTAGTGATAACACCTAAGAATTTTTGGAAAAAATCATATATATTGTTGAGTAGCTCATCTTACTTCTAAATCAAATCTCCATTATTATTTTTAAGAGAGGAGATCCTATAACAATTTCTCCTAAAGATGATAGAGTTATAAAAAAAAAATTGGTATTCATTATCCCCTTCTTTAAACCAATGGATCCAGAATTTTAGTTAAGCAAGGATTAGTAATTTCTAAGAGCCTGTAGTCAATAAGAGCTTGCTTTTCCTTTACTCTTATCTGCTCATTTTTAAGGTTAACCAATGATTAAAAATATAATCAGTTCAATCAGTTTAACCATAAAAACCTTGAATTGACTAATTTTTTAGTTAAGCTTTTTAACTTTCTAGCTTGATTTACTTTAATAACCTTTGTTATTAAAAGCCAATCACTTTATTAATTAATTAATCGATTTTTTAAAACTAATAAATTTTTATTAACTAAAATAAACCAATTAATTTTTATTTTATAGTCTCATTTTTCAATAAAACTTTAAATTCTTTGAGGGGTAAGGATAGTCTCTTTTAATCATATTTCAAATTCTTTAGATTTATTCAATCTTTGACTGATTTTATAATGATCTAATATTGTTTGCACCTTTTAAACCTTAAACATGTTGTCTTATTAGTTTAACTTCAGTTTGGTTTTTAAAATATTGGGGTCAAGATTCACTTCTATTTGAAGCTTAGCCAAAGATTCTCTAGTCCTATGAGGTTCTAAACATATTTTAGAGTTCCTACCTTAATTCAAGGATTTTAGTTTAGTTCTTATAGCACCAAGCTTCCTAATATACTTGAATGCCTCATTTCCCTATATTTATCCCTCTTTTAATAACATCCTCAAACCTCTTTTAATTTTTTAGAAATTAAAAATTCATTAAGTAGAAGAAGTATAATATACAGCTAAGGAGACGAACTCTCCCTCGTGAGATTACACGACAACGTTCAGCACTACAAACTTAAGAAACAAAACGACAATGTAGGAACCAAATTTGGGAGGAGATTGTGCGACAACGTATCGATAATTAGGGTAAAACTCTCCTCTCCTTTCTCGAATCTTCGAATGATTACTCAATTGGGATGGGGACCTCTGGATTCTACAATACAACGATGGCGATATGCTTTCTCTACAATCCTTCTCTAGCTTGAAGAGATTTATATCTCAGGTAAGAGGAAAAGAATTTGGAGGTTACATGTTGATAAAAATATCATATGGATCAAATGGATTCATAAAACTTACCTTAGAAACCAAACTTTTGGAGACTGCCACTTCCAAGGGAGTACTCTTGGAGCTTCACTCATATGTTGCACTTAAGACGCTTTTTCTACCCTTGGATATTCCATAAATTGGGGAATGGTGGAAACATTTAGATATGGTTTGATAACTGAACTGAGTTTAGTCATCTTATTTAAAAAGAAGAGATTGATCTTTTAAGTAACAGAGTCCCTCTCAATGCAAAAGTCTCTTCACTCATATGTGATGGAAGATGGTTAGGGAACTTCAGAGGTTTCAATTCTCTAACTCAGTACCTTCCTATTATCAATCAAAGGACTGTTGAGGATAAAGTTATTTGGAAACTAGAATCTAATGGATCTTTCTCTAACAAATCATGTTATAGAATATTACAAGTTGAATGTGACGAAGTGCCATGGTGTAAACTTCTGTGGAGGAATCTCCTCAGCCTTAAAGCATTAATGATTACTTGGCTAGCCATCAAGAATCACCTCAACACAAAGAATAGATGATATAGAGACTATAATCTCATTTGTGTTTTGCGCAAACACGCAGAAGAAGACAAGAATCACCTATTCTTCCAATGTGTCTATTCTAAATTTGTGTGGAGTCAAATCTTGCATAAGCTATTGCACTTCATATGACTCTTTTGCAACATTGAATTGGATCATCAAATCTACTAATCAATAGAAGATAGATGGAACTCTTTACAAGTTAGCATTTATAATCACAATCTACAATCTGTAGAGAGAAAGAAACAAAAGAATCTATAAAAAGGAAGATGTTAAAAACACCTACTAGCTAAAGACACTATCAACGAGATTAGAGCTCTAGCAATTGCAAAATCAGTTCATCTTAACCTGTCACAAGGCTTGAAGTATAGATTGAACTTGTGATTCTATGTTTATGTACTTTCTACTTGTCTAATTAACTAAAGGCATCTGTTTTGGTGAACACATTGTAATGGTGAAATAGCTTCACTATTGTTAATGAAAATTTATTCAATTTTAAAAAATAAACTTATTATTGTATCTTATCATTTAATTTGCGATCAATTAAAGGTATTTATTAAGTTGCAAAAAGTTTTCTTAAATTTATTAACACTCAATATGCTCCCTTTTAGGTGTCATTAAAGACCAACACTTTACATCTATGACGTTATACTGTTTAGAAACTCTTTAATTCCTTCATAACATTTTTTACTCTACTATAACAATTAAATTTATATTAATTTTCTAATTGGTTTTAAAAAATAAAATTTTCTTTCAAACGTGTTTAATATATTATGGAACTAATTTTTAGCAAAATATTTATTATGCAAACTTTATAACATGTGTATTTTAATAGTGTTTTCAATATTAGTGTAATTGTTATATAAGATTTAATCTTTCTATCTAAATTTAAGAGTTGTATTTAATAAGTTATGCCACATATCAAAACATAGTGAAATAATATGTGTATGAATATATAAGTAGATGAATTGGTATCCTATATTAAAATTTCTTCATAAGTTATAGGGTGATAAATTCATAAATGAATTATATTACATCAATAGATATATGGAAAAGAAGTTTATACACTAAAATGAAGTCACAATCTAATTAAAAATTTTGAGAAAATGGTGTTGTTTCTTATGTATTATCTCATTTTATTTCAATATTTTTCTTTTTATTGTGGTTATAATTCTCTTATGATTAAATAATTCATTTTAAAGTTTAAAATAATTTCTTTTTTGAAAAATGAATTTTTCATTACTGTAGACAGAACTAATACAATGTTACATTGATTTCTATGTTGGTAGCCCATACACAAGCACTATAGCTAAATATACAAAAAGAGGAGCTACATTCCAAGGAACAATTTTAAATCAATAGGGGTAAGAGTATGCTGTAAATTTTTAGCAAAATTTTTTACTCTGATCCAATTAACAATTTTGTCAGCTAGCTGGTACTTTCCTTCTTTTGAGTTGTTAAATCTTTTGTTGTTTCTCTCCTTGCAAAGGGTATAGATGGTAATAGTGAACGCTTCTTTATAAAGTATAGCATTTGACATTCCTTGCTTAGAGCTTCGAATGACCCAGTTCAAAGTTTGTTCCCAATTATATATATAGTTGTTACCTGGAATAATATGCAAAATCCTACTCCAAACTGCTTTGGAGAATGCACAAAGGAAGAAAAATAGTCTCTATCTTCCCCTTCCATCTTACAAAGTACACAAGTAGAGTCCATATTTTCCTTGCCATTGGCTCTTAGTCTTGAGTATGTTTTAAATAGCTATCTAAATAATCGGCGAGGCTTTAAGATTTAAAGAGTTGCCATATAGAAGGTTATACCAAAGGGCTTCAATTGAGTAATGGGTGAAAAGCAGATGATAGGTTTTGTTAAAGAATTTACCATTTGGATTAAGAGTCCAGGTGATTATATCTTCATTCTCCACATCATTTAGTTGAGGGAAGAGATTCATAAGAGAACCAAATCCTTTGAAATTCTCACTCCATGTACCATTCCTGATTAGAGTGGAAACCTTAAGACTCAAAGGAATTCTATTCCTCAAATGAAGAATCTCCAGATTGTGGATAAGTGGGATAGAGTTTAGCCAATTATCAAATCAAAACTAAGTTTTTTTCACTATTTCCAATCCTATGTTTAATACAGGATATATAAAGCTCCTCGTATCATCATTTGATTAAAGATTTAAGAGAACTCCCTCGAACAAGTAACTTGCCAGAAATTGGTGTTTTTAAGGTGGTATTTATAGATCCATAGTGTCTGTTGGTTTGTATAGTTTTGATTTGAGGAATTGATTGACTTGACAAAAACAAATTTTTATTTAAATCTATACTGAGCAAATTATCTAATGTAGATATGTTAGTAGACTCACTTACTCTTAAAAAAGGAATATATTAAAATTTACAAATGAATTATACTTAAAGGTGAGCTATACTGAGCAAATTATCTAATGTAGATATGTTAGTAGACTCACTTACTCGTAAAAAAGGAATATATTAAAATTTACAAATGAATTATACTTAAAGGTGAGCATAAACCCGACATTCCAATCAAATCAAATCAAATTATTATTGATTTCTTTAAAATAGAAAATTACTTTACTTTTTTAAATTAAAAGAAAATTAAATAGATCGTTTGATTTTTAATTTAAATCTAATCCAAACCAAACAAATATCATTAAGTTTACCTTATGATAATTTTGCTATCAATACTTTATTGTTAATATTTTACTATTCCAAATAAGTTACTTTTGTGTTAACAAAGTAATCCAAACATTAATGATGAGAATAATCTCATAATTAACTCACTCATTTTCTTTGTTTTTTAATTAATTTTTAAAATGTTCTTTCTCTTTAATAAAAGCAAGATATCTTTAATTAAAATATCCACCTCACAAGAGAATTTATAATTTTACAGGTATTATTTAAAAGGCTACATTGATATGATTGAAATTTTACTCTTCTCAACTATAACTTTCTTATAAAAATATTGAATAGATGTTAATATGTTTTTAATGAATTAGATTAAATTTAGAACATTAATATGATACATAGACCACAGCAAATTCATTTAGATTGGCTTGATTTGCTTTGCAATTTTTATATGGTTTTATTATGAAATTATTAATTTGGAAACGCTATATAAATAAATTTGTTTATAATCTAATAAAAGACAATCAAACAAGCCATTACTCACCCCCGACTTAAAAAATATAAGAAAAAAGTGTATTCAATATCTATGACCAAATGTAGAAAATAGTTTCCTAATTTATCTATTTATTTACTCGAACTTCATCCAATTTAAATGCCTTGTATAGTGGAATCAACATAATAAGTGACTCAATACAAAGATTAACTGCCTTTTTAAGATTTAAAATTTCGAATTGACAACATACGTAATAAGTGACCAAGATTTAAAATTCCTGACATTAAAACTCTTATGGGCCTTGCTTAATTTCTGCCTCCTAAGTCAAACAGAAATGATGAGATAATCATAAGTTAGTTATCTAGTAATAAAATATTCACAAATATACTTACATATCTTAAAATAAGACTTTCAATCCCAACAATAAAAAGGAACTGTATATCTATTAACATACATTTGTTTTGTTAAAAAGATAATCATATGATTGGCAGTTCAAATTAGCCTGGAAGTTAATGCCAGTAATAGGCTACTCAAATTCAAGAAACTCAACTGAAAGTTCTCTCTTTCGGATGGATCATAGGAAACCAAATAACAGCAATGGACTGTTCGCTATAACGTGAGGTTTACTGGAGTGAAAACAGAAAAAAGGTTAAAAAGGGAGAGCTAACCAAAAGGGTTGTCATACATCGGTCAAGATTAAAGAAGATACAATCACAACATATGCTAGGAAAAAGAAAATAGCTATTTGCACAAAGAACTTAGGATTCTCTCTCATGTTCGGGGACGTCACTGCCCTGAAAAGAAAACCCATTTACTTTGTTACTGAAGAACTTCATCTGATGCTTTCTTTCAAATTAATGATTTTGCCTTACATATGCAAAAATAAATGAAAAGAAACTTCCAATATAACAAGTCAATGAAAAGGAAAGATAATGTATCTAGACATCTTCATAACGAAAAATGTGAACCACACAAGGAAAATGAACATCTCCATACACATATCATACCTAGCAATTCGCTGGGAAAACCGTTGAAAAGGCAAACTCTGGATGAATACAATGCCAGGTCCGGTTAGCGTAGCTGTTACTAAATTGTCACCCTATCATTTCACAGCCATGTTTGAGAAGAGTTAGTTCTTTCAAACTCGCAAACGTCAACATCAAAGTGATATGCAACACTACATGCACCAGATGACCAGGGGTAAGGTAATTTCCAGACCTCAAAACCAACAATCTACTTTTACATGCTCATGGATAGCCTTAGCAGCTTCAGAAAGTAGAAAAACAAACCCTATCTTCTGCTAAACCATGCTTCAATGCACCATAATCATCTTACTTGTATGTCACAATCACAGCCCAAAAAATTTGAAGGAGCTGGACCCAACTGGCTAAAACATCACAACACTCAACAAACTACATATAGTTGCTGACTATCACCAGCAATCCTTAAATGAGCAAATGAATAAGACTTTCAACCCTAAAGCGTGAAACAAACATAAGGAAGTAAAGAAGGGTACAAATGTTGAAGCAAAAGAATAGAAGAAGCAACTTACACCAAAGACTGCCCTTCGGACAGGACCATTGTATTTAACTTGGACGTTAACAGTGGAATTAATGGCGACAATACAAGAAACATCCACTGCTAATACTTCGCCAACCTCAAGGTTTTTCTGTAGAACTAGAAACACAGAAAGGCATGTAAATGAGATAGTATAAGCAGAGGCAGATTAAAAAATTGGTATAATATGAGATGAACAAATCCAGGAGGCTAATGTAGTTGAGAACGAGGCATAAGAGGCTAATGCACTGAAGGATAGAGAATAAATAGACGGTCTAGCTCAGAAAGAACTAGACATCTGCTGAGGAGACAAAAACACATCTTTACTAAGCTTGGGCCAATTAGCCTCAATTTTTGATACTGGGTCAAGTAGCTATTTATATTTGTTTTCACCATTTTTATTTATTCAAAGCAAATAAGTATAATTTTGAACTGGATATTGCAATATGAATTTAGCAACAGACCTCAAGAACCAGCTATTTCTATCCCATTAACATTCTCGCTAGAATTTTAGACAGATTTCAACTTTGAACAATGCCCAAATGGGAGCACATTCAAGGCTTAGAAGAGACCTACCAGATCCACCAGCAAGAATGAAAGCAAGTCCTTGTCCTGATATCTTCTGTCTCAAAAATCCCTACAAATGAGTATACATCCATCATACAGATACTCATAGGTCAATTGGTGAGCTTGAACTGGTGAGAGTTAAGACTTTGAACGGAATGTAACTACCACTTGTACAATAAATAGCAGTTGGAAACAACTCAAAGTTGAGAAACGCAGGAAAAAATAAGCAAAGAAGTCTCATACGCTGCATCATCTAACCTCTGCAGTTGTCATGACATTACGTCCTCTCTGATCTACTGTATTACTAACTTTCACATTGTTGATAGAGCAAAGAAATGCATCTGGCTACAACATAAGTTGAAGAAATCACATATAGTGTGGCAATCAAATCAAAAACTCACAAGCAGATGACATACATGTAAATAAAGATGCCACAAAATAAATTCTCACTAGAAAGAAGGAAAAACCAAATGTTGCAACTAACTGTACCTGGCATAAAATCTCTCCACCAAAAACTGACAAATCAATCTAGAAATAAAAAGAAAAACCGCAAATCAATTACAAATTGTATTGGCTTCAGCAACATTTGTACTCAATCATGCCACAGGAAGCAATAAATGAATCTGCACACAACAAACCGGAAGAATTCTAGCCAGTGAAGGTGCAGCTACTCCAACAAATCCATCACTAGGACCTGAATTCCGAAGAACAATACTGGTAACTGTCTTGCCAAAGAGCCACTGCCAAACACCGACTTCATTTTCAGGGATGAAAATGTTCTCCATTTCAACAGAACCAGACATGAAGCACATGGAACCTAAAGTTTTCATGCAGATCAGTCCCAAAAGTGAAATAAGAAACTCAAACATTTATAATTGAAAGAAAATCAAGTACTATATAAAGAAATTATAAAGCATAATTGTGATGCATAAGCTGTTAAGAAACCCTATTTGCAACCAACTTACCTGGTCTTGCAATGACCTTTTCATGTGATTTCAACATTATCTGACCATGCAACAATAAAAAGAAAGATGAATTTAGAGCACACAACCATTATGGAATAGCAACATAAAGCTTAATTTATTGTTCGTACCTGGACAACCTGAGCTTCACCACCCAAAATCTGGAAAGGTGTTATAGTGTCTTGCTGACTCTGCAGAGCAGTAATGACTATTAGATCTCTTAGCGTATTTAATACCATGAAAGGTATAGTTGGAAATGGCCAACACTGGAAACTATAACAATGTCACAAGTAATAATACAAATATTAGTAGGTTGAAATCCTTTGTCATCATCATCAATCATGGAACATTATTTCATCACTAGTTTGAAATTCTGTCCATGTGGAACAACACCAAAACACTATGGATTAAGGCCATAAGATGTCGTCTCCACCCAAACTTGTACTCTGATTCAAAGCAAGCAGCATGCAATGAGTTTGGCACACAAGACACGCATTGCAGTTAAAGTATAGGATCTATCCAAATTCAGTATTTAGTTGGCTGCTGCAAAAGGTTGAAGAAAATGAAAAACAACCGACACTTCTGTATCAAGAATCATAAGTTTAGACATGGACAATTACTCAATATCTTATTCATTTGCAATAAAATGTTTTCTTTGTGCAGCAATTGGAAAAGATATACTTTTTGGGAGACAGATAACAAGAAATTGAGAAAATGATTCTCGAACATGTTGAATTGGTTTTTCTTGCTTTAATGAACCCAAGTGTTTTGAACTCTAATACAGCAATCCAGAATCCTCCGCACATTCATGAACTTATTTACCAGTAATATAAAAGTTCACCACATTTCCTCACTCGCCATTCCTCTCAACATATATATATATATACAAATAAAAAATTTCGGTCATCTACTGGTATTGCCAATTGAGTTCATAAGTAACAGTAAACAATATTTGTGTTCCTACTCTCAACTTATTTTCAACTCTCCCCTGCTACTAATTTCAAATAGTTAGAAACTACTAATTTCGCATTTGAGCAAACTAACATCGTCTTGGCAACCAAAAGTAAACCATAACAGACGTGCCTATCAACGGCACTTTCCCGACCAACATAGAAAACTGCACCGACAACTAAATTGGTACAAAAAATGAAACTCAAAGCGAATACGCAAATTCAATCATCTTCCCCCCACCTGGATTTTTCTCTGCTCAAAAAAGAACTAGGACTTCCCACGATGCACACAACGGTACTTGCTTAGATAAATAAATAAAAAATAACAAAGAAACGAAAAAAAGAGAAATAGTAGACAATAGTTACCTGATAAACATAAGGTTGAAACGGAGTAGAGAAAAACGGTGCCGCCATGGATTAGCGAAAAAACACGACAAAGAAGAGATCGATGCTGCAGAAACTTAAATTCAATCGACAAGGCTGCTTCTTTTTATGACTCCATTTTCAAATCATCAGATCGACATGAATTCACTAATTAGTTGCTATTGCTAGTGTTATTTATTGTTCTGCTTCAATTTCTTCCTAAAATCAATTTGTACAGAGTTGAGGTTGACAGAGAGAGCCGGATTAACTAATTAAGTTTCCAACAATGCCCTCGGTAATTTATTCCTTTCGTATTTTGAGTGGGTGGGCTCTGCAGTGGCATTCTCGGACGAGACACACGTGGAGACTACGCTGAGGTGGCTCCTACTCATTCGCCCAAGCCTCCTTCTCTACGTGTTCGGCGTTCCCAAAAGCATAATGAAATCGGTTTTTTTTTTTTTACAAAGAGAATTACAAAACTAAATCAAGGCTACCGGGTACAATGCTCCTTGCGCATCTTCGCGGAGAAGCTCTTGGATTTTAAAAGGAGGCTCCTGAAGTATATAAAAGCCAGGATGTAAAATGCCAATGAGACGAGCGAGGTTGTCTGTGCACTGGTTCCCTTTCTAAAAAACATGTTGAAGCTGAACCGCCTACTCTCGGTACAAGAGCTGTTGAATTCCTGTCACCAAAAAGGAAACCTCTGTCAGTACTATAGGTGGAGCAGATAGAATATTAATAACCTCCAGTGAGTACACTTCGATCATAACTTGACGATAACCCAGGTCCCAGGCCAGCTTGAGTCCTGAGAGCACACCTCATAGCTCTGCAGCTAATGGTGAGCCCCTTTCAAAGTTCTGCTAGAACCCCCTTCACCAATTCCCATTCCAATCTCTGATCAAACCTCCAGTGGATACCGTTGTGGAGCCTGGCTTCACTGCTCTATCAGAATTGACTTTCACCTAACCTACTAGAGGTTTAGCCCACTCCACCAATGTGCCCACTGGTAAGCCCTATGTTGGAAACACACAATTTTCCATCGCCCTAGCTCGTGCGATCCACACCACGTAGTTCAATATAATTCTAGCACCCTCTTCCAGTAATGAAATCGGTTTTAGTTTGATAAAGAGTAAGAATGTTAGAAGTAACCAAACCCAAGGACAAATTTCAAAATTTCAATTTCATGGGGTGAAGTAAGTATCTTTAGAAAGTTTATATACCTTTAATTCAAAATTATAGATTTAAATTGTGATAGAATTTCTTTACTGTTACATGTCCAAATTTGCCTGCGTTGATCTATGAATCCATCATCAGGGTTTTTTTTTCCCAATAATTATCTTCCATTATTACTCCATTTTCGTACTCGTATGATACTCCACTAATCCATTTCTACCATTTCAGATATAGGCTAGTTTACAAGTTTGTAAACAATACGGAGATAATTGGATATGTTGGATACTAGTTTGGTAGTTATTCCAATAACAAGAGGTCTATTACACGTAACGTTTCCATGTGAACTAGAGGACCTATATCGTAGAAGAGTTCTAAGCAATATGTTGCGGCGACTTTAATCGTAAAGATTGATACCATAGCTCAGTTTGAGGCAAAAACATATGTCAAGCAGTTAAACTAACTTTATAGAAGGACTTAGTTAATTCAGTTTTAGGCCTATTAAAATTTATTATAAGAACTTGTATGATGTATTTTGCTTTTGTGAGAATACACAGAACATTGGTGGTTCTAAGAATAGTGAGCTTAAGTACTTCAAGCTTCGATGATGAGTTGATAATGGTCATGTAATATATGAGTACGTTATCACTATAAAAATCTCATTTGATCCATTAATTAAGGGGCTTAAGCATATATATTTTCATAAACATGTACACAACATCAGTATTCTTTTGAAAATTTGTGAATTAAATTAAGCCATGAAATGTAATATCAAAGTTTTACAAGCATAAAGCAACCTATCATTTTGAACGGGACAACAAAACAATTAGAAAAATATTACATCATAAATCATCCTTAAATTTATACAAAACAGACATTAGTTTCGTATTATGATAAGAATGGAATCTATCTACATTTTGTCTTCAAATGTGATAATGTATTACATGATTGCATTAAGCAACTCTCTAAATAGCCTTTGATGTTGCTTCTCACTGTTCTTGAATGATCTCATATTTCTTTCATTCCACAAGGCTTGTACCAGATATGATAAAGCAACAAAGAAGCACCATTCTTTTTCTTTTTTTTATGTATAAATAATTTTGAGCACCAAATCACAATTTGATTCCATTCCTTTGGTGGATTTTCTAACAATCACCTTCTTATAATGTCCTTCCAAAATGGCTAGGTACAATGACATTTAAAGAATACGTGAGTTATACTTGCTTGCTCCTATCTACATAATGCACATATGTTCAGTATTGCCATATATTTATTCGATCTATCAATTGTAGGTAACCTAGTATTGATCGTTCTCCACAGGGTTATTGAAGTTATAGGGAGCCTATACTTGCACCAAACTAGATTGTACCATGGTATTATGTTTCCCTACTCTTAAAAGATCCTTCTGCAAGACACATTGGTGAATTTACCATTCTTAGACAATGTCCAAACATTGAGGTCCACCTTGTTTTCCTTAAGCTCAGTTTTGTTGATTTGATTATACAAACTAGACTCTTTAATTCTTGACAAAATTTCAGCTTTATGTGCCTGAGCATAAGCAATAGATTGGTCTTCCGTGATATTGTCTCTAATTGAATTAAGCTTATCAATATCTTCACATAATCCAGTAGCTAATCATCTATCATACCAAAAGCATGTATTGACTCTATTTCCCAACATTTTGGTAACATTTATTCTGACTTTACCTTTTAATTTGAAGATTGTTTTTGTTATAGTAGATGCATTCTCAAGTATGATGATCTTTCATAAGCCCCTCCCTTTAATGTAATAAGCATTTATCCACTTAACCCATAAAGATTACTTATCCTCAATGATCATCCATAACCTCTTACTAAGCATGACCAGATTACATACTTTTACAGGAACCATAATCAAGCCACCATGTATCTTCAAGGAGCATCAGACCATTTGATAGGAGTGGAGTGTCTTCCTATTTTATTCCCAGTCCACAGAATCTTCTTGAGACTACGACCAATTATTTTGATAACTTCCTTAGGAAGAGTCATGTGAGCTACCTAATGTAGACTGATTACATTGAGTATAATGGAAATTAGTTAAGCTTTACTAGCTAAGGACAAAGCCTTCACACTCTAGCCTAAAATTCTTGCCTCAATCTTATGAATAAGAGTTTGTAATCTTTATAAGTAGACTTAGAAGCAAAACTTGGGATTCCAAGATATATGATTGGCAATTCATTCTTGTTGAAACCTGTCATAGATAATATCATTGCTTCTTGTTATGTTGCTTTGTTGGATATGTGGAATGAGGTTTTGTTTGAGTTAACCTTAAGTCCAGAAATCTTAGAAAACATCCTGATATTTTTCGTTAAAGAAGATACGAAAACTTTGTCAGCTTTAAATAATAGTAACAGGTCATCACTAAATACCAAATTTGTTAAATGTAGCCTTTAGAATTTAGAGTGAAATTTGAACTGCATAGTTCTCTCCACTAGTCTCTTAAATTTTCTGCTAAAACACTCAATAACTAGATAGAATATATAAGGAGAGGAAAGATCTCATTGCCTTATGCCCGTTGCTGCTTTTAAAACTTTTTCCAACCTTTCCATTTATAAGTACACTGAACTATAGACTTGTAAAGCACTGAAATACACTACAAGAAAATTTGGTTTTAGCAACCAAATTCTCAGCAACCATAGTAAAATGGTTGCTAATTATATATATTTTGCAACCAAAAATTATTTGGTTGC
>JAOSBL010000005.1:14239454-14258403 GCA_027568915.1 Erythroxylum roraimae | reverse complement strand
TATAACTTTTAACGACCATTTTCTTACTTTTAGCAACCATTAATAATAGTTGCTGAAACTAATTTTTCTTGTAGTGACATCCATTCTATAAAGATTTTAGGGAAAGCCATTGCCGTCATTATGTTTAACAGAAATTGGCCATCAACATTGTCATATGCTTTTCTTAGTTTAATCATTAAAGTACAATCCCTGCACCATTAATAATAGTTGCTGAAACTAATTTTTCTTGTAGTGACATCCATTCTATAAAGATTTTAGGGAAAGCCATTGCCGTCATTATGTTTAACAGAAATTGGCCATCAACATTGTCATATGCTTTTCTTAGTTTAATCATTAAAGTACAATCCCTGCCCCTTTTCTTCTATGATAGCTTCTCATGAACTCCTTCATTAATAAGATGTTATCCCCCACTAACCTACCAGGACTATATGCTCCTTGTGTTTCAGCAACTTGATTGATTAACACCTTCTTTAACCTATTAGCAATAATCTTATGATTTTATAAATTGAGTTGGAGCAAGTTGATGGCCTATAATTGCCAAAGTAATTCAGTTCCCCTCATTTTTTGTATTAAGGTGATGGATTCTATTGATTTCCACAATCAATTTCATGCTAGTGAAGAACTCTAAGACAACATCATGAACCATAGTTCTAGTCAAAGGCCAAGTTTTAATGAAGAAAAGAATATTGAAGCCATATAGACCCAAAGGTTTATATGGATTGATTGATTTTACAAGATCATCAAAACTTGGATATTTTTAAATGGAATTATCTTTTTAGTATAAGTAGTGTAATTTATTCCCTTGCAACCAATTAGTTGGTTGCAATTTTATGTACGACATTACTATTTAATTAATAAAAGCATTCCTTATCTTTATGGATTTTTTTAATTACATTTGTTGCTTTAATACTAAAGGTAAGATCCTTGGGATGACTATCATACAACTGAAATTATGATGAGACTATAATTATGATATTTAATTTCCATTTATGTATTTCTAAATTATTTATAGTCTTAGTTTCATTAAAACAAGATATTGATGGAATGCCAAAACTAGCACCCTCATATTTCTTTTTTATAAAGAAAGTATTTGATTATATAAATTAAAGTATGGTGATACTTAAGCAAATGTGTATTTGCCTAGTTTACTAAATTGGGCAGATTATGAGAATCATAAATGAAATATTACTTATATCTATGTGGATTTCTATATTATGATAGTTGTATAGTTGATCCTTAGACTTAGGATTACCAAAGTATCTCATATGAGAATTATTATATTTTGACGTGACGTATGACCTATTTTATTCAGGGTAGCTCAAATAGTAGTAGTTATACATAGTATGAACCATATTGAGATAGTTAAGTAAGATAATAAATGATTCCTCACTCTAAAGAAATTAAGGAGAATGTTTATTATTCTTAATTAGTAGTAATTTAAGAAATTTAATGGTCAGAGTGAATTGCAATTTAAAAAGATGTTTTCAAATATTAACTATAAATTAATATTTGAAAATGAACATGATTGGATTTAAATAGTAGACATTAATTCCACATTTTATATTTAATTAGAACATTAGATGATAAATGGATTAAATTATACACCATATCTATGTATAAATAGGTCAAACCACTTTAACATTCCTAATATTTATGTAGTTATGAAATGCTGCAAGATGTTAATCTTAATATATGATTATAATTGTTTAATTAGAAAATTAAGGATAAATTAAAAAAAAGTTCAATTTATCTAATTCTAATTCTAATAGAAAACTTAATTTTGTTTTCTTTTATATTTATGCAAAATCAATCGTATGCCTCTGTTTCTTAATGTTTATAAAACTTAAGATGCTTGGAGTTTATTAGAAACATAATATGCATGTCCCCTTAGCTTTACGTTTTTAGAGATGACTTGTTTGTCTTATGTGAGTTAGTTGTTATATGAGGTTCAGAAGCCTCATCCCTTCGTCATGTGAAGGTGTCTCTGCCACCAATAGCTACCGTCATTGGTGGACGCTTGTTAGTAGGGATAATCGCTACTGGTAAGGGCAAGAAATTGCCTAAAGAGAAGCAAATAGAAGCTATTGTAGCAATAATGGAGATGCCTGGAGGAGAAGTACTAGTGGTAGGAAAATAGGAGACAAATGATGCATCTAAAGGTGCAAAGGTGGTGGTTGGAAGTAGAAGAAATAGAGGGAGGAACTATATGCGCCAAACATTCCCTATTCAAATTTTATTTTTAATTTTTTTTGTGTTTTAAGACTTATTTTTAAATGAAATTAGTCTAATTGAGATTAAATTAATTTAAATGCTTAATAAATATAAAATTCTTATTTAATTTTTTGAAAATTATTTCAAAGAGAGTTATTGTTATTAGCAATTTTGAGGAATTTAGTTTTAATTTTTAAAAAGAAACTATTAAATTAGTTAGAATCAAGTAATGTTTTAAAGCGTTTTCTTACATAATTTTATTATCTTAGAACTAATTACTATAATAAGATCATATTCATTTTGATGAGACTTGAATTTTTGAAAATTTAAATATTTCAATTAAATATTAAGTACGCGTTAAAAACGTGTTTTTTTCATTATTTAATAATAAAACTATTTCTATTTATTCTAAAGCTTTTTTTAGAAAATTTAAGGCCCCTTTAATTCGAATATACTTTTACTTAAATTAATGAGTTATACTTAATTAAATTAGTAAAATTTAGATAAGCAAACTTATGATCATATGAATTTAGAAGCAAGGTTAGGAATAATATATAAGATATATTTTGATAAAGAGTGGACACTTAATAGATTTACAAGTTATATAAGATTTGATTGATAAAATTGTTATTTGCCTAATTTAATTTTAATTGATTTTTTAGGAAACTCAAGATTTAGTTTAAATGGGGGAAATTATTTGGAAAATTTTGATTTAATATTGAAGGCTATTTTTAATAAAATAGTTGGAGTAGCTAAATATTTATTAAAGTCCTTATTTTATTGAGTTTTATGGCATAAATTAATACTTGCTCTTTTGTGTATTTTAGTTGTTAGATAAAATGAGTAACAATCTATCCTTGAGCATCATAGATGCTAACAAGCTTACTGAACCTAATTTCTCTGACAAGTTTTGTAGTTTAAGAATTGTTCTCAGGGAAAAAAAAGAAACTATATGTTCTTGATCCTATTATTTCATTAGAGCCTAGTTCAAATGTAACTAATGAGTTTTGGGAGAGATATCAGTGTTATATTGATGATAATGAACAGGCGACATGTGTGATAGCTAGTATGTCTCTTGAGCTTTAGAGACATATAAGAATATGGATGCTCTTACTATAATTTTGCATCTTAAGTAGTTGTTTAGTGCATAAAGTAAGGTGGAGATATCATATTTCCAAAGCATTATATCACTACAAAGATAGCAAAAGGATCTTCAGTAGAGTTACGTATACTAAAGATGATTAACTATATTGGCAAAATTAGGTCAGTTAGTTTTTACCAAAGACTATGAGTTAAGTATTGATATGGTGCTACAATCTCTTAGTTCAAGCTTTTCACTTTGTTATGAACTTTCATACGAACCAAAAGGATATATAATTGCTTGAACTACTAAAAAACATGAAACAAAAGGCTTCTGTTAAAGTAGCAAAGCTAAAAGACGGTGCTTAGAAGAAGAATAATTGTTATTATGTTCCAATTGTTACCAAAAACATTTTTCTTTTTCTTATTTAGAGTTGAATAGATTTGTCTTTCTTATTAAGAATAAGAGTTGTTCTTTATATAAAGATGATGTTTAATATGTATTTGGATTACTTACAAATAATTTGTATGAATTAGATCTTGAAAGGCTAACCTTTAATATAAATAATAAGAAAAGAAAATTAAGTGACCAAAATCCATCTTATTTTTGGCATTGTAGGTTAGGTCATATCAACGAAACAAAAATCGTAAAGTTACATAAAGAAGGATATTTGGATTCTTTTGATTATTAATCATATGAAACTTGTGAATCTTGTTTTTTAGGAAAGATGACTAAACAACCCTTCAATAAAAAGGGAGAGCATGGAAGTGAGTACTTAAGACTGAGGTGAGTACTAAACAACCCTTCAATTTAGACTGAGGTTGAGAAATAAATCAGTAAGAGTATTAAGACACTTAGATCTGATCAAGGAAGTGAGTACTTAGACCATAAGTTTCTTGATTACTTAAAAGTGAATAGGATTCTCTCACAATGGACTCCTCCTAGAACTCCGCAACATAATTATGTGTTTGAAAGGAGAAATTATACATTATTAAATATGGTAAATTATATGATTTCATATAGTTCTTCCTTTCTCCTTTTAGGGATATGATCTTGAAATTGTTGCTTACCTTTTAAATAGAGTTTTATCCAAATTAGTTGATAAGACGCCAAATTAAATATGGACTGACAGTAGACTAAAGTTGTCACACATAAAGATTTAGGGTTGTGATGTCGATTTAAAGTTCGTAAGGTCTGACAAGCTTCAAGTTAAGTCAAATAAATACAAATTTTGTGGGGTATTCAAAAGAGAGTATCAAATGTCAAATTTACGATCCTTTTGGGTAAAAGATTTTTATTTCAAGACATGCTACATCCCTAGAAAGATAATTTATCCTAGAAAGATAATTTATTCTCAAATAAAGTAGTGGGAGTAAGGTAGAACTTTGAGAAGTTTATGAAATAAAGTTGTGGGAGTGTGGTAGAACTTAGAGAAGTTTAAGAACAACAAATTTAAGTCAAAATGGAACAAGAGCCTCAAGTTGATACAAATTACATACAATCAACGGTTTAAAAGGCACATAGTCTAGAACGTACTAGTAGGATATGTCATCCCACTATTATAGTAGATAAACATATTACAAAAGGAAAAGACAATGTATTGTTCATAGATGATGAGCCTACTACTTTTAAGGAAACAATGTTTAACATTGATATTTTAAAGTGGATGAAGCTATAGGATTTGAAATGGCATCTGTGTATACTAACCAAGTATAGAATTTGATGGATGCTTCTGATGGTAGTGTACCTATTAGATGCAAGTGGATTTTTAAGAGAAAAATTGACATGGATGATAATTTACACACATAAAAAGCAAGACTAGTGGCTAAAGGTTAAAAATAAAAATGAAGAGTTGATTTTGATGAAACATTTTCACGAATAGCTATTCTTAAGTCCATTAGAATCTTATTGGCTATAGGCACATATAATGATTATGAAAATTGGCAGATGGATGCAAAATATTATTTCTCAATGGGAATTTACTTGAGGATGTATATCACACAACTTGTACATTTTGAATGCAAGAAATTTCCTAATTAAATATGAAAGTTATAAAACTTTATTCATATACTTTAACAAGTGTCACGGAGTTGGAAGATGAGACAATCAAAGACTTTAATTTTATAAAAAAATGTGAATGATCTATATTTTTATAAAAAGGTTAGTGGGAGTGCAATTGTATTCGTAGTGCTATATATGGATGACATATTACTAATTACAAACCATATACCAATGCTCCAGTATCTAAAGGGTTAGCTATCCAAGAAGTTCCCCATGAAGAATATAGGTAAAGGAACTTATATTCTAGGAATAAAGATCTATAGAGATAAATCGAAGAGGATGCTTAAATTATCCTAATCTACATATATAGACAAAGTGTTAAAGAGGTTTGCCATGGAGAATTCTAATAATGGATTATTACCTATGTGACATGAGATTTTTCTCTCATAGAGTATATGTCTAAAGACACAGGAAAAGAACTATAAAATATATTGTGTTCCACATGCTTCAACCATTGTATCAATCATGTATGTGATACTATGTACTAGACTAGATGTCTTTTATAATTTGAGAATAATAGCTAACGTAATTGATAAAAGTTAAAGATGTTTTCTTAGTCTATAGAGGAGTTGAATAAGAGTTCAAGGATATTTAGATGCTATTTTTTTTAGTTTGATATAGAAGACAATAGATCACAATCAGGGTATATCTACAATCTAAATGACGGTATTTTAAGTTGGAAGAGTTCCAAATAATTAACCATTGCGGATTCTACGACTAAGGTAGAGTACATTTAGTGTTAGATAAGGAAGTAGTTTACATCAATAAGTTCATCATCAAATTTAGAGTGACTCTTAACATTATTGTGCCAATAGTATTGTAGTTTGATAAAAATGTTGCCATTGTATAGGCAAAGGAATTAATATCTCATTAACGGTATAAAAATGTACTCAAGAAGTTTAACTTAACTCGGGAGATGGCAAAGTGAAAAGACATGACATTAGAACGTGTTTTCACTGATGAGAATTTTATAAATCCTCTTACTAAGCCATTGTCACAAAAGAGACATGATTAATATATGGATGGTTATGGTATTAGATACTTAGGCGATTAGCTTTAGTACAAGCGAGAGATTATTAGTTTAAGCCCTTATAGCCAATTGATTGGTTATAATTTTATGTATTTTAATTAATAAAGTCATTCTTTACTTTTATGTATTTTGATAATTATATTTAATGTTTTAATTGTGCAATTAAAGTCATGATGAGATCATAATTATGAGATTCGATTTACATTTATGTATTATTTCTAAATTGTTCCTATTTATAGTTTCATCAAGATGAGATATTAATATTATAGTAAAACTAGCACATATTATGTTTTTTTTTCTTATAAAGAAAGATTGTCTCATAATTTAAAGTAAGGTGATAAATAAATGCGTGAGTGTTTATTAGAGAATAAGTTCACTAAACTTTTTCGATTATAAGGATCCTAAATGAAATATTATTTACGTGTCTTTAGATTTTCTCATTATAATGGTTATATAATTAATCTTTAGACTTAAGATTACTAAAGTATCTCATATGAGAATTACTATATTTTGATGCTACTTATGACTTATTCTATTTATGATAGCTCCATGGATAGTACTTGGACATAGTATGAATCATAAAGAGATAGTTGAGTAAGTTAACAAATGATTAATTACTATAAAGTAATTAGAGAAAATATTCTACTATTCTTGATTAATAGTAATGAAAATTCTAAATAAAATGGAACAATCAAATATAAAAAAAACCACATTTACTTGAAAACGTAAGATCCTTTTGTTACTTAAAAAATTTCCTAGCAATAGTAAATTGAGATTTGAAAAGATGTTTTCAAATATCAATTACTAATTAGAAAAAATTGAATATGATTGAATTTAAAAGAGTTGAAACTAATTCTATACTTTATATTTAATTAGAACATTAGATGACAAAATGATTAAGTTATACATTACAACTATGCATGGATATGTTAAGTTAAACCACCTTGATATTTCTAATATTTGGGTGGTTATAACATATTGCTAGACGTTAATCTTGATCTATAATTATAAATTACTTAATTGAAGAATTAAAGATAAATCAAAAACTAAAAAGAGATTTAATATATCTAATTCTAATTATGAATTAGAATTAGAATTTTTGTAATTATTGCTAACATATTAGGAATTAATGGGTCACACAAAAAAGAGTAGTTGAAAAGATAACAATTAATTTAATTAAGTTAGGTTTAACTATGAAATTTGAGAAACACAAATATGAACTATTAGATTTTTTAAAATTAAAGTGTAATTATAATTATAGTTAGACTTTAATTATAATCAGAAAATTTAATTTTAATAAGAAAAACTCTACCTTCTTTGTAAACAGGAGGAAAGCATAGAGGAGCTAGTAATCCTGCTTTTCTAAGTGTTGAATTTTTTTATCTACTCTATGGATATTCTTAAAGACTTGATACATGGATAACTTGTAATTGATGCTTCAAGAAAATTTTAGCAGAAATTTTAATTAAATATGATTTAATCATTTATTTATAATTCATATTTTTAAAAATTAATTAATTAATGAGCTTCAATAGAGAAATTGTAAAATTTTATTTTCTCATTGTGTGATTGGTTCACGGTCTGAGTATAGTAAGAGCAATATAAATTGATAGTTATTCTTTTTGACATTTATCAATTAAAAAAACTGCAACTCACGCTGAAAATATTTCCATTAACCCGTTCATTCTTACAGTTACAGTGTAGCAAGTCACATAAATGTTATTCAACGTACAATGTGACAGTACTATTGTCTATTATTCTCCGAAGTGACATTCGAAAGTTTGCCCGCACGGCTAAGTTCTGGAGGGCTCGACCAAGAATTATTCGTTCCAAATTTCTTGCCTACCAACCCTATGTAGGGAAGGAGCTATTCTCACACTAGTCAATATAAGTGCAGCTTATGGTGGTTGAATTTTAACCGAGAAGTTGACACTCAGCTGAATAGCCAGGTAAATATAAGCACACGTTTTTCTTTAGCAAGCCCTCACATGGACATGGAACATTATTCCTTGAGACGACATGAAGGAGTATTATTACAGTCGGTAAAAATTAGTTAATTACATTTGACTGATCAAGTTCAAGAAACTTGTTTACCCACTCCAAGCCGTAGCTTCCTTCAGCTGAGAAGTCAAAAAAGTCACTTATGTCCAAGTTGACTTCTGAACTCTCTGATTGTATAGTGTCCATGGGGTCAGGTGTCTCTTGAGCTATGCTCTCCAGCTTTGTTGAAGTTACTGTTATTTTCTCCTTTTGATTTATTTTCTTGCTCAAATGAGAATTCCAGTAGTTTTTTATTTCATTGTCTGTGCGTCCTGGTAATCTCCCCGCAATGAGCGACCACCTGTCGATTAACTCAGTTAAAAAAACTTGAAGAGTCGACAAAATTATCAATCACCGACGCTCTTGTAGGATCCATGGTATAGGCCTACCTATTTCCCAGTAGTTTATGAAGACGAAGAATCAAATCCTCTTCATCATTGGATATGTTCCCTCTCTTGATGTTAGGCCTTAAGTAGTTCAACCATCTCAATCTGCAACTCTTCCCACATCGATTTAAACCTGATGGGAAAAGAAATGAAAACAGGATAATCCATTAATTCAATAATGTTAAAGCGAGACATGCACAAAATTGCTAAATCGGCTTCATTATAAGCTCAGAAACTTGCAATGAAATGCAAGTAACCTGCTTTGATAGCGACTGATTTCCACTTCTTAGCACCATGAGCTTCAATATATTGAGCCAGTTTCCTATCTTCCTCTGCTGTCCAGGCTCCCTTATTCATAACCCTTTTATTGGGTGCATCATTGTTCTTCCGAGCCATGAGTGGAAGAGTAGAAAAAGAATGATTGAACAACTAGAGAGAAGGATCAGAGCGAGTAAGCAAACCAAGCATTAAAAATTCAGCTGCAGTAGTAGGATATATACTATAGCTTAGTTTATGCTAGCTAGTACTACTGAGGCAGGCAGGCACAAAGAGGGAGAGGGCGAGAGAGAGAGATAAAGAAGGAGGTAATGGTTGTGGGGCTAAATTGAAAGGAACGGTGAGTCAGTTCGTATCTCTAACAAACCTTCCTAGGGAGAGAAGCAAGAAAGGAAGGAGCCAACTACCAGTTTTAGGGCAATGGATGTTTGTAGTCAAGGGGGGCAAGGGAATGAGCCATATTAACAGGCTGTAGGTTGTTGACGCTTAATGAACTACTCAAAAAGATCATTTAATGCCACCAGTCTACGCACAAGCAGTTTGTAGATACTATGTTAGGCTTAAGTCGAAAATCAATCCCTCTGTTTTGAGAAACTACGGTCAATCTAACATCATAATTAGTCCATGGTCTACTTTGACCTTTTGTTAATTAAAGAATCTGAATCCGAATCTTCATAGCTTTTGGGTTAAGGAGCCTATTGGCTAACGCGTAAGAATTAAGATGATCTGGTGAACATTATTTATTATACGAATAAGAAATTTGAGCATGTTTTTATGTGCAGACTTACAGGAATGGGAACTTGAACAATATATTTATATAACGAGTAATTGCAACCATTTGTTGCATGCATTAAATGCAGAAGATATGGATAATTAACGTATCTCGGTACTCTGAAGATGGGAGTAACTAATTTCATCTTCTAAGAGAAGACTGAAGAGCTGACATGAGCAGCAATTCTTAATATCGCACAATGGATGCAGATCTATAAGTTTTGAGACAATATATGTATGTAGCTGCTTCTCTGGCTTTAGCTGTACACATTTTGTTGCTTATCCATGATGGCTATTTTAATTTCAATACGACTATTAATAATTTCTGATGGGTGAATGAAATAAGAGGAAATAGACAAAAACATTAACCTTGTGTTACCAGTGGATGATATTGATCTGATCACATCTCCACCTACCCCTTGAATAACGACAAATATTTTTATTTTGATTGGAGCGGGTGGTTGGAGGTTAGGGAGAGAAGGGTGGTTGAGACACCACAGCTTCTCAAAAGACTAGTATTCATAAATCTCAAGGCACTAGAATTGCAATGCAATCATTTGGCTCATTTAATTGCCCCTTTCCATCAAGACATTACAAGTTTTCCGTTTCCTTAACCATCCTATTATTGGTCCATCATCAGAATGAATTTGTTTTGTCTCGAGCAATTACTATAACATGTTTCGGTCCATCCAACCTAGACCTTATCTGTGGTAGAACATGGGTCACGATCCCTCAGTGTTCTCATTCCGAAAATGAAAAAAAAACCCCACTAAACTCCGTGACATATTGAGGATATAATCATTTTTCACTCATTCAATTCAATTTATAACCCGCCAAAATATATTGCTTAATGCGAAACCCTTTAAGCAAATTCCTATCACCAAATAAATTTATCCTTTGAAGTCTTTTACATCTTAATGACGTTCATATCCAGGAAGACTTTTTGTTTGAAATAAGTAGAAAAAAGTTTTAGTATATACGTTGTTGAATCCAATACCCTCACCTCATGTAAAACACGCCAAGTTGTACAAACTATAAAGATTTGGGATTTTGGAGTCCTAAGCTAATGACTAATATGATAATGTGTGCCGAAATCCGAGTCTCCATGATCCCCGCCTCTTTAATAGGCAGATTGTACGTTGGATGTCGACCCAGCATTTTCTATCATCGATATTTTTAATTACAAGGAGTCGGATGTGGTGGTGGTGGAGACAAGACCAGAGTACTCTTCGTCCGTCAAGTTATTTGTATGTAAAATGCTTTCCACTGTAAAAGGAACTAGAATTTTGAAGGAATCACACGTAATCCAAAAAGGACCGACAATTGTCATCGCTTGACTTACCTAACTGTGGAAGTCATATATCACATGTCTTTTGTGGATAATTAAAATGTTATGTTTGTCTTCAACCAGTTTTTAGTTTTTGGTAAAAAGAAAATGTTGATTTCTATATATGTTTGAATTGAATGACTTGCTTAATGCCTATTTGACAAAAGACTAAAGTGGTCAATTTATTTTACGTACAAAGAAGTACAAACAACTCTTTAAGGCGAATGTGGGCAATACGCATCATCTTTTGAACACAGCCAAATGTGTTTTTGATAGGGTTCAGGTAGACCTCCACGCTAATCCCCATTCTCCTAGTTTGCGGGAACTTGAAAGCATTGCCATGCATCACCTCTCCGGTGCACTTGCTTTTGATTACTCGCTGATGAAGCAAAAGTCTAGAGTGGAATGGACAAAGGATGGTGACCGTAACATAGCTTACTTCCACAGAGTTACAATTTCTATATGAAGCAAAAACATGATTCTCTTGTTGATGTAGAACAATCAAGAACTTAATTCCCAACAATCTTTGCTTCACGGGCCCATGATTATTTCTCTCACCTAATGCAGTAACCATCTAATGCCATCCCCTCTTAGGAGCTTTTGAGAGAACTCATGTTATTTCACCTTATTTCTCAAGAAGGGGAGCACCTAATTAAACTAGTCACCAGCCAAGAAATTGAAGAGGTATTAAATTCCTTCAACCCATCTAAGGCATCTGGCCCTGATGAGTTCAATATAGTGTTTTATAACAAATCATGGCATTTGATTAAACCTATGGTTGTTGAGGCAATAATGGAGTTTTTTAGCAACGAGAAATTGTTGATAAAATTTAATAGCACCTCAATACACTTATTCCCAAAGGAGAGGAAAAAGCTTCTTTCTCATATTTCCGCCCATTTCATGCTGCAATACAATTTATAAGCTCATTTCCAAGGTGCTCGCTAATCGACTGAAGGCAGTTTTACACCACTACATAGACTTCATCTAAGGCGTATTATGGGAGATAACATTCTACTGTTGCAGGAGCTTATTAAATCCTACAAGACTAAACGAAGAAGGTAGAATTGTATACTAAAGGTGGATCTGAAAAAAGCGTTCCACAGTGTTGATTAGCAATTCATTATTAACACCCTTCATGCCTTGGCCTTTCCCCCGATATTCATTCAATGGATTTCAAAATGTATTACCACATCTATGTTCAAAATACTAGTGAATGGTCAACCTAGCCATCATTTTAAAAGCTCCAAGGGGATACGATAAGGGGACCTTATTTTCCCTTACCTATTTGCTCCCATTATGGAGGTATTAAACCGAACTCTCTAAACTATTGTGGAGCATACAAGATTCTTCAAATTCCACATGAAATGCAAAAGGATGAGATCATTAATTTATGCTTCGCGGATGACCACCTACTCTTATCTAAAGCTAATCCACTTTCGGTCTCCACACTAACGAAAGCGTTGAAGATTTTCAGCAAGTTATCTGGCTTAAATGTGAATTGTGCGAAGAGTGGTTTCATCTTATCTAAATATGCTCTTGAAAAGGAAGCTAGTATTAAAGTCATTACAGGTTTCAACTGCCAAACCTTCCCAATAGTTTATCTAGGCATGCCCATATCTACCTCCAACCCTACCTTTGTTGATTTCTCTCTACTTATTGAAAGAATCAAAGACAAAATGTCTTCTTAGAGCTCAAGAATGTTATCTACCATAGGAAGGATCCAACTTATTTCTTCGGTAATAAACTCGATCACTGGGTTTTGGGCTGCACATATGGTTATCTCCAAGAGAACCATTAAACATATTGAGAGACTTTGCAATATGTTTCTATGGAATGGGAATGAGGTAAAAGCTCGGCGGGCGAGAATGCAATGGCAGGAGGTATGTCTTACTAAGAACAAAGGTGGATTGGGGCTTATTTCTCTGAAACTAATGAATTTTGTCTTATTAGCCAAAAGATTATGACGACCGCTGACAGATAAACATGCCCTTTGGTATCGATGGATTCATAGCTTCTTTATCAAGGACCGAAGTATCTGGGCAATTCAGATTCCATCTAACTCTACCTCCACTTGGAAGGCCATACCGAAAACAAGGGACCCTTTAAGGAATGAATTTGCTAATTTATTAGGAGATAGGAAGCAAACCAATTTCTGGTTTGATAACTGGTTACCTTATGGTCCTTTATTCAATTTACCTTATGGAACTTATGAAAGTAGCAGAGGCTTTTAGAGACGACAACCTATTGATTAAGTGTTGGAGTTGCCAGTTTACTAGCACTTCCCATAACGATATAAGCTGGTGTTTCTGTTTATCTTTCTCCTTCCTTATCAAGGCCATTTGGGATGAAAGAAACTCTCGTATATTTCAGAATCGGTGAGCTACCAAAGAGTTGTTCCAATAGAGCCAATTCCATCAACTTCGCACCTACCTCAGTATTTATAAACACAGATTCAATAACCATGATTATTGGGTGAGAATGTGGCGTATTTAACTAACACTTAGACTATTAAGGTTGGTTTTGTTTTTTGTGCTATTCTGGTTCCTTTGTGCTATTCTGGTTCCTAACTATATATTTATTTAGCTTCACAATCATGTAAACTCTCAGTAGCCTGTAAACTTTTGATTGCCTTTGATGGCCAAATTCTTTATATTTTCTTAAAAAAAGAACTACAGGATATTAAAAACAAGAAAAAGAGAAAAGTGCATTCATAAAAACAATTATTATGTTTAATGTTTTGAAAGTGAAACGACTGATTTTATCTTTCTCTCTTATGTTTGTCAAAGGAATCGATTATATAGTCGGTCATGGATGAGTATTAGTAACTATTATTTATCACGCTAGTATATTTTAATAGATGTCAAATTCATAAAGATAGGTTAATTTAATTCTATAACGAGTAGTAATTTCTTTTATCCTATGCTGTCGGAGAAGTCTAAAAAAAAATCCTCCCTTCCATTTGAATTTGTTCTTTATTATCTTCTTCTTCTATTTTTCAAATGGCAGATAGAACCTTAAAGTAAAGAATCTAAATCCTTCTTATTGACCAATAAGCCATCCATAGACAATCTCTCTCTCTCTCTCTCTCTATATATATATATATATATATATATATAATATGTCAATATTTAATCTTTTAGAATTGTATTTAGATATGATCTTTAGATTTTGAGTATATTGAAATTGTTTTAGTGGATGATGACTAAGGTAGAAGACGATCACATGTTGTTGATTTATGTATTTTCATGATAATGGGTAAGCATTTTTTTAATCTTATATCTTGGTCTGAAGTGATTTTTTTTTGCATAAGATTTGATTTTCATGATACTTGTAATATTTGGTTATATTATTTAGTTTGGTGTGATTGATTCTTTTTAGGAGTCCACAAAAGAAAAGAAAAGCTAGTAGATCACCATATCCTCCACAAGAAAGAGAGAAGAGCAGTATAATCAGAAAACGAATAGTAATCAATAAGTATATTAAAATTTGTATGAGGAGCTAATTCAATTTACAACTTCAAATTTTAGGTTAGGGATGATATTATCATATACGGGACAAGACAACAAAGTAGATCATAAAGAATAAGGTATAAAGTTGGACCAAATTAAACTATATTATTAAAGTTTTATCATATAGTATGAAATTATATTGATTATGAATCCATTGTTTGAGTATTTGAAGAGTTATCAAATGCATTGCTATTTAGAGAAGGTGTACGAATTAATGCACAACCTAACCCTTAAGCAGTTAGAGTGTGTTACCTATTTGGGATTCAATGAACCCAAAGAGATGGAAAGGATTAGGTTGAGGAGGAACCTTTACTACTAGATAGATGGTCACTTTGATCTAAATGAGTTATTATTGAACATTATTGAGGATCAAGTGCAAAATATTAGTAGTAATAGTATGACATGGATTGTAGGACTTTCAAACAGAACCAAACATTTGCCCACCAAAGTTGACAAGGGTAAGGTTTTAAGGCTTCCGGGGGAGTACAGAGTTAATGGTCACCAAATAGTCATCAAGTGCATAAAGTTAACGATATGCAAAAAAAGGAATGTTTTTTTTACTAAACTTCCTTTTATATATATTAGATGTGTTTTTATGCTCAAACAATAATTATAGTATTAGTATACGACTGTTGGAAACCATACCTGATGTTAATGGCTGAGAGCAACTTGGATAGAGACATTTCATCCTAAACCTTTTTGTAGGCATGTTTATAGATTCTAATAAGCTACGAAAGACAAAGATTTTGCACCTTATATAGGTGAATGTATAATGTTTTTATGGTGAGTTATGTATCCTACAAATTGAAATTATCAATGAATATGTAGAATTAAGAAAAATGAGTACTTCATCAAAATTGAATTTAATTTATTATATTTTGGTAGTTTTTTTTAATCTAGATAAACTTTATTTGAGCTGTCACTTTAAATAGGGAAAGATGACAAGGATTAACAGCTTAAGATGACATTAGCATAGACGAGACATTGGATATTAATAAAGAGTATAGGGTCTTGAAGATAATGTTGTCATTAACCAATTTTGTTAATATATTGAAAAACTACTTGAAAAGAGTTTGATGTTGTAATGTTATTAGGTAGATATAAACAAGTTGTAATGTTATTAGGTAGATATAAACAAAGTGTTAGAGGAAAATATAGAAAAATTCTTATCTACTATTGATTTCTTGTATATTGTCTCCAAGTATATAAGAAATATTGGCAAGATTGGCATTAATGTGCATATGGCTAGCTGAGTATATATATTTTCTTTAATTTATATTTCCTTGGAATAATACATTAAGCATGACTTGAGTGGAGCACTGTGAGGTTATATCTTAGTGTTTGTAATCTTATTAATAAGATAAGTTTCCATTGCATTTTCTTATGACTTGATAAGTGTTAATTAGGTTATATTTTTAGTATTTTTTGAGAGTATTTTGCTTATGTATAGATATTTTTTATAAGATTTGGTATTTAATATGGCTTTTTAAGGCCATATTTTAGTTCCTCAATAAAGAAAGAAGGAACTTGGGCAAGTTGGAATCTAGTTAGAGTAAGTTTTAGCACGACTTTAGAGGATAGAATGGGAACATGGCCTAGAATATGGCACTATATTCCCATTTATATGGTTGAAGAACATAAGTCTAACACAGGTTTATGCGGTAATGATTTTCCATGAATTGAGAGTTTAGTACAAGGAAAGCAACTTGGGTCCAACAATTTTAGACTTGTGTTTGTCATGTTATTTTGAAATTTTAGGGTTTCATGTATAAAAGAGAGAGTGATATATATATGGGATAGTATTAGATAGGGAGCATTAATTGGAGATCCAAACTAGAACATTTTGAGATAAAAAAGGATTAATTTTAAAGCAAAAGAAAGGATTTCCATCAAGATTCAAGTGAAGATTTCAAGATCTATAAGAATGAGTTCTTTTATTTCATATTATATCTTGATTCTTGTTGGTTTTCTTTGTCACAGTATGAACTAAATTGGGATAGATCTAAATGAGATGAACCTTATAACTATTTTTTTAGATTTATTATTTGGTTTAATGAAAGACCCAAGTTTTCTTGTGAGTTATTCATAATTACTTATTATATTTAAATTAAAATTTGCTAGCATATTTAATTCAATTTTAATTTCATATATAGGGATTAAGAAATTATACGTATGAATACATCGTGGCATGAATAATAAGAATTGTATGGAATCCTAAAATAGGAACATATAAATATTTTGGGTTAAAATCAAATCTAATAAAGGAAGTCACGTAACAAGTTACGAATTTTTAGGGATTTTGAGTAAAAAGAGATTTTAATCAATCAACTTAAGGATATGAGTTGTATTTCTTATGAAAGAATATGATTATAGCTTTGACATTTCTGATTGTTTAAGAAACTAAGGTTAATAATTAAATCAAGATAAATTCAAGTATAGAAAGGTTCTAGGTCGATTTTGTATATGGATCTTGGTTATTTGTTGATTGCTTCATTTTGGTTATTTGTTGATTGCTTCATTTTCTTTTATTACTTTGGTTTATTATTTTATATTAGTAATTCTAGTTCAGTTAATCACTTCATTTTGTTAGATTAGATAATAAAAAGATCGTTATTACTAATACTTGTACTCCTCATAGGAACGATACTTGCATTGACTAGACTATACTATAAGAGCAAGAGATGCACTTATCTAGTTAATCGTTAGTATAGTTTAGAAATCATACATCAAAGTTATTAGCACCATTGCCTATAATTAGGATACTAGGAACTTTTATTATTCCTTTTGACTATATATGTCTTTTTTTTGGCAATGTGAGGTGAATGAATATTCCTCTAATAGTCAATTGATTAAAGATATTTTCTTGGAGAAAAAAGCCTTAATCATGGCTTTTTTAGAAAAAAAAAATCTTATCATTTGAAACCCAGGTTCAGCCTTTTAGGTTCTAATTGGATTTTACACTCCAAAAACAACCATCATTTTAATGGAAGAATAATATTAACCTATAATGCTCAGAGGGATAAGGTGATTATTCTGAGGGCTTTTGATTAATTTATACATCTAGACTGCAAGTTAAAAGGAGTTCTTACCAAATTTGAACCACGATCATCAGCAAATTTTGAATTTTTAAGGAAAAAAATTGGTAGGATGTGAACATTTAGTCTAACTTATCTTGTCCTTGGCTCTTAATTAGTGACATAAAATTTTTATTATTTGCCAAAGAAGTAGAAGGGGGTATAATTAGAGTTAGTGGAATTGATAAGGAGATTAAGAAGGTTATGTAATAGTTAGAAGTAACTGATTTGTGATATTTCAAAAATCCATTCGTTTAGGGGAAATCTATCCATTTTGGTAACAGGGTGATTGATTTATCAAGAAGAAGCTGGATAGGGCTCTTGTTAACCAAGAATGGCTGGACCATTTTCCTTACTCATTTGCCTATTTTGGCCCTACAATATGATCATATCATTCTATGACTAAAATTCATAAGCTTATTCCATGTCTATTTTGAAAACTACTTTCAAAATTTTCAATTTTTTTTAAAAAAGGGAGATTTTGAGGAGTTAGTGAGGGGATTTTTGACCCAAGATATCAAAGGTTACATAGCATTTCAATTAGTAAGGAAATTGAGTTTGTTAAGGATAAGCTTAAAGAAACTTCACATTTTTGACACAGCTCTACTTCTGAAGATGGCTAAAGATAAGCTTCGTTATTCTCATGAGGAGCTATATGATAATCCTATTGATCAACCCTTATTGAAGTAGAAGGGTGAGGCAATTAAGGAATATAATTTAGCTTTAACAAGTCATAACTGTCTCATAAAGTAGAAAGCTAGGATCTCTTGGCTTAAGGAGGGGGTAACAACATAATTTTTTTTCCATAATGTTATACTGGCTTGAAGAAATGGAAACATAATCTCTATGTTACTAGATAATGATGGTAACTTATGTATAAACTTGGGAAAAATTGAGAACTAGCTATAAATCACTTCAAAACTATCATAGGTGATATGAGGGATGTCCTTACTAAGAACTCATTCAATGAATATATCAAAGACAACATAGTAGATATCTAAGGGGTGTTTACAGAGTAGATATCTACTTATGATTCTACAACTTCCTTTAGAATTCAGCCAAATGGTGTTCTGATTGAGCCCAAGTTTACATTATTAATTGGCTGCATTTTCATAACTATTGAAGTACTTTTTGACTCCTAATTGCGACTTTTGTGCTTAAATTAGTTCCTTATGTCGAGCTC
>JAOSBL010000005.1:14224181-14239354 GCA_027568915.1 Erythroxylum roraimae | reverse complement strand
TACACCACCACAACCAAATTCATCCCTAATCAATCATCATAAATGTTATTCTAACATATGTCAATAGGTCAATAATTTACTTACTAATTTAGCTCAATGTCTCCTTAACCATCAAGCTAACCTAACCTTATGTGTAATGTTTACATCCTTTTCTTCCTAATGTTCCTTTATGAACATATTGTCTTCTTTTAATCATAACTCTCTCTACAGAGATCCAAATGCGATGATTCTTGTGCCCCATGAAACTAGACTTCCATTAGTCTTAATATATCCAAAAATTACACAAACAACATCTCCCTTTAAATATAATCTCCATCCAAATTATGTCCTGTTTCTGGTAAGAAACAGACTGGCAACCAATACTCAAACCTCAATAAATCATTATCAATACATCTCCTAACAAAACCGTTTCACATAAGCATTAATATAACATCAATAATAATTTTTCATGTTTTATAATTTCACTAATTCGGGCTCTAAGGTCCCAAAAAATTAGGAAATAATACAAGGTTCCTGCATAGGGGTCTATCACAGGCAGTATTAGGGAAACAAGCATAACTCAAGCTCTAGTCACTATTTTGTCAAGCCACTTTTATAGAGGTTAAGTTAAGACCTATATCTACAACTTTCATTCTTTTAGTTTCTTCAAATTCGTGCTCTAAGAATTATGAAAGACAGATCGAAAGAGAAAGATGAAATTGAAACCAGAATTTCAATTTACCTTGATAACTTGTTTCCTTCTCCTCTTCTCTTCCCTTTTTCTCTCCTTCTCTTCTCATTTTCATTTTTCTCTCTCTTCTAACCTTATGGCTGACCTTCACTCTCACTTCTATTGCCTTTTTCATCCATTTTCTCTAGAAAATTCAAAGGAAGTCAAAGTAATCCATGTGTCACCATTACATTGGTCCATGTGTCACCATTCTATTGGTACATATGTTATCCTTCTATTGGTTCATATATTATTATTTTATTGGTCCATATGTCACTTAATTTAGGCTCCACTTGTCACTCATTTAGGCCTCCATATGTCACTACTTGTAAGCTTACACATTTCACCAATTGTAAGGCTACCATGTCACCAATTATAAGGCTACATATGTCACCATTTGTAAAGCTACACATGTCACCATTCTATTGCTCCACATGTCACAAATATAAAGTTCCATTTGTCATAAACTTAAAGGTCCACTTGTCGCAATTATACTCAAGCCACTTGTCATCCATTTAACTGAGACATTTGTCACTCATTCCTAATGCCACATGTCACCATTTCATAGGCCTAATCAACCTAAATTCCCATGTATCAATTTGTCTTGCTTTTTAAAATTTTTCTTAGACTAGATGCATATATCACCTCATCAATTATTCAATTGTAACAATAAATTCCCAATTCACTAATTATAATCCATCAGTTCATGTTATTGGTAAATCAAAATGCAAAACATTGGGAATGCACATTCATTTTCGTTCCATACCTCGGAATGTGCCAATTTAGTGCATAGACTATCTTGCAATGTTTTCTAAATCATGATTCATATGTATATATGAATATTATACATGTGAATGAAATGCACCTCTTAAATTCTTAAATGAAATAACTCATGTGACTCAATCTAACAATTTAATCTCTTAACAATTTTAGGACGCAGGATATTATACATTATGTTTTTTGTTATAAAAGAAGTAGTCGATATCATAAACTAAAGTATGTAGATACTTAAACAAATATGTGGATTCTTGTTAAAGAACAAGTTCATTGAACTGACCATTTTTTAGAAATTCATTTGGAACATTACTTTTATGCCTATATAAATTCTTATTGTGGTGATTGTATAAATAGTCCTTTAACTTGAGGTCTCTAAAGTTATCTTGTTTAAGGATTTCTATATTTTTATACTACTTATGACCTATTCTAATTATAGGTAGATTAGTTAGTAGTCATTGGATGTAGTATGAACTATATGGAGATAGTTAAGTGATAAAGATGAGATTCATTACCCTAAAGTAATTAGGGAGAATGTTTCATTGTTCTTGATTAGTATTGATTTAGGAAATGCTTAGTCAGGGTGGAATGACATTTTGTAAATAGTTTACAAATTAACTATTTACAAATGTTGTAAGATGATAAAGACATAAGGTATTAAATTGATAAAACCAATTAACTCCATTAATGTCCTTTCTAGTAACAAACTGTCAATATAACAAGGAATAACAAAACCCCCTAAATCTTCAATTAACTCCTACAATTTGTTTTGTAAGGAGTAGGAGCCTTTTGTCCTTAAGACAACTACTAAGAATTTCTTAAAAGCCTCCTCATTTGGGTCCTCCTCTTCACCTTCCTTTTTCTCCTCTACCTTCTCTTCTTATTTTTGTTCTTAAATGGTTGCTTCCTCTATATCTTCATCCTCTGGCTCCTCTTAGCTTTATAATTTTATTGTATTAACATGTTCCCTTTAAGTTAGCTCTTTGTATTTGAGTAAAACACTTGCCTATTTGGTTTTAAGCAGAGTGGCTTCATTTGATGCAATGAATTTTATAAAAGCATCTTCAATATGTTGATTCCCCTCTTACTGATATTGTTGTAGAAATCTAGATGAAGTGTGATCATTCCATGTATAATTGTAATAACTACTCCACTTTAGATTATAAGTATTGTTATATAAGGTATTCTGAGGCCAATCCATCCTCTAATATATAGTTTGATACATGACATTCATGATTAGGGTGGTTATCCCTAAAAATGTCACAACTCACTATGGATATTAATTGAACTTCCTCGTATGTGTTACCATGCCACTCTTTCTAAGCTCCTAAAGTTGTCATAAGCGATGACATACTATAGTCGTCTTGAAAATACTGCCTTCTTCGTTATTACATTGTGTTTAGTAGCTATGATAATAAATACCCAAATCCTAAAAATGATCCATAAAAATTAATAGATCAATAAAAATAAAAGAAACAAGAACTACATAAAAATTAATAGATTAATAAAAATAAGGTTTTCCTAATATTATAACCCCCAACAATAGAGGTAAAAACTAGATATATAATTTTATATTTTAAACTGCAAGTGATGATGTAGTTGTAGCTAAAATTAACATACGGGCCTACTCTACAAGGAACAGAATTACTAATACTCACTGACTTTCTATTGTCTAACCTAATAAATTATTATGTTTAAGATAAATCAAATGCACAATTTTGAAAAAAAAAACTAAAATAGATTAACACAATTAACAAGCCAGAATGAAAATAAACTAGGAAACAATTAACAAAAATAATGGTACGTCGATTTCGTATCTCCCTAAGACTTTTCATGCAATTAAGATTTCACTGATAAATTTAATATTTAGTTCATTGGAACATGAAAATTACTAGTTTGTCCTAATATCTTTCTCAAGACTATTAGCACCTAACCCTAGGTTTATCATCTAAAATCTCGTTCTAGTTAAAAACTCCTAAGATTGCATTAATTGATTTGTAATTTTACTATTAGGTTTAACCCTAATCTATACAATTTATGTCAACCTATCTTTAAGTTTATATGAAACTGCTTCCAATTATAGTCAATTTATTCATATAAAAGGATTCCTCAATCTCAGTCATATAAAATCATACATTGAACTAATATATTGGACATACCAATTCAAGAATTAAACACATAATTGAATCGCCTTGAATCAACATTCAAATTACATTAAATAAAAAAATCAAATCACAAGGTCCATCCCAACTTAGTGTTTTCTTCTAATCTATGTACCAATAAAAATTTAGTTCATAACCATAGAAGACATAACATTAAAACTAAAAGAAAATCAGAAAACTAAAAGAGATATGATGAAATCCCTTTTGATCTTTAAGAAATTAACTTTATATTGATGGAAATCCACTTTGAATGTGCTTCCTTGCTCTTCATTCTCTCTATTGTTTTGGGCTATCAATTTGTGTTTCCTAAAGCTTAACGTGAGCCTCTTACAAACCTCTTACGAATTGTCCTTTATTTTCTCTTCCTTTTTCCCTTTTATAGCTCGAAATTAGGGTTTTTAAAGTGAACACGGTCACCCAAACAATTGTGTGCATAACTGTGTTCCCTAATCTTACTTCAATTCTTCAAAAATCATAAAGAAGCACGATCTTAAAGAGCTACATAGTCACTCATATGGTTGTGTGTACTCACACGGTCTCTCCAACATAGCTCCAAAATCTTCCATTTCCTATCCTAATTTTTCCCTAATTCTAATCTTCCATTTCCTACCCTAATTTTTCCTAATTCTTCTCTTTTTATCCATGAAGGAAAATATGACTTAAAAAGGCAATAAAAACAAGATAAGTAACAAAAATAACAAGAACTTTCGAATAAACAAGCAAAATGCATTAAATATGGTATTAGAAATATAGTCTATTTAGCAATTATAAACCTCTATGGAAGATCAAATTAAATGCAAGATTAGGGATGGGAAAACAATCATAATTTTCTATGACAATTGGTGTTTGGCAGGTTCCTTATATAAAAACCAATAACTCATCTCCTTAATGATTGTGATTCCAAGTGATGCTAAGGTGGCAACATAGGTGTGTAACAACCAAAGGAGTGTAGTTGAACAATTTTTTCCTTCTTATAGAACCAATTTGAGCAAGAAAAATGGGTATATATGGATTAGAATAAAGACTGACCAATATTCCAACCATTCTTTTAAAGATATATTAAGTGTTGAAGGGATAACCAGGCCTAGAATAAAATAGTATAGGATGGATGCTTACTCTCCAAAAGTATCATTCCATATGTGTTAATAGCCAAAGGAAGATTAAACAAGATTAATAGGCTACGATACCTAAAAGTGCCTAATGTCTATCTATTATACAAAGGAGATGCTAAAACTCTAGAGCACATCTTCTTCAAATGCAATTTTTCTAATAGGATTTGGGGCACAATCAAAATTCTATGCCACTAATACACGATCGGTGATAATTTTCAAGGTGTATTCAAATGGCTACAAACCCGTTCGCTCCCTAAGAATGACAAAGATCTAGTGTTAATCACTCTTGAGACTTGTCTCTATAAACTATGGGAAGAGAGGAATGCTATGTGCTATAAGGGGTTGAAAAATTAAGAGCACTACTAGTTTTAGAGACAATCTAGTGGGCTATAAAGAAAATTATATTAGACACATATGCAAGAAATTATGGTAAAATTCTATCCAACTTATTGGGAATTTGTTAATCTATAATATGTAGAGATTACTATATTTAAAAACATCATCTAATGGTGAAAAAAACATGTAGTATATGGAGTACACATGCACATATAATATGTATGCAGTGAATTCAAAGTACAAAAAGGTAAGAGGACTCATAGAAACCATATAGTTGACAAGAGAAAAAGGGTATTGAGTCCAAACTAGTGAAAAGGAAAGCTAAGCAATACGAAACCTGGAACAAACCATTAAGTTAGTTCTCTTAAAACTGATCAGTAAGGAGTGAATTGTAAAGAAAAATAGCTTAAAAGATTATAAGAGTGTTATCTGAACATGAGGACTCCATGGAATAGAGGAGTAAGACACGTGGGGTATAAACTTCATGAAACTTATCAAAGATTATTCCAGTACTAACCTTATAAGCTTAATGTATAAGTTTTTACTTATATTAGAATGTCAATATGATGGACTATCAACATATATATATTTTTTGGTGTAGCGAATTAACTATAAGGATCTTTTGACACGGTTTGGAACTTGTTTCCTTACAATTAATGAATCATTATTTAATTTTTCAAAAAAAAAATAGAGGTTAAGTTAAAAGCTTTGAGTAAGAAGATTGATAATATCGACATAGTAGCTTAACTGATATAAGTGATAGGTTGTGACATTTATAGTGATGGACATCCCAATAATGAATGTCAGTCACCTAACGACATAAGACAAACCTACCAAGCATGTTGGTTTTGTAGGGAACTGGCCTAAAGATAAGTCTCTATAATAATACTTATAATTCCCAGTAGATGAACCATACTAACTTTTTATAAAATAATCAAGCAAAAAAATAAAGATTAAGGCTTCTACCCAGATTTCAACAACAACAATAGCAAGAAAGGAAGCTAAGTTTTGAAAAGCTCTTGATAAAATTCATTAATGCATTTAAAGCTCATTTATAAAGTATTGAAGCATCTCTTCAAAGTCAACAAGCCTTTATTCACAATTTAAAAAGATCATATTAGACAACTTGCTAAGTTTGGTTTTGAAAGGTAACTAGGTACTTTGTCTAGCAACATTGAGCCAAACTTAAGGGAGCCCGTGAATGCGATGACTTTAAGGAGTACAAAGTTAAAGAGAAAGTGAAAGAAAAGAAATATGATGATAAGGAGAAGAGAAGGAAGAGGAGCTAAAGAAAAAAGTTAATAAGTACCAACTGAAGATTCCACAACCTAGTATACTTGAGAAGGATAGAAAGAAAGATTGATTTGGTAAGTTATTCATGTTTTTAATATTCTTTCATTATTGGATCTTGATACCCACTACCAATTCATACTTCTCAAACTATATCTACTTAAACTTTATTGTTAGGGGGGTATTAGTTATCATAATTTCCTTCTTTTCCCTTATTTTCTAGTTGCATTATTCTTGTATGTTGTGTAGGTTGAGAATAATGTACAATTTAAATATGTGTAATTACTTATGCTTATCAATTTTGTTATCATTAGCTTAATAGGGAATAATTATGGGAAAATATTTAACATTTAAATAATATTGATTGACATAATCTATTATAAGTTTGGTTGTTTTGTTATTTGATTTGTTTAAGTATGCAGTCATGAACTTTTATGATTAGTTAATTCCAATTTTGCTTCATTAAATTTTATAAAATGTAAACTTGATTTTCATTATAATAATTTTTGTATAATTTGAACATAAAATTAGTTTAAAGTGAATTATTTTAAAACATTTTTAGTATCCCAAAAAAATATAGCATGTATTAATATGTGAGTATAAAATAAATTTACTTTACTAGCTTTAAACGAATAAATAGTGGCGCTAATAACTATTTGAAAGGTAACCTAATTGAGTAACCTGGAGTATTTATGAAAGGGTACTTAGTTTCATATCAAAAGATAGGATGACTTTTTAATCAAGCCTTTAATTACTCTAGTGTTAATCTAAATATAGTTTTTTTTTTGCTTCTCTATCAATAATGGTCATGAAAATGTTTTTGAGTTGACGTATCTTTCTTATGTATGTTCACTTTATGCATTAGGTTAAATTTTTTTGGATACAGTTAAAGTTTGAAGGATTATGGAGTTAAATCGAATTAATTTACGACTTGGCCCAACTAGCAAAGTGCTTAAAAAAATTGATTAACTTTACAATTGCTTAAATGATGGAAAGTTTTGATTGATTCAATTATTTTATTAATTTATTTCTTAGAGTTGCTACATATTTATGTTAAAATTGATTTGCTTGAACAAATTAAATGCTTAAGTGTAGGCAAGCAAATGCTTAGGTATGGAAGAATTTTGTCCATAAGGAATGCATATTAGACTATAATCTCATATAAATAGGGTGTTACTGACGTAGACGTAAAAATTGGTTCAGAAGTTATATCACAAAATGAGTGTTCTAAATATCTAGGATGTATCATCCAAAGAAATGGAGAGACTGATGAAGACATAATTCATCGGATTAGATCAAGATGACGTAAATGGAGAAGTGAATCAGGAGTCTTTTGTGACAAGAAAATACCACTTGAACTTAAAAGGTAAATTATATAGTTTTACGATTAGGACAGTCATGCTCTATAAGGTGAAGTATTGGCTCATTAAGCAAGTACATAGTAATAAACTAATGGTGACAAAGATGATGATGCTCCGTTGGGTGTGCAATTTTACCAAAAAAAGATAAGGTCAAGAATGTAATGATAAGGGACAAATTAAAATTATTGAGAAATTAAGAGAGACAAGACTTAGGTAGTTTAAACATGTTAAATGGAGACACTCAGATGCTCCAGTGAAAAAGTATGAGAAGATTGTACTTAAAGACTGTAAAAGAAAAAAAGAGAAACCTAAGAAGAATTGGAGGGAAATAATGAAGAATGATATAATAATATTAAAACTTATCGAATAAATGACCCACAATAGAAGACTTTAGTGAATTAAGATTCAAATAAAGAATCCCTCGTAAAGAATTCCTTGTAATTCCCATTAGAAAAATCTTAATTAATTAGGAGACAACAAAAATTTCTCCAAATAATATCTCGGCTTGTCAAAGGTGGAGACATCTCCAACCACCTGGCTCCAGAATTTTTTAATCAAGCTAGGTACAAGATTTAAAAATGGAAGAAGGGGAAAAAGAAAAAAGAATAAGCTTATGATAGGGGTTTAAAAATAGAGTAAGTAAAAAAGGGGAAAAAGTAGAAGCTTCTAAAAGCAAAAAGTGGCCTAGAAAGAATTTGAGAGAGAGAAGATGGTTCACGAGACAGTAATAAGGTTTTAGCTTCTACGAGAGCAAAAGCAGGAATTGAGAACAGGATAATAGGTGGTAGAGTCGAAGAGAATACTTTGGAGGACAAGGAAACAAAAGCTGTAACAGGAGAAATCTGGACTCAGGTGACAGAGACAGAAAAGGTTTGAGACAAGTTGAAAGATAGGACTGAGCAAAAGCTCAGGGCTCAAGAGATGAGAATTAGGGTCCTGAGTGTAGACTGAAGACAATGAAACCTTAAATCGACACGCTTTTTTTATATAGAGATGCATCAAGGCTCCACTAAAACTGTGAACAGAACTCTTAGATTTCAGCAATCCTCTTTCCTTTCCAACTGATTGACGGAGAACCATTCCAATTATAGCACCAAACACGAAAAGGTCGGTATCAGAAATTATGCGAAGACGCTTACTCTGCAAAAATCAAACTAGAATTGGGAACAATCACAGTATGAACCGAGACACATAGCTGCAAACTGTACCGCAGAACTGCCTGTACAAAGCACAAAGGCTTCACACACGAACAGAGACAAAAACAAAAAATAAGCAGGCCGTAACACTGTGCCACCTCTTTTCTACATTCTTTACTTTTCCTATATTCTCTTTTCTTTTTGTCGGTAAATCCAATTTTCTTCTGTTTTCATAATTTTCGGTATTTTGCAGTATTATCGTTTCTCCTATCTACACTGGGTAAAACATTCCAAAAGTTTTCTTCACTGTACTGAATAAAGCATATATGCAAAAGAAGAAAACGATTTTCTTTGATGCTAATATCCTGAGATTCACCCTCACACCGTGCTTTCTCATCAGTCCCACCAACGATGCAATCAACATGAGAAGCCATGAGCCAATAGCACACAACACCATTTTCATGGTTTCCATTGATCCACAAACCTTTTCGCTGTCACCTGCAACTTCCACGTATGACCACTTTGGATCCATACAGCTGCTCTCAGACTGATTTAGCCCAAGATTTTCGTTCAGCCAATTTGACAACCATACGAGCAATTTGGCAAGCCAAGCTACTTCATCATCAGAAATGGGTCGCTTCATCCAGTCACCCTTGTACTTGATGTCAGCCGAAGACTTGTTGCCAGTTCTTCGCGGCCTGAAAATCTCATCTCGGGAGTGCTCACACTGGATTGCTTCTGATGTTTTACAGATCTGTTTAACAGTATAGCCACCAAATAAGCAGCTTACTTGCTCCTTTAATGAGTCTATGTGACTTAGGCTATCTGCAAAATTATCACCAGAACTGGCTTGCAACTCAGCTTCAGCTCGCAGTATGAACAGCTGTTTTTAGAAACCAAAATTAGCAAGCATTTGCCATACATTAAATACAAGTAACTCATTTAAAAGACAAACATATGAATTACCTGAAGTAAATGTTGTCCACCATCTTCCCCGTTGCTAAAGAGTTTCAAGTCTCTGTTCCAATTCTCATGCAAGAAAGATCCGTCTGCATCAGTCTCACACAAACCATCCTCCCAATCCTGTGGCCAAAAAGACCAGGTCAGTTAAATATCAGCAAATGGAGTAACCACTTGGGCATACCGTGCTTGTTTCCCTAAAAATTAACATACTGGAGTCGAGAATAATTTAGAAGACAACATCCACACTCAGAACAAACAAAGACATAAGATAAAATTGTCTAGTTTAATGAAAAAGACATGGGAATTACAAGCGACTTGCACCATGGTCACATCTGATTACTAGATAAGTTAATTAAGAGGTAAATTGACTGCACAAAAGAAACAGCAGCTGGTAGATATGTACCTGCAACTGTTCTCGAATTAGAGGTATGTACCCACACAAGCTGTTAAACATTGATTTGCTCAATCCAGCTTGTTTAGAATGAAAAAGTATATCCACACTCTTCATAAGATGAATCACCTCTTTAGATGCAGTAAGTATCTTCATAACCTGGCCAACCAATGTGAAGCAGAAATGTAAATATTAACTGCAAATCTTTTGAAAGTAATGGTCATCGATTGCAAGTCTTAACCAGGAGTCCCCCAGTCATTAGGCTTTTAAGCTATTACTCTCACGGAAAAACAGAATGATAACAATGCAAAAGAACCTCTGCCAGGTGAAGTTATTACAGGAAACTCTAATCTCAAAAGCCCACTTCATTGGACAACAGATTAATGCTAGCAACATTAATACATACACATGAGACATAAAATCAGTTGCTATGGATCTAAACAAGACACCATTCTTTTCCTCCCAAAGACAACGCTCACAACACTGATGCATTGTAGATCTGACCACAGTGGTCAATTTGAACCCTATTCACTCAAAATCAATACTCTAGCAATCTCTAAAATGCTTGTTTTAAGTTACATGAAAAAAGATAAACATAAACTACTTGAGATAGTCAATATTTAATAGTCAAACAGTGTTGTACTCCAACAATCTAAAATATCCATGACATTAGTTCTTCCACTGATCATACATGCAAATATGTACGTTAATCGCTTTCAACTACTGTGCCACCAACATGCATGTTTGTTTCCAGTTTTATGAAGTTAAAGAAGGTTTTCAACGTTTCTATTCACTAAGATCAGGAACAAAGAGAAACAGAAAAGATTCATTTGTGGACATAGGGAGGGGGAGAGAGACGTGTTGATCAAGTGAAAGCAGTATCGGTTGCAACTTAAAGTTATTAGGGAAGTGACGCTGTAGCCTACAAAGAAAGGACAAAGACAGAAAAATACATCAAGACTCACAAAAAGCCTTCAAAGAGTGATATAAACATCAAGAAATGGACGATTATTCTCATACCTTTGATACCATCTGGATTACAGCTTCTGGATCAGTGTGAAGAAACTTGTGGGCAAACCCAATAAAATGCATAACCAAAGAACTATAATATAAGTAATTGGAAAGCACATAGCCTCTCCACATTGTTTTATAACCAGACTCTTCAGTACTCTCACCCTCCTTTACATTCTTTAGTGGCCCATCCACAATCGGATCGAGCTCCGTAAAATCATCCAGTCCAATCTTCCAAGGTTCCATATAAGTAACCCAAACAGAAAAGACCTGTGAAGCATTTTTAATGGAAGTCCCAACTGGGCAGAATAGAAACGTCCTCAGAATAAACCTATACACCGGCCTCTGAATCCAAGAATTCCATGACTCAACAACACGCATAGAATTGTTCAACGATGGAACCGATTCCCTTGACTTCGAATCAATTGAACCAGGAGAAACATTATAATCAAACCCTTCTTTAACCTCGATCGCACTCAAATTCAAATACCTAACCAACAACTTCACCACCTCGCCTAAATTAGAACTAGGCGGAGACTCCCCTAGAACTGACCTCAAGGGAAGCCACAATCCAAACGACTTGCAGAAACTAACAGGCAGAGGCGAGAAATCATTCTCAGCCAACCAATAATGCACCAAAGTATCAACAAAGAACTCGGCCCTCAACAATGTCGATCCATCACTTCCATGTCCATAATTTAAAAGGGAGCTACGATAAGGCTGGTGTGAACCCAAATCAAAAATAGGCACAAAAGCTCGCAAATAGGCGTACAAAAGCCGCAGATAAACATTACACTCCAATTTCTGCTCATTTCCACGCTTAACCCCCGAAAAGCCGGTAACAGAAGAAGCCCAATTCTCCAAATTGAATCTTTTAGGTCTTTTAATAGAGAGCGTGTTGAAATTCTCACTGTTGCCTTTGCAAATTGGGTAATAAGCAAACCAGAAGATAAAATACTGGAAAACATTAAGTTGAACTTGGTAATGAGAAGACCCTTTCATTGAATCCTCTTTAATTTTACCTTTGAATATAATACAGAGCTCGTTTAGAACATGACAATCTTTCCCGCTCGCCAGCAAGAGTCGGGCCCACTCAGGCAAGCGTTCGACCGGGAACACATACTTGACGAGTGATAGACGATCGACGGCTGAGATTGACTGGAAAAGAGTGCCGTTTGGAGAGAGGAGGTTGAAGATTCTAGAAGCAAGATTGGGGTCGTTGGATTGGAGGACAACGTCGATCCAGCCACCCCCGGACGGCGAGGGTGAGTGGTGGTGGGTAGCGTCTGGAGTGGCGGTGGCGTCATCGAAGCCGTAAAGCTTGCAAATTAGGATTGGAAGAGTTAGAGAGACGAAGTGGCGAGATTGATCGGGCGTGAGTGAGTGGAGGAAGGTGTCGATGGAGGCGCAGATGGAGGAGACGTGTGCGGGCGTAGATGAAGCGAGGATTGCGGCTGCGAGGTCCTGGGATTTGGAAACGGAATCGATGGTGTAGGAGTGCGGGCGCATGTTAATTGGAATATCAGGGGAATTCTAGGGTTTTGTAGCAGAGCGTATAAGTGAAAAAAAAAGGAAAAGAAATAAAAAAGACGAGACACGAAGATAAAGAGGACAGAGGAGAAGAGAGGGGAGGAGAGGTGAGGTATTTGATTTGGTTAAAGTTTGAAATGAGAGTGGCAAATGGCGGGTTCATAAGCGGTGTGCTACGTGGCGACAGACATGAGGATCGAGTGACCGAGTGTGTGAAAATGTGGGGCCCACTCTTGTTGTTTTTGAATTGAAATCTGGAATGTACTGATTTGGTACAGATTGAAGGGTAAGAGCCAATTGCATCGCTATGACCAGTAATTAGTGTGTAAACAAATGGTTCTTGACAAAGCTAGGGACCCCATTTATGTTAATAATTTAATTGTAAGAATTGGCTTGGCTGCTAATTCAAGAAAAAAATTGAATAACAACTCAACATAAGTGCAAAGCATTATGCAATTGGAGAATACATTGGCAACAAACTTTAAGAATTTTATATTAATTAGTGTTTGATTCTTTATTGATTAAGTACTTTGATAATGGCAATGGTTATTGTTAGCTTTTTAAATCCAAAGTGATGAATCGCTTAAGTGTTTGTGAGCCCTAGCTAATGTTTAACACTTGGGTTGATATGTAGATGACTTGTTGACAATAGAATAAGATAAGATAAAGACATATGAATAGATGAGAAAAATGAGCAATGTTGACAATAGCTGGAGAGCAGCTAAGTGTTAACATATATTGGTGCAAATTATAGAAAATCTTTAAGAAATGTGAGACCAAAAATAAAAGGTACAACTAAGTACTGTTAAATCTAAAGATGCATAAAGGTACTTAACTTCGATAAGAAGGATAAAAGGTATGTAAATTTGCAATTTTATTATACGATAACTTGGATTGTTAGGCCAAAAGAGCAAAATGATATCTAACGTTTACACTGGTGTCTAAAATGGATCCTAACATTTTAGGGTGTTTAAAATGAACCTTAACGTTTACAAAACATTCAAATTGAATCCTAACGTATAAAAAACATTTAAATTAAACCCTGACCACTAACGATATTAAGCCCCCCTTATTATCTGCTGACACGGTGAAACTTTTTCTGACATGGATTTTTTATAAATTTTTTGACGCAGGACTCACCATTTGATGTGAAATGTTTTTAAAGGTGGTCCCACATTAGTTTATAACGCTGCGTTTTTCCAATTAAACGCAACACCCCACCCAAATAAGACACAATGAGAATTGTCCTGATGAATCAAACGACATGGTACTATGAATTCCTCCGGTATGGCCAATGTTGTTTCCAAAAACAGGCCTTGCACTAATTTATGAAACTTTGGGAATACTATGAAGGGAAATGAAGATCCTTAGAACCTAGTTGGGGAATGCTTAGCTCTTTGATAAGTTGTTGATTGCTTCTGTAATAGATAGGAGCAACAAGAATGAACCATCATTCTATACGTTCAAAATGAAGGAAGAATATTAAACTCTCTTGTTTCTTACTTGCCTATGGAGATCAGAGTGGACATATATCTCTGTGAAGTCAATATCAAGTTGAGCTTCTACCGTAGGAGAATTGATCTCCAACATCCATGTAGCAAGGTTATGGTTCTCTTTCATTTGTGGTATTTATGGAATATACTTGAAGAAAAGAATTCCAAAATATAAATGTCTCAGCAAATGCACTTGGTTCATTTGATCAGCCAAAACAATGGTTGATATTAGATGGATTTGCCTCAAAATAATCAGTAAGCTTGTAGGAATGTAGACTGAGAGGTCCAACATATATCAGTCTTCCTCCTTTTTTCATCAACAAAAGCTACAAGATATTTCAAACTGAGGTGGATTTCACTTGGAAGATATAGCATCATATATGGAGGAAAGTGTAGTTTAAATGAAAGGGAAAAGCACCTCATCGAAGGCTTCGAATATGTTAATGCTTAGTCGGTGTATTATGTAGACAATAGTTCTTCCTATATCCACTGCATATCTTATAGTGCATATAATAACTGCAGTTGCTCTAACATCAAAGCCCGATGTAGTTTCATCCATGAAGATGATGGATGGATTAGCCACCAATTCTACTACTATTGTTAGCCTCTTTCTTTACTCTATATATGTTCCCCATGAACGATGGAATGATTAGAGGTTGCTATCATGCTTATATTATATCAACAATATGGCTAACACATGATAACACTACTGATCACCTATGCTCATATTAAAATTTATTGGATGAATTTGATTTGTTGGGTGACCATGTGTTGGGAAATCTGGACCGGATCTCATCCGACCGCAGTGGAATAATCATGAAATTTTTTCGTGATTTTTGATTTCCCGAAAACCAAGATCTATTTAAATCTATAAAATGATTAACACGAATCAAAATAAAGCGGAA
>JAOSBL010000005.1:14201741-14213869 GCA_027568915.1 Erythroxylum roraimae | reverse complement strand
AACGAAAAAGATTACACAATTCAACCCCCCTTCTTGTGTATTTGATTATCATTGTATTAACGTGTGATTCACTTCAAGGCATCTTTCGTTCATCTTTTACTGTTCACTCTTCATACTCAACAAAGGAGAGATAGAACTTAGGGAAAAAAAACAGAGAGAAAGAGAGGGACGCGAAGAAAAGAAACAGAGCTTCGACTGAGAGAAGAAAAGAGAGAAAGCAAAGAGTCGGGTGAGAAGAGAGAAACACAGTAGAGAGGTCGAAGCTTGGGACAGAGGCAGAAAATGAGAGTTGAAGTTGAATCTCGGTGAACTTGAGCAACAATTCATCTGGGCGAGACGAGAGCAAAGGTAGAAGGCGAAAGTCAATGTAAGAGAGCTTGAGTTTGGTAGGATAGCCACCACCAACTTCTATATCTGAGAGTCTTCATTTTGTTTGCTCATCTTATTTCATCTTTTTCTGATAATGTTGAACTAATTTATCTTCAGCCTATTAACTTACTTTCTCCGTTTTTGTTCTGTTGCTTGTTAGTCCATCTTTATTTTATTTGTTATGTTCATCGCTTTTACATTTTTCTATTTACATTTAACACGAGATTGAACTGTATAGAGATGATGAACTATGATGGGTTGATTCCTTTTTTTTTTAGAATTAATGTAGCAATTTTGGTCAACTATGCGTGATTGAGTTACAGTTTTGTTGTCTTATTTATTGTTGTGATTTCTTAGCTGAATGGGTGTAATAGCATGATCAAACTTTACTTCATTTTAGTATTAAATGAAGGACTGAGAGAAGAAGTTTAATATGGAACGAGAAATTATAGACACTTAGGTTAAGATTAAGAAATATATTAACTTCAGTGGTAATTAGTAGTCGAGTTTCCATAATTAACTCGACTTATAACTTGTCAAATATGAAAGTTAGATTAGTTAATTATTCGAGTTGATCTTAAGGCCAAACTGTTATGTTTAGTAAAACAACTGTCCAATCATTTCTCCTTTATCATGCATAGGAGATTAAATTAATGCAATTAATTCTCAAGAGTTTTCCACTTCGATTTCTACTTGTTTTTGCTTCTGGTCGATTCAGTTTACTTTTTAGACTAATTTGTGATTTTCTTTAAAGCTTTCACTCAACCATTGGTATTGAATATTTAGGATTGCATCTATTTTTTATTTTGTTCAAAATTAATTTAAGTGAACCAATTTCACCTCTGTGAGAGATGACCTAGGTAATCATTACAACTACCTCGTATAATTTCGAGTAAGATGGCCAAGGTAATTTTTATAACTTTTTAGGCACAATAGCTTATAGTTCACGAAATCTATAGTAGCGTTATCATTACATGACCCATTTGAACCACCATAAGAAAAAGAGATACATTAAGCTAGCGACAGTAAATGAAGCGTTGTATGAGAGGCAACCCATGATTTTTTAACTTTGTGTGTTTCATCTTTCGTACTAGATTAGGTTTCTAATTATGTTTTTGCATGTTTTTGATACAAGTTGAACACTTTGAAGAAATCAAGCATAATTATGACTTGGGTTTTCTTTATCCTTCTCTTTTTCAAAATAGATGGTAATGGTGTGGAAGGGAAAACAATGAGGTGGTGGTGCAAATATAAGGTATGGAAGGAATTCGGGAGTGACATGAAGGAAAGAATCAAAAATGGGAAACAAGTGTGAAAATTTTCAGTGTCCATTTATGAACCTTCTGTCACGATCGTGGCCTATTTCATGACCTACGGTGGGGGCAGAATGGGACATATGATTTTCATGCCATTTTTCTAATTTTACCTCTCCTTTCTCCTCCTTAGCCTATATATTCACTTTTACCCTCATTTTTGTCACCCACACCACTCTCTCCACTCTCTCTCTAGCAACCAAACTCTCAAATCCTCTCCCTTCTCTCTACAAAAATCTTTATCTCTCTAAATTCTTCACACCTCTCATTTCAATGGGACCAAAAATTAAGCAAACTGTCAAGCGTGCTCAACCAAAGGGCAAAGTTCAAGTACCAGGCTATGGACAAAGAAACCGGGCGACGAATTACGAAACTCCTTTTCCAATTTACTCGAAAGAAGAAGGTAACTAGTTCCAAACCCTTAGTTTAAAAAAATTATGTGCCTCAATATTTGGATTTTCAAATATTAGAAACAACTGAATTGAGAGAACGAATTGATAACTTAGGGGGAAGCATTCAATGGGAAAAATTTATACGTTTTAACTATGTCGTTTATGAAGAACTCACCCTAGAATTTTTCACCACCCTCTAATTTGAGCTTAGTAACCCTAATGATCTATGGTTTCAGTTGTGAGGTCAACTGTATAAGTTAAGCTATGAGACTTTATGTGAAATTAGTGGATTTCCAGAGTCATCCGGAGTGGATCAATACAATGACTTTCCGTGCCATATACTATTGGACTGAACTGACTGGGTTGGACAATTTTGACTCTAAAATGCCTATAATAACATAATTCTTAGTCCCAAGCATTTTTTGCTACACAAGTTCATGTGTCAAATTGTGTTTGACCAAAGTGAAAGTAACAAGTGTTCAGTAAAGGAACTTTTCATGTTTAGGTGTATGGACCATAATGTCCAAGTTTGCACCTTCACCCACATCTTTAACACTATTATAGTTATTCCGAAAAAAAGAAACAATAATCTGGACATTAGGTACTTGGTCATGTTTATTGCGAAGTATTATGGTGTCAATTATGATGGACTAACTGTACATTTTCCTTAGTTCCTTAACACTCATCACTTGACCAGAACTGAGATCTTGAAGTCCCAAAATATGGAATTTTGATATATCAATGCAAAATCTCATGTTAAGAATAGGATGGGACAGGCTAGTTCGAGCTCAACACCATCGCAACAAGAGGAGAAATTGATAAGACGTTATCTTGCAATATTATTTGATATTATCTTCTTTATTTTAGATTTATTTTGGTGCTTAAATATGAAAATTATTATTTGTTTTGTTTTACAAGATGAAAAGTGGAGATTGCATCAAATTGGGGCTCCATTGGTGATAATTACAAAATTTGGATAAAGTGAATATATTGTTACAATGGATAAGGCTGATCACTTGAAGAGTTAGAGTTTAACTGGGGAACTTCTTCTTATCCTATCATGTAGGAGTTTGAGTTAGAGTTTAACTGGGGAACTTCTTCTTATCCTATCATGTAGGAGTTTGAATTTGATTTTGTTTTAGATAGACATCTTTACAAGTTTGATTTAAGTTAGGATTAGAACAGAAAACCCTATAAAGGGGACATTCCTGACAATAGAAAGAGGTTCTCTCTTCTTACGTTTTTGCAATTCTTTATTTTTCTTCTATTTTTGTTATTGGAGCAAAAGTCATGTGTGGCTAAACTCAATCTTTCTGATTCAAGGGGATTCAATATTCTATTTGTAACTTTGCGAGATTTTGTGTTACAAACTTTTATTTATGTTTTAATTCAAGTATTTCTTGTCATGAGTTCTCATATTTCATAAATGATTAATAATCAATTAATCTGACAATTTAATTTAATATTGATTATTCTATCGCTATCAAGGAATTCAATGATCTGTAATTTTCATGAAAGATTGGTATAAGTAGCAAATAGGTTATTTATAAATTTCCATATTTAACTTATAATAAATAAGAAAACTAAATTGAATATTGCAGTTATCTTGATTATTTAATTTAGCGTTTAGTCTTTTTCACGGAGCTTATTGCTATGATTTATTTGATATGAAATGTTATCACACCTAGTTAATAGATGATAAACATTGGTTTGAATGCTGGGTTTGAACCAATTAATTTAGGAAAATTTAAGACTTATTATGACTATCCTAATATATTTTGGACTAGCTACTTTAATCATGAAAATATTCTTTTTAGACCAATAATCAATGTTACAATTAGATGAGATCTTTCCCTTGAATCGAAGTTTGGTAATCTTGACTTTCTCACTTTTAAATTCAGTTTATTTAATTTTTTCATATTGATTTTTCTAATAAGTTATGTAATCAACCCCCCCTCCCCCATTGAATTTTATTTGCTTGAAATTAAGAAACTAGTGTTTAGTTCTCTAGGGATTCGACCTAATTCTACAATTATTATAAGAAGTTTGGAGAATCAAAATTATTTTGGTAGTTTCAACAACCCGACCAAAATTTGGCGCCGTTGCTAGGGAGCTATTTTAGTTTCTTAGTTTCTTGGCATTTTTATTTTACAGTTACTAGTAACCTTTTGTATTGTATGGCTCGTACTTCTCAGACATGTAAATTACAATATAATCCAAAAATTAATAAGATAGCGCATCATTTGAGAAAAGAAACTAAGCAAGGAAGCGATCATTCATCTTCAAACGTGAAAGTTGAAGTAGATCTAACAATTAGTGAAGACTCTATTTTTCAAGAAGTAGATGAAAAGATGGCAAATCTCAACCCCAGAACGTTGAGGGAGTTAGCGACATTGAATTTGAATCAACAACCTTTATGCATTCAATTTCCAGATGTTGAGTTAGATTTCAAATTGAAATCTAGTTTAATTCACTTACTACCTATTTTTCGTGATTTTGCAGGTGAAGATCCGCATAAACACATGAAAGAATTTCATGTTGTTTTTTCAGGAATGAAACCACAAAGGGTGACAGAAGACCAAATTAATCTCAGGGCCTTTCCATTCTCATTAAAAGATAAGGCAAAAGATTGTCTATATTATCTTCCACCTGTCTCAATGACAACACGGATTCTTTCCTACATCAAGAGCAACAAATATTAGAAAGGGGATATGTGGTATAAGACAAATTACAGGAGAAACATTATATAAATATTGGGAAAGGTTTAAGGAGCTATGTGCCAACTGTCCACGTCATCAAATCCTTGACCAACTTTTGATTCAATATTTTAATGAAGGACTATTGCCAATGGATTGAAGTATGGTTAACGCATCTAGTGGAGGAGCTCTAATAAATAAAACACCTAAGGCAGCCAGACATTTGATATCAATTATGGCCAAAAATTCTCAACAGTTTAAGACAAGGATGGATGGAGCTATTAAGTGTGTAAATGAGGTAAGTAACATGCACCTTGACGATAAAATTTCTAATTTAACCATTCTAGTTCGTCAAATAGCTGTAGGTCGATTGCAATCGACAAGAGTGTGCGGAATATGCTCATTCTTTGAATATCCTACAGATATGTGCCTTACATTGAAATAAGACTCTCTTCAAGAAGCTAACGTAATAGGGGGCTTTCCTAATGAGCCTCAACGGAAGTATAACCCTTATTCCAATTACTGCAATCTAGGATGGAGGACCATCCAAATTTGAGCTATGGAAATCAAGGAAGCTAACAACAATATCAACCTTACAAATTTAAACAACCTCTGACCCCTACATATACTCAACATTAATCTTCAAATTTAGGTATGTTTTTAGATGAAATTGTTAAACACTTGCTAATAATACTCAACAATTTCAAAAGGAAACAAGGATAAGCCTTCAAAATTTAGGAAATCAGATCACTCAATTAGCCACCTAATTGAGTAAATTGAAAATGCAAACACTAGGAGAATTACCTTCCCAAACAATGTTGAATCTTAAGGAGAATTTGAGTGCAATGACTTTGAGAAGTGGTAAGGAAATTCAATCTGGAACTTCTTTACCAATGGAGATAGGAAAGCTAGATGATGGAGAAAAGAAGGAAGAACTTCCAACTCAAGAATCAATAAAGATAAAAATGATTCATCTTCATCAATATCAATTAATGCACATTTACCTCCTTTTCCTAGCAGGTTGGCTAACCCAAAAGATGATGAATATGAAAGAGAGACCATAGAAACATTAAAAAAGGTGGAAATTACTATAACACTTCTGGAAGTCATCAAGCAGTTTCTGAAATATGAAGAATTCTAAGAAAAGTTGTGCACAAATAAAAGGAGGCTGACGGATAAGGAGAGAATAATTTTGGGCAAGAATGCATCAACTGTGATAAATAGGAAATTACCGAAAAAATGCAAAAGTCCAGGTATGTTTAAACTTCTGTGTGTTATTGGTAATAAAAAAATTGAGCATGCCATGTTAGACTTAGGAGAATCTATTAATGTCATGCCATACTCAATTTATATCTGAATTCTTTGCAAGAAACTAATGTGATTATCCAATTAGCTGATCATTCATATGTGCGCCTTGTTGAAGTTATTGAAGGTGTTTTAGTCCAAATTAATGGTTTGGTATTTCTAGTGGATTTTTACATCTTAAAAATGGATGGAGGTAGTTGGAACATTCAGCTTCAATTCTCTTAGGTAGGTCGTTTACAAAGACGGCTAAGAAAAAAATTGATGTGGATAAGGGTACTCTTTCTGTAGAGTTTGATGGAGAGATAGTAAAGGTCAATATTTTCGATGCAATGAAATACCCTAATGATCTTCAATCCACCTATCATATGGATATTGTGGATTCAATTGTGTAGGATATGTTTAATGATGAAAATATTGAAGATGAGTTAGATTTTAATGCCAAATCAGAAGTGAATGAGCAAATTGATGACATTTGTGATGTTACAGAATTGTTATCAGCAATGCAAATAAATTTGAAAACTTTGAATGCTGAACTTACTATAAATCATAAGAAAATGCTACCTTCTATTTTGCAGGCTCTGAAGATCAAATTGAAAGACCTACCTGATCACTTTAAATATGTCTATTTGGGTGATGGAGAGTCATTACTAGCAATCATTTCAAAAAGGTTGACTAAAGGGCAAGAGGAAAATTTGGTGACACTACTTAAAGAATACAAAACCACATTTGATTGGACTTTAGCGAACATAAAAGGAATCAGCTCGGTGATTTGCATGCACAGGATTCTTTTAGATGAGAATGTTAAACAAAATTGGGAACCCTAAAAAAGACTCAATCCAACAATAAAAGAAGTGGTAATGAAAGAAATTTTAAAACTTCTGGATGTAGGTATAATTTATCCATCTTTGAAAAGACTATGAATCCTAGTCGAAAGGATTGGAATTTACAACTGGATGATGCTCTTTAGGTATACCGTACAACTTACAAGACACCGATATGAATGTCTCCTTATCGACTAGTTTTTGGTAAAGCTTGCCATTTACCGGTGGAAATTGAACATAGAGCTTATTGGGCGATGCAATGTTGCAACATGGATTTGGAGAAAGCTGAACAAGAAAGGAAGTTGCAATTACAAGAGCTAGACGAAATAAGGTTGGATGCTTATGAGAATTCAAAAATTTACAAAGAGAAAACTAAATTGTTCCACGATAATATGATATTGAGAAATAAATTTAAGGTGCGACAGAAAGTGTTATTGTATAATTCTCAATTAAAGCTTATATCAGGTAAGTTACGTTTAGATGGCTTGGTTCGTTTGTTGTTTCTAATATCTTTTCTCATAGCGTAGTGGAAATAACAAGTTTAGAGACCAGAAAGATTTTTAAGGTTAATGGTCATAGACTAAAACCATTCTATGAGGATATAACGGTTTCTAGTGTGGTGAACATTGATTTGGAACTACCATCATACGAAGAAGTTTGAGAAGAACCAGCTCCATTTAGCATAACGACGTTAAACAATTATGCTTTTCAGGAGGCAACCCAAAATATGATAGTTTTATTTTATTTTGTTTTAGTTTTAAATAGTTTGCATTTGTTTGCTTCTCAACCATGGACAAACTTACGCCAACTCTAACTCAAAAAGCAACTACTCATTACAGACGTAAAAAAAAAAAACAAGACCATAGCAATAGTCGGTATCTATACCAATGCGCCAGCAACAACTCCAGACAGAAAATTCACACTGCACTCAAAACATGTAAACCAGTGGCCCACACATGAAAGACCCATAACCACAACCACCCAACCACTTTACTTTGTTTTTAGTTATTTATTTTTATTATTTTCAACACTTTTGTTTTCTTTTCAGTTTAACTTTAATTATTATTATTAAGTTGTTTTAAATATTTTTTAAATATTTTTTATCATCTTGTTCAGTATGATGGGGTGTTCTAAGGCTACTATCAAGACCGCAACAGAAGAAAAATCACTGGTAAATGCTACTTCACACCACCAATCTACTACAAGCTCTGAAGCCGATAACAAAAGGAAGCATGTGTAGATTGTGAAAAATACTTCTATTTTACCACCTATTGAGTCATATTTACGAGGGTGTCTCACTTTCAACACCAAAGAGAAAAAACAATGGCATGCTATTATTAAATCTCGACATATTTATTGCGGGTAAGTGTGTTCACTGCCCTTCCCTAGAAGAATTGTAAATTAAGGAAAAATTTAACGATATGCTAATCGATATGAATTGGAAGTACTTTGCATTAATTAGTTGTCCTGTTTTTATTGAATTAATTAGGGAGTTTTACACTAGCTTTAAATTTGACAAACCAAAAATTTTTACTTTAAGTAACCCTAATGTGATTCAATATTGATTAATGGGAGTTGAATTCAAATAGAATGTCACCGAGTTCAATTTAGCCTTAGGGTTAATAGATGAAGATTATGCTAATTTGACTCAATATAAAGAATCTGTCATAGACTATGGTGAGTTCAACTCTTTTCAAGCATGGAAATCAACGTCTTCAGATCCCTTTCCTTATCATCCTAGTCAATTGAAGGGTAGTGATCTCAATAAAATGGAGTGGATTTATATGCAACATTTTTTAGCCTTTAGTTATTTCGGCCAAAAGGCTAATGCATGTACATGTACTAAGGCTGAATTGTTCTTTGTTTGGTGCATGGTGAATAAAGTGCATGTCAATTTAGGTGCTTGGTTGGTGATGTAATTTAACAATGTTTTATCTTCAAACAAAATTTTTTGTCTTGGTTATCTCATCACCCATTTAGCTATTAATTGGAATTTGCTTAATCTGACTGACACCGATATGCATATAACCTGTAAGATGGAACCTTTGGATAGAATTTCTTTAAGAAGGATGGGCGTAATTGAGAAATAAGGGAAAACATGTCGCAATTGCACCGAGAGAGGTTCATCATCAACACAACAAGAGCATAGTAACATTCGACCAACTTTATATCTTTTGGCTCCACCGATCCAATAGGATTGTCATTCTTTATTGGATAGATTACAATGCAAATTTTCAAAAATGGAGAAAAATTTGGATGCTCTACTTCAATTTATGGGGTTCATACCTCCGTACCCTCCGACACCATAATACACATCCTTTCCAGTGTTCATATTTCAGGGAAGTCCTCTATTATTTATGTTCTTTGATTATCTTTATTAAGTTGTGAGTATTTTATGCATACATTAGGGACAATGTATGATTTAGGTATGGGAGAGGGAGTATTTTCATTATGATGAACTTTGTGACTTTGCTTGGACTCATGATATATTGATCTATATATTAATTATTTCTAATGATAGCTTCATAATTTTGTGATTGTTGTTCATGGATAATTATTAAGCTAGGATACATTTTTTGTTTAAGATCTAATGCATGTAGAGACAAGCATGATTAGTGTTTTTATTAAATTATTTTAAGTATCACACTGATTTTATTGAATGAAAGTGTGCAATACTTGATGTATTGTTAACACCTATGTGAGCTTTGAGCCTAATAGCATTAATCACTTATGTGCTCATACATTTTTTTTGTTGTGTTATAAAGCATAGCTTGTCTATACTAGAACTTGCTTTTAAATACATGTTGAGTCCATATTTTTGATGAATTTGTGTATAAAGATGATGAGGGCATTTAGGATAACCATACCTAAACAAACCTACCTTACTTTTTATCTTTAGAAAACCATTTTGAGCCTTAACCATTCTTTTCTTGCATAGTAACCTTGTTATAAGCCGAATTTAACCTTTTCGTCGTTGATATTCTTAATGAGTTTGAACTCCTAAATTGAAGGAATTGTACCAACTTATCTGCATAGGATTTTGACTATTTTTGTGAAAAGTAAACTACATGATTCAAGTTACATCTTTTATAGAATGGAGGAGAATTATAAAAAAAAAACTCCTCTTTGATATTGTTGTTTAAAAAAGAAAGAAAAGAAAAAAATAAAGAAAGAAAGAAGAAAAAAGAAAAAAAGAAAAGAAAAATAATTGAAAGAGATGTTATTTGAATCAAGTGAATTTTGATTTAAGTTGAAACTTGTGTGGATAGGTTTGTATGATTCCCTTCAATTTATTTAGCCAAAAAGATTCTTCTTGTCATACCTTACCTAAGCCACATTACAACCCTTATAAAGTCCCTTTGATTTATATATTAGGTTCATTTTGTTTAATAGTAGAGATATGATTCTTAAGCAAGCTTATGGAAATAAATTGCTATGTTTTGATTTGAAAGCTTAATGAACCTTAACCACTTTGAGCATATAGAGTGAAATCCTTATGAGGGTGTCAAATCTTGTTCTTTTGATTTTGATGGAATTGATGAGATGCTATGTTTCAACAATGTATCCTATGAGTGCTTATTATCTCGATTGTTATTTTATCTTAACCCTTAAATATGACTAGATGACTTGAAAGGAGATGAGAGGTTCTTGCGAAGACGATTAATGTATTGAATTAATGTATGCTTGAGGAGAGGCATGAGTCCCATATGGAGGAATTTGATAAGATGTTATCTTGCGATTTTATTTGATATTATCTCCTTTGTTTTAGATTTATTTTGGTACTTAAATATGAAACTTAATTTTTGTTTTGTTTTAGGAGATGAAAGTGGAGATTGCATCAATTTGGGGCTCTATTGGTGATAATTACAAAATTTGGATAAAGTGAAGAGATTTTTGCAACAGATAAGGCTGATCACTTGAAGAGTTAGAGTTTAAATGGGGAACTTCTTCTTATCCGTATCATGCAGGAGTTTGAATTTGATTTTGCTTTAGATAGGCATCTTTACAAGTTAGATTTAGATTAGGATTAGAACAAAAAACCTTATAAAAGGGACGTTCCTCACAATAGAAACAGGTTCTCTCTTCTTATGTTTTTTGCAATTCTTTATTTTTCTTATATTTTTGTTATTGGAGCAAAAGTCATGTGTGGCTAAACTCAATCTTTCTGATTCAAGGGGATTCAATATTCTATTTGTAACTTTGTGAGATTTTGTGTTCCAAACTTTTATTTATGTTTTAATTCAAGTATTTCTTGTCATGAGTTCTCATATTTCATGAATGATTAATAATCAATTAATCTGACAATTTAATTTAATATTGATTATTCTATCGCTATCAAGGGATTCAATGATTTTTAATTTTCATGAAATATTGGTACAAGTAGCAAATAGGTTATTTATGAATTTCCATATTTAACTTATAATAAACAAGATAACTAAATTGAATATTACAGTTATCTCGATTATTTAATTTAGGATTTAGTCTTTTTCACGGAGCTTATTGCTATGATTTATTTGATATGGAATGTTATCACACCTAATCAATGGATGATAAATTTTGGTTTGTATGCTGGATTTGAGCTAATAATTTAGGAAATTTTGAGACTTATTACGACTATCCTAATATGTTTCGGACTAACTGCTTAAATCATAAAAATATTCATTTTAGAACAATGATCAATGTTATAATTAGGTGAGATCTTTCCCTTAAATCGAAATTTGGTAATCTTAACTTTCTCATTTTTAAATTCAGTTGATTTAATTTTTTGCATTAATTTTTATTAATCAATTATTTAATAAAAAACTCCCATTTAATTTTATTGCTTGAAATTAAGAAATTAGTATTTAGTTCTCTAGGGATTCGACCTAGTTCCGTGACTACTACAAGAAGTTTAGAGAATCAAAATTATTTGGAAAGCTTTGACAACCCGACCAGGAATCAACCAATGAAGAAACAGAAGAGGAAGAGACAGTTGGATGGGAGAAGGTACGCAATGCAATTTCAAACACTAACAAGGCAATTTCAGAAAATGCCAAGGTGTTGAAGGAGATAACGAAGGAGCACTGTAGCGGCCCGTGTTTTGCGTACCGGCCCTCGGCCTGCCGTATCTCAAGTGATCACGCGACCGACTACAACTATGGGTTCTCCGTGGAGACCCCTCAGTATTGTCCTCTTTGGTCTCAAGTTCGTTGCACTACCGCCATTCGAACTTGAGACCTCAAGGTTTTGTTG
>JAOSBL010000005.1:14164637-14180538 GCA_027568915.1 Erythroxylum roraimae | reverse complement strand
CTTGTTCATGTTTTTATTATCCTTATACCATATCATGTATGGATTGGCATGATGATTTGGACATGTTGCTTCCGCTGAAAAATGATTTCTTAAAAGTTTTGAAATCTACCGTTTCGCCAAATAAGGCATGTTTTCTTTTTCTGATCCAACAATGCTAGCTTTCAAGAGCCTCAAATACATTTACTCCAGAAGAGTAATAATTGTAGTAATAAATGTAGAGAATGTTGGTGGAAACTGTTAATGTTTTCAAGAGTAATAAACGTCAAATAATGTTGGAAGCTTCTCAAATATTATCTTGGAAGTTATATTATTTCTGGCGGTAATGTAGCAAATTCCATGATTAATAAAGGTACTTGTTAACTTGTTATACTTATAAATAGTTTTAAAGTATGTAGATATATTTTTCTCTCTAATTTCTTTATTTTTGTCAATATATGCATCCAAGGTACTCCAACTCAAAAAATGGCAAGAAAAAATTTTCACGATTCTATCTTCTGAGTTCTTAGTGTAATTTAAAGGTAAAGTTTTTTATTTTTTTAATATATTTTTAGCTTATTAAATATTTGAATATGTTAAAATTATTGAAAACTTACTTGAGGACATCAATGTCACAAGAAGACTGAACGGTTTTGATATGTTATGAATTGAGAAGGATATGTTGGTCAATATTGATCTTGATAATATTATTAATGCTTTTGCATCTAGAAATGCACGAAGAAATTGTTTTTCATAAATCATAATCATCTGTGTATTTGTTAGTGCAATTCTCATAGTGTTTTGTAGTCTAACATTGTTGTTTGATTGTTGTTATTGTTATTTTGTTGTTGCTGTTACTATTTTTTGTGATTTTATTATCACTGATATTTGTAAGATATTATTAACTGATGTTATGATCATTTAATATTTGGTTAAGTAAATAGACTTATAAATTGAGTCATTTATGTTTCATACAAATATGGAAACTTTAAGTTTACAAGTTTGTATGTTGTCGATTTATTGGAGCCCATTTTTTTAATTTCGTCTGGGGCCTATAAAACGATAGGAACGGCCCAGGTTCAGACCTCGTATATAACACAAAATGATGCTATTTTGTTAATAAAATAAAATGATGTTAGTTTTGTAAGAATAAACCCTAAATGATCTTTGATCTCTCATGCATTTGATGTTTCTACTGCCCATTTGTCACGTACATACGTTGTCATATTCTCTTGCATGCATGTTATCTGTTGTCCCATCAATTATTGGCGCTGATTTCGTCTCGCACCTTCCCTTGCACTTATCTTTCTACTCTCTTATATCTCGTCTCGTTGTTTATCTTAACTCTTATCTTAAACCATAATTTAAAAGATGGATGAATATCAATCTTTGGCTTCTGGTAATCTTTTGTGGCTAGTTATGTCTTCTTCTTTTTTTTCTAGTAATATTCGTCTTGCTGGTAACTGAACTAAAATTGACTCATAGTTTTGTACTTCCTGAAGTTGGACTTTTGAACATGTGCCCAGTACGTATGAAACTTTGTAAATCATAAAATTAGAATTAGGCATGCTTCTTATTTAAGTTAAGAGAAATCTTCAATTTGATGGTATTTTGTTCTTTGGATCAAAAAGTTAATCGGAACCGATGTCTAATTGTAGAAAAGATTGAATAAGACAAATAACTTAATTGAAATTTCCAGCATACCAAAGCTTATAATTGAAAATTGAAGTTATATAAAACTATATAAAAAAAAAACTGAGCGAGTACTTAAATCTTTTAATTTTTAAAAGATGATTTTATTTCACTTTTCTATTTTTATTTAATATTTAAAAAAATGAAGAAAAAAAACCTGTTTCAACACGATATAATTATACTTTTGTCACTAACAACCATAAGTACTTTTATTATATGGACAAATTAAATAATATTCTTATTAGTAACAATAAATAAAAAGTACAGATTTCGTATTTATTTGAATAACCCAAATATAAAATGTTTTTATTAAAATATTAAATGTTTTATAATAAATTTCATTTAATTAATTATAAATTATAAATTATTTGCAAATTTGTTAATTCATGCAGATTAATTTCCAAACTTCTTTTCAAAACATCACGGTTAGGTGAGCAATAACGTAATTGAGGAAGTTTTGGCAGCACCTTCAAATCAAGGAAGAAGGTACGAAATAGCATGCAGTCGGAGCTAAAATGTCAAAGATTCAAATAATTTAGCACAAATTAGAACCCTACAAAATCCTAAGACCTAATTGAGTAAAATGCAACCTCAAAAAGAAGATTATTACGATGATTTCTGATAAACGAACACATAACTTAACCTAGAACACACTGCACATTACTAGTCATATGTATAAACATCAACCTGCGAAGCACATCAGCAGCTTTGAGCTAGCATAAAACTTTGAATTTAAACAGCATGAATCGGATTTGGATTGCTGCTAGAGTTCATGCTTGATGATTTAGAGGTGGGGTTTGCATGGAAAGCAGATTGTCTAGAAGAACCGTCCAGCAATTTTAAGGAAAGGGAAGAAGGACCATCAATACCAATAGATTCCCCCAAACTGAGTTTCGACATGCCAACCATCTCATCTACATTGATTGGGCTTTTCGAGTGCACTGCTGTTGGCTTGAATACCTCATGTGTCTCCTCCTTAGTTGTCTCCGGACTGTAGCCCGGCCAAAATGGAAAAGAAAATGGAAAGAATGGTGAGAAATAAGTAGGGTATAATACTGGATAATATGGCTGCAAGTTTTCAGGCATTGGAGGTGCAGGTTCTCCCTCATTAGAGTTGGTAGAATCCATGGATTCTGATTCTTCTTGGATATGAAGAGGAGGAAGAGCAGCGGCAGGAGGTAAGGCGTTATCACTTTGGGTTTCAGCCTGAGGAAGGTTGACAGGTAAGGGATCCTGTGACACCATTGGCGTCTCGGCAGGCTGCAGATACACATTAGACCAAGAGAACAAACATGAGATAACGGCGTAGGGAAGTAGAATGGATGGTTGAATTCATGCTTTCACAATAAACATGAGCAGAAAGAGCATGATCGTAGATCGTTTTTTGAAAAAAAAAACATAATGGCACTAAGGTTTGCAAAGACATTTAGAAACCAGGTGCTCCAAGATCAAGGGCAGAAATAAAATATTTTCAGTAATTGGAAAGTGAACTAAAGTACACCAAAATATCAGGATAACAAGATCTTTACAACAATGTTATCAACCACCGAGAAATAGGCCTCGTCTCTCAGTTAGGGCACAGGATGTGTTGTCCTTGAATTTATAACAGTGAGGCAGAATCAACAAATGATGCTCTCAGAATGAAGCTAACCACACCCATCTTCCACAAAAATTTTCAAGATCAACAATAACATGTTTGAGACTATGTTTTGAATGTACTTGATAACATAACTGAAGCAAAAGGTACAGATAGATGGTGCCCACCTCATCAACCACGATATCAAACAGGCTAGTCCGTCTTTTCCTCCTAGACACATTAGTTTGTCTGATGAAGTATTTCTGAGCATGACTAGCTACCTGAGTAGGTGTTCTAGATATCACATAACTCCGTGCAATTCCACGCCAATCACCTTTACCAAGCTTCTGCAAACCAAGTAGAAACATCTTATGTTCGTCTTCAGTCCATGGAACTCCTGGAAAAAGAAGTTTATTTATCATTCAAAGACAGAATGGAATATTCCATGAAAGTAACACATGGATGAAGAGTATATTGGATTAAAAGAGAGGAAAGCAAGCCAAACAATCTAGTTCGTCTGTTTTTCTATTATTTACAGCTATCCTTCTTCTTGATACAGAATTATTCTCTGTTATGCTGGCAACACTCAAATTAGAAAAGATATTTTGAGATGATCCCAAAATTCTAACTAGTACACTATATACTATGACCAATACCATTATCAAAGCATTCAACAATAAAGCTTCATTGTCCAAAAGTCCAGACCTTGCCTCAAACAAACAAACATCCTGCAAAAACAAAATAGTATCTCGATTTTCGCCAATAACAAGTTGGCAAACTTCATTTGAGTCCTATCCTAAATAACGTAGTAACCTCTGAGCTCTGGGGAAATTCTCTTGGAAAGATCCCATGAAGAAACATCTTTTCCAATTTCAGGAGAGCAAGAACTAAGTAAACACCCACGTACTCTTGCCCAATATATCCCAAGAAAAAACAATTTACTTTATTGAACTTTGGAGAATATTTCTTCGTCGAAGTCAGGTAAAAGTACGTGTGCCTGCACATATATATCACCCCCAGGTGAGGCTTCAGGCCATTGAGTTCTTAACTTGGATCAAGCAATTACGTCCATTAGTTTTAGGCTTAGTGACTCTGACTAAAGTAGCAAGTTTAGTTCTTCGTTAAATCCCAGTAAACACAAGGAAAAATCATAAAGTCGGAGTTCGAATTTAACAATTCAATCATCAGAACTCCCATGCTTTCCCATATTTCGAGAAAGAGAGAGACAAATCAGATAACGCAATAAAGCAGTAAATACAAAAACTCAATAAACGATCAACAACAAAACGCAAGAACACTTCCCAATATCCAACATTTGAAACAAAATCGCATCCAACAAAAATTGAACCTTTCTTTCTCTCGCGGCCAGAAGATGACCCAGCAACGCAATCTTCAGAAGCATATCCGTCACCGCCTGCTGCAGCAGCCGATTCGTGATCAGGGGTCTCTCCAGGAGATCCCACGGACGCGTTTGGCCCACTGTGATTCGACAAACCCGAATAATGACTCAAATTCCCCATGCTAGCACTTTTCCGAATCAACCCATCTGTTAATCGGACCCCAAATATCTTGACACCGCGGTTCGGACACGTCCTGGAGTTGTGCCCGTTGTGGCTGCAATGGGAGCATCGCCGAGTCATGGCTTGAGTTGCTTCGGGTTCGAATCACAGACACAGAAATTCACTGTATGACGGATCCGGATTACAGGACCTGGGAAAGCCACTGCAGATTTTTAGTTTTGTTACTTGAGAGAGAAAACAACTTTACATATTGTTATCCAATGCAAGTGCAGGCTATAAATTGAGGAGATAATTGGAGGTGCTTTATGGTACACGGTGCCGTTTGGTGGTCGACTGATATAAAAAGTCGCAGTCGACTTTGACCTTAGGTCAAATAGTATTCATTTTAATGGAGCGAAGTCATTGAGCTGTTATGATGGTATTAGCGGTTTCCGAAACGTTTCAAAATATTGTTAACTTTATGGTATAAAGTATAAACATACCCTTTATTTGTTGAATAAGTAAACTTGCAAACTTTAGAGTAGTATTACAAGTGTCTAGTCTCTCGATTACCTGTACAATCATTTTTATATAACAAAATTTTATTATTAGTTTGAGAAGGAGTTGCAAGGAAATTTACATAACTTGTCACAATATAAGTAAGACGCATAGTCTAGAATTCCTTTGGCATTATGTTCCTTCGTCTTGAATGCCACCATTCACTGTCTACCAAGGATAAAAAAACTTGTAGAAATCTAACTTACAGTGTTTCATGTACTTCAGTAGGCTCCTCTTATGAAGTTTCATTATCCTTGACTTACTTCACCAAACTACACGTGCCATAATGTAGTACGATCATCATCTGGCTCTATTATAGCAACCTCTCCATTTATAATTGAGCTTCTTATCATTTTATAGATGTTTATCCCCAATATTGACCCTTTTATCACAGTTAATGCATCCTTTACCACTTTAATGTTATCTTTATCGAATTTATAGCCCATATCATTTGCAGGTAAAGTATCCAAAGAAATTAGCTTCTTCAAATTTAATACATGTTGAACATCACACAATATCCTCATAACACCATTAAATCAAACATCTTGATCTTGAATTGCTCTATTATGATAATTTTTTAAGCTTTATCATCCCTAACCAAATAGTGCCAAAATTACTTAATGTGTATGTGTTAGTCCCTGATGGCACCAAATAGAGAGGTGTTGAATCGAGTTTTTATAAAAACCAATAATTTTTCTAATCAATGTATTCAATTAACAATAATCAATATAAATTCCAATGAAGAAATTGCTTGATGTGGTATATAGTCCTTGCCAACGTTCACTCTCAAGGTTCTTCTTAAAATTCCACTATACTTTTTTCTTTCAAAAGAAGATTAACTTTATATATTCCTTTTTCGGTAAAGAGAAACCCTTCTTACAATCTTTTTCTAAGGTGAAGAGGAACCTCAATCTCACTTGAATCAGCCCCAAGTACAATAATATATTCCTCAAATCAAATATTACAACTCAAAGTTTCTCACTTTCTCACTTAATAACTCCAAAATGGCTTACTTACACAAATATAAAAGAATGATGCCTAAATGAATGAGAACACTTAAAAATGTGAGCATAAGACATATAAAACCTTCTTGATGCTAAAATCAAGGAGAAAACACTTGTTTATAGTGTTTTGGGACTCTTTTAAGTCTCTGGAACTAAGAACTACCTGTTAAAATGGCTATATGCAGTGCATTAGTTGATTAGTATAGCATACTGGTCGACTAGTATGCATTAAAATCTCCAAATTGATTAGTCATTGGAACACTAGTCAACCAGTTAGGTATATTGGTCAACTTATACATCAACCAATGTTAAAGCAAAATCGTGTTACAGCAAATTTAACAACTTTAACATATACTAGTTGACCATTAACCCATATAGGACGACAATCACCCAAAAAGCATGATTTTAACGAATTCAAATTCTCAAAAACGAAAATTTTTAAATCCAATTATGATTTAAAACTTCCCAAAATGTTCATTAAAGTGTGTTTGAAAGATCAAGAGGTTTTTCTATTAAAATCAAAGCTTCAATGCCTCTTGATGAATGTGAAGACTCATACAATAAAGTGAAACGAAATGTTTATGCATGGTGAGCCTTAAAAGGCTTTAAATTCACAAAGTGAGAATATATTTAATATTACAAACTAAAGAACCTTGATAAGTCTTGATCTTTGTTTGTTCTTAGTTTGATCTTCATTTCAACGGCTGCAAAATTCAACTTCACTTTATTTCTTGAGTTTATAACTTTAATTTGTTCTTATATTGCTTTTCATCAAATTAATGAACTCATTAATAGTAATTATGTTTTTATTATTATTAAAATATCGATTGGAACCTCCCTTAGTTCAATAATCTTCTCATTTTTTATGATGACAAAACAATGCGTTATTAGAGAAAAATAATAAAACATAATTCAATAACAAGAACAAAAAAAATATTTAATATTAAGAAAAAAAGAGATATTTAATATCAATACATAAAGATAACATAAATTTACTCAAGCATATCACATAAAGAGCAAGAAATACAAAAATAACAAAACAATCACTTACCATAAATTTCATCGCTCTCCCTTAATGTTATCACTCCCCCTAAATCTAATATCAGTAATCTTTCTCCATTTTTTTAAAATCATCAAAAAGAAATTAATTAACCAAAAAAACATAATTTAAAGTGTAGGGATGGTAATGGTAAGGTCAGGCTCGACAATTTCTACCAGAGGCCTAGCCTGAGCTCGAGTTTAAGCCTGATCAAACTGCAACAGCTCGAAGCCCAGCTTAGCCTAATTTTTTTAAAAATTTGAAAATAGAAAATAATACCATTTTTTTCATAACATTTGGGCTTCGGGCCAAGCCTAGATAGCCTGAGCCTAAGCTAAATCTAAGGCTCGAGGTTCGATGTTTAAGAAAAGGCTGTAGGCCCTTTCAAAAGAGGCCTAACATATTAACTTCGGGTTGGCCTATATCTTGGCCATCCCTAGTAAAGTGTCATTCGTCAAGCTTACTTAGTAAAAAATCAAAACGTATTTAATTAAGATTGATAAATTTTCTCACTAAAGAGTGCTATTACATATTTAAGGAATCAAAAGAGGATAATTTTGATAAAAAAACATCCTTAATTGTGTCTAATTTGAAAATTCCCCATTATCTATAATTGTCATAGGAATAAAGAGACCTTTTAAACTATTTCTTATAGGTCTACACTTTCTGCTATCATGAAGAATCTCATACTCATGTAAGTATGAGACAATGATTCTCAAATGATTGAAAAAACACAAATGATTGAAAAAACACTTTGAAATGTGTGCATAAGACACCTATACCTTCTTGATGCTAAAACCAATGAGAAAAATACCTATTTATAGTATTTTATGATCTTTCCTAATAGTTGGAGCTAAGAATTAGACATTATAAGGACTATACACAATGTACTGGTTGAACAGTATAATATACTAATCAATAAGTATGCATTAGAAGCTCTAGATTCACTAATCGTTGGAATACTAGTTGACCAATTAGGCATATTGGTCGAAAATGTTACAATAAACTTATAGTACATCAAATTTAGCAACTTTAACTTGTATTGATCCAATAGTAACCCATATAAGTCAACCAATCACCTCAAAAACATGATTTTAATTAAAAAGTTCTTCTATTAAAATCAAGAGCTTCAATGCCTCTTGATGAATGTAAAGTCTTATACAATGAGGTGAAATAAAATGTTTATGTATGGTGAGCCTTTTAGAGCATCAAATTAACAAAGTGAGATTATAATTAATATTACGAACTAAAAAATGATATTGATAAGCCTTGATCTTCTTTTATTCTTGGTTTGATCTTCATTTCGATGATTGTAAACTTCAACTTCTCTTCATGAACTTTATATGCTATCTTCTAGAGTTTATGACTACAATTTGTACTTATATTGTTTTTCATCAAAATAACAAACTCATTAGTCATAATTATATTTTTTTATCAACAAAACACTAATTAAAGCCTCCCTTGGTTCAACAATATGAAATAGTCCAATTCCTGTTTGGTGTTATATGATGTGAGCATCCCAAATCCAATATCTATAAGTGTTAAAGTTGACTAGTTGAAACATAAAGTATATCTCCATCGTTAAAATATGAGTCCTTACTTTGTAGTATATTAGTATACCTCAATGAATCATCATACTTCTTTTCATCATCTTACTTCTTCTTATTTAGACACTCCGTCCTAATATGACATATTTTCTTATACTCGTAGCACCAGATTGTCTTTCTAAACTTTATATTTAAATATATATCTCCTTTTAGATGAGCCATTCTTATTCTACTTTGTTCCCTGGACCTAGTTCCCTTCACAAATAGCCTTTATCTTAATGTCTTTCAATGGTTGTAAGTCTCTATTAGTTGTGAGCTAATAATATAGCAATGATATCCTCTAAACTAACTACCTTCTTACTAATATATATGAGCATAGTCAACAATTGTTCATAGTTTAGATGTAAGAAACAAGGTAGAATCATTGATTTGTCTTTTTTTGTAACAGTCACTTTGAGTCTTAATAAGTCAATGATTATTTAATTAAACACATTGATATATTGTTCCAAATTTGTTTGTTCCTGCATCTTCAGCTTGTGTAAATTATGTTTTAGATTCAATTTGTTTATGAGAGATTTTGATATGGATTGACTCCCTAGTTTCTTCCGTGTCTCTACCTGGGATGTATTCTTTATGTATAATACATAACATTATTTGCCAAACAAAGTCAAATGGTTCTAGTTGCTTATGCCTATAACTCTTCCCAATCGAGTTCATTAATGTTTTCCAACTTGTTCTCTCGCAATCCCATCAATATGCCTTGTTATGACAATAAACTTTTCACTCTCTATTGCTAGAGTTTGAAACTCCTAGTTTTATTAAAATTTTATACTTCAAACTTTATAAACAAATTCATTGTTACTTCAACAATACTTTAATATCAATTATTGAGAAAACAAATAGCAACAATAATGAATAATGAAAGAAAGAAAACAAGAAATAAGAAGTTTTAACAAGGTTTGACCAATTGAGTATGCCTACTTTCTCCTGAGTTAAGAGTGCATATTTCACCATTAACAGCATTTAGGTTTACAATATATATTTATATGTGGAAATGGTAAATGGTACAATTATACTCAAATGGCCCCTTTAACAAATTTAATATAGTTTAACCATAACGCTAATGGGTCTTAAAAACTTTCTAGATATATTTATATGTGGAAATCATAAATGGTGCAATTTTAAATAGCCCATTTAACAAATTTAATATAGTTTAACCATAACGCTAAATGGGTCTTAAAATCTTTCTAAAGTTCAGAGCCTACCCAAAAACCAAATTTCTAAATAATGATGACTGTGTTGCCATGACTATTTCTTAGGCTGTAGATTTTACTGCATAATTCCAAAACATGGCATGGTTTCTATCCTCAGTCCGTACGTATCTTCAGGTCATGAATCCTCCTATTTCTCCATCCATATCTTCCATCAAAAGCTTCTCCACCACACTAACACGTTTCTATCTTTAGCCCATGTCTTCACGTATGATTTCTAGAATGGACACTACATTGGCCGTGTTCATGTCCCAAGTTATATTCGCTCAGAAGACTTTAAAAGAACTCTTGTATGCCTATATATATATGTCATACGCAACAAGCTTAATTACTGAATCACATCTCTCCTTTATAGAATGAGTCAAATTTTGTTTTGTAGTTTGTCTCTAATATTTTCATAAAAATTAAATTAATTTTATAAGATTTTACTATATATTTATTTATAAAGAACTTAATAACAACATTATATTTAAATAGTGAAATATATTAAAAATTAATTAGGTATAATATATCAATCTTCACATTGTTACAATTTTATTATTAAAAATTAAAAATATTTAAAACTTATATATATCTCTTGCCATTTGTTATATAAGAAACGAAGAGATTAAGTTAAGCTTTTTTTTTTTGAAAAATTAATATTTTAATTCATAATTTTGATAAATTATTAAAATTAATTTGAATTCTATTTTTAAATATTTAATAGTTCATGTTAATCTTATTAATAATTATTTACCAAAAAATCTTATTAATAATTTTATATATTTAATTAATTTTTTAATTAAAAAAACATGGCTTCTTTCCACATCCACGGAAAAATCAAAGTCAAATCATCACGTGGCCCACAATCTCTTGTGCTTGCCACCTGTTCTTTTACTACAATCCCATAACATCATTCCCCTCCAGTGATCGTCAAATTTGTGTCTCTTATCCCCACTTCCAAAGTCAACATCGGACCCCGTGAAATTTACGCTTAGGTCGTGCTCCACAGCCTCTCCCCGAGTAGCCTCATTGGTACACGATTGCTCTTTTCCATTGACTTCTTACATCTCAAATTTTGTTCATTGCAATACTAAGAACTTGTTTTTGTTGAATGCATTGATCCGTTGGTTAGATAGTAATTCTCGGTTTGAGAATGATGTGTTCCATTTTCATTCATATGTTATATTTTTGTGTATTCCTAAAGTTATGTTTGGTTATACGTAAAAATTTTAATAGAATAAAATGAAATATAATGGAATAAAGCGATTTATAACGGAATGGAACGAAAATAGATATGATATTAGAAAACTGTTGTTTGGGAGGAATAGAAGAGTTCATAATGTAATATAATAAAATGTTGTTTGGATGAAGGATTTATAATGTAACATAGTGTACAGTTGTTTATCATTTTACATTCCATCATAAACCCCCAAAATTGAAGGGTTTTTTTTTTCATTGTTTAAGATGAAATGAGATGTAATATGAAACCCTTCTCTTCTATCTCATTCCATTATAAAACCTCCTCCCAAACGGTGGAATAATATTACATTACATTTCATTCAATTCCATTATAAAATCATCAACCAAACATAGCCTAAGGTTATGTTTGATTGGACGTAAAGTTTTTAATGAAATGAAATGAAATAGAATAGTTTATAATTGAATAGAATGTAAATGAATGTAATATTAAAAAGTTGTTGTTTGGGAATAATGTAAGGATTCATAATGTAATATGGTGAAATGTTGTTTAAATGAAGGGTTTATAATGTAATATAATATAAAGTTGTTTACCATTTTACATTTCATCCTAAACTTTCCAAATCGAAATTTTTTCATTTTTACTAATTATGATATCTCATTCCATTATAAACTTTCTTTTCAAATAATAAAATAATATTATATTCTATTAATAAACTCTAGCTAAACATACTCTAAATCTGTTGCGAGCTTGAAAGAAATTGGTGGAGCCCTTCATTCTATGATATCGAAGAAGAGTGGGTTTGAGGTTTAAATTTTTTTGTGTTGGTATCATTGGCTGATATGTATGTGAAAGGTTTAATTGGGGTTGGTAATCAAGTTTGTGGATAAAAGTCCTCGACGGATTGATAGTCGACGTATAGTCTCGTGGAACATGCTGATAAGTGGGTATTGTAAGGTACGAAATGTGCAAAAGGCTACAGAGCTCCTTGATGTTATGCCTCCAAAATAGACTGCATCTTGGAAAAGGCATTGTCCATACTTTCCAAGAAGTTGGAAGAGGGTGTGAAATCAAGTGGTTTCTCTGCTGCTGAAAAGAAAAAATGATCCGTCACGTGCAACTGAAGGCGGGACAAGGTATCAAGGATCCCTCCATAGATTTACTGGGGCATGTGTTAAACAATTACGATAAGTTGATGATAAGGTGATCAATCTTTTGATATTTTGAAACCCAACCTCATTTTTGAAAGGAAGAAGTGCGATTATGTTATATCATAGCTGACCTTACGAATTGATAATGACGGCGACTGGAGGAGAACGGTGTTATTGATTGTAGTGAAAGCAGCTGAGTTTATGATTTAAGTGTTTTTAAAGTTTAGTGTTCATAAATTAATTTAACTTAAATTGATAATAATCAATAACAAAATTAATATTATGTTATATTTAATATAAAGGGAAATTTTAAATATAAAGGTCCTTTCTAATGGAATTCCGAGATTAATAATGACTTTTTTCAGCAAAAACGAATCAGAAAAGACTTGGAAAGCACGCGGAAGTTTGAAGTCACACCAAACCAGGCAAGTGTCCGACTCCCCGAGTCGACGAAGTCTACTTTGGAACCTTTCCACGTACGCGTTATCTTGCTATTATCAACAAAGTCTTCCAACTTTAGAGGGTAGGAAAACCATTCAAAGTCAACGGAAAGAAAAGTTAAAAAAGGGGAGGAGATATGCGAGGTGTTTTACAAATAGCTTATTCAGCTAATTTTTAGTTTATTAACTAAAAATTAATTTTTTTAATTATTTTAAAAAGTTATTGATGTATTTAGTAATGACTTATTAATTAGCTTATTAACTCTAATAAGTTAATTTCTAAAAATTTCATAAGAGGAGTTTTTTGAGTTAGCTGTTTGTCTAATGACAATATTGTCATCCACTTTATTCTCTGTTTTTGCTCTGTATATTTTCAAAGCTGACTTTTTTTATCGTACAATTATGTCATAGAGTTTAAAAGAATATAATAAAGGAGTTAATTAAATTTTTAATCATCATTTAATTTTATAATATTAGTTTACATTCAAAAATATCGTAATATTAAGATTTTGAATATAAAAAGTTACATCACATTAATATTTTTACATCACATTAATATTTTTAGTGTATAATTACTATATATTGTATCTGTGTCATATTATAGTTATGGATATTTTTAATTTATTAAATAATAAAATTTATGCATATTATATAAAAATATTAATATGATATAGCTCGTTGCATCATTCATATTAATAGAGAATTTAACGTTAGATTATTATTATTATTATTATTATTATTATTATTATTAATTAAAATTATAAACTTAATTTTTGTAAAATTAAATATCTAAATCTAAATTCTTATAAAAATATTTAACGAAATACTAAGAAATATAATATTCACGTCTTTATATATTTTTTAAATCATGCTCTCATAAGTCATTTTACACATCAATAAATAATATTAAATAGTTAATTTTATCAAAATCTTTAATAAATAACTGATATTATCTACTGATTAAGTTAATTAATATAATCATCTCTTAGTTAATAACTAATAACTAATGCACTAATACAATCTGCTATTTATCAGACACGCCATAAAGTGGCGTTAAAGCACGACGGACAACGGGTCCATTACAGAAAGTTCCCTGGACAAGGTAAAGAAAGACAACAAAGTTAAAAATGTCTAATAGACTTGAACGACACGTTTTCTTAGCCACACTTGAACTGGGAGGACCGGGAGCAACGCGTGGAGAATGGGAGCTAATGCGATGGTACTTACAAAGACGTGCACCGCTACATACTTTAGGCCTTCTAGCTTTAGGACTAACTTTGCATCAGGAGGAGCCAGAGGATGTTCTTTAGGAATAAATAAACTTCACTTGTTTCACTGACAGGAATTTCGTTCACAATTATAAGTGCCTCGTGATAATCAATAATGTACTCTTTTACACTAGCGGCTATACTCAATACTGAACACAATTGATAAATCTGAGGGTCAAATTAAAGTTTTCATATATTAGTTTATACCTTACAATAACCTATCGGTTAGTAGTAACTTAATGACATTATAATTTAAAGATATTATTTGTCTTATACATATTTTGATGTATATAATATATATTGCAAATAAAATTTTGATGAGAATATAATTATGAAATTTATATTATATTTATATACTATGTTTAATTATTTTTAGTCATTGTTATATTAAGACTGAATATTAATAGAACATAAAAAAGACTAGCATACATATTTTTTTTTACGAAGGAAGTTGTCGATCTCGTATATTAAAATATGGAGATGCTTAAATAAACGTGTAAGTACTTGTTAAAAAAATTCATTAAAACTGACCTCATATAAGAAATTCATTTGAAACATTACTTGTATATCTATAAAAATTCTTTTTGTGATAATTATGATTGTATAAGTGATCATTTCACTCGAGATATCTAAAGTTTTCTCATATAGGGATTGCTATGTTTTGATAATACTTATGACTTGTTCTAGTCAAAGATAGCTCAGTTGGTAATCATTGAATGTAGCATAAACTGTATGAAAGTAGTTAAGTAATTAATATAGAATTTATCATCGTAAAGTAATTAGGGAGAATGTTATATTGTTCTCGATCAGTATTGATTTAGAAAAACTTTGGTTAAGGTGGAATGATACTTTGTAAATAGTTTACAAGTATCATTAATAGAATCAACTACTAATAGTGAAGAACTAACATGATTGGACTCAAAATATAGTAGACATTAATTTTATACTCTATATCTAATCAAAAGATTGTATGGGGAAAAACTTGAACTATAGGGAAAAATCATGCATGAAAAGGTTAGTCAAAACTATTTTGACGACAACAACAACAACAACATCTCAGTGAACTCGTTGATATGCAGGGTCTAGGTAGGTTTAGCAGTATGTAATCTTATCCTTAGCTGGTGGAGAAGCTGTTTCCAATAGACCTACACGAATATATATCAATATTGCGAATACTGTACCGGATTTGATACCGGATTAGGTTCTGATACAGTACTGTACCGGTACTGGTCAATACTAGGTACCGTTTTGGGTAATTTTTAAAATTTATGAAATAGTCCCTGATTTTTTTAAAAATGCAAAATAGTTCATTGTCATATTGTACAGTTGTACTGTATATTTTTAACCCTGTCTCCAAAAATTATAATAATAAATGATAATTACAATTAATATGAAATAAAAATAATTTTCAGATATTTCACATATAGATAATAATCACAATTTTTATAAAAAAGACAATCATCATCATATAAATATAAAATTAAGAACAATACAAATTATTTAAAATATTACAATTACAATTTTAATTATATTACAAATAATAATTACAAAACATCCAATAAAAAGAACAATAAATATCCTTAACTCTTAAATTATTACAATTTATAACAAGAGTTCATGATTAGGAAACAACCAAGTAGAATTGAAACATGAAACAAAAACATATATTATTTAATTTACTATCAATTAAATATATTATA